>JAKZAP010000007.1:628750-964116 GCA_023053575.1 Branchinecta lynchi | reverse complement strand
CGTTTGCTCGGGAGCGGTTAAGGGAATGAGGGTATTTAGTTGCCGGTGCTGGGTAAGCGACGTCCCGTTCGCGTTTAAAGCAATTGCGCTGGATGTGTCCCTCCTTATTGCAGTAATAGCAGACTATTGCCCTTCTGTTTGAGATATTGGGTTCGTTTTGAGGTTTCCGTTGGGGACTCGACTGGTCATTTTCGTAGTTTACCGCGAAAGATATTCTACGTGGCCGGACAGTGGTTGGTCTTTTGGGGGTTTCAGGTGACCGATCTCTGATTGGGGTTTCGCAGACTGAAGGTGATGAGGATCTGGATCTATTATTATCTGGAGCCACTATTGATCCCGCTGCGTTGATTGATAATTTTCGGTGGGCTCTTACCAGATTTTCTATGGAGATCTCATTTTCAACAGTTTCAATTGCAGCTTCAAGGTTTTGTATTTGTCTGCTCACACAGATTTTAAACAGTCGTTCTGGTAAGCCGATCTTGAAATTCTCGAAGACTGCTCTTGTGAATGTTTCATTCACCGTGTCACCCAAGGTTATTGCTGTTTTGCGTCGGACTAAGTCTGCGTAGTCTCTGACTGACATGTGAGGAAGCAAGGTCGGGATATCATATTTCAGTTTCTCGGAATCGGTTGTTTCTTTAAATCTCTTCCTGAACAGGTCTACGAACTGTCTGTAGGTCAGGGTATCTGTCATTATTGTGGCTACATATTTTAGTGCATTGCCTTTTAGTCTCAGTGGTAATATGTTTTTGAGGTTTGCCCATTCTGCGTCTCCACCCGTGTAGTTTATGATGTAGTCAAGGATTTGCAAAAATTCGGATACGTCGGTGGCGCCATCAAATTCCGGGATGTTTTTAAGTAGGTTTGTTTTTTGAGCTTTTTCGGATGCTCCGTAAAAACGTTCTTCGGCTGTTGCCATTTTTCAGATTTTATATCACGGGAAAAAAGGAATTAGAATATTAAATATGTTCAAACTTCATGAGGAATGCCTATCTGTTACGAGTTTTATGCCTAAAACTTGTGATGGGTTCATTTATGGGTTTAGTTGTAATCGATGAAAAAATGGGTTTGTTTTGGGATTTGCATCATGTCTTTAAACATCGTCGTTAAACATGGGTGATTGATTCATGGTTAAAAATCAAATGGGCATTAAATATCATCGTACCAATATTCGGATGTCTGTTTTTTGATTTTTAGTTATTGACCGCGCATGCCACCAAATATGATAAAGAGAAAAAGTGTGTAGATGGGGTTTATTTATGATAGTAGCGTGTGGCGTGCGAGCATGGTAATATTGGCGACTGGTTTGTGGTGCGAATACACCGAGTCTTTTCGAAGGCGATACTCAGTTCGTAGGTCAATAACTAAAACACATTTATTAAGGTTCGTACTTACATTGAAGATAGGTTGGTTAACACTTGTCACTTAATTTGCTCAGAGGTCAACTGAACTGAGAACAGAGCCCAGGTCGAACTCCCAAGTCGAACTGAGATCCGAATTGAACTGGCTTCCGAACTGCGAAGTTGGTCCTTTTAAGCCCTTGGAAATGACTACAGAGTGCTATAACGAATAGTGTTACTGTTCGTACGTCCTAGCAAATCTTTATACAGTATGAAAGGGTTGGTGACCAATGGAGTGAGTTTGTCTAGGTTCTTGATGGGGAAAAGAGTTCTTTGATTGGAGAAAAGGAAATAAACTCTCTCCGTCGGAGAAAAGCGTGGGCGTTAGAGCTAGTCGGAAATAGAGAGAGTTGAGGATAGAGCTTGTTGAATAAGCTTTGATCAAGATATATTTGTATACTAGATGTATCCTCACAAACAAGAGCAAGCTCTCATCAGGCACTTGTAAGTGTACACTGTAAAAAGTTGCAGTATTTGCTACTGGGATTAATCTTATCTCTACTGGGATAAGATTAATCCGAATTAGAAATAATCTTATCTCAGTAGAGACACTATTAATCCCAGTAGCAAATACTGCAAGATTTTTTTGTACAGTGTAGTTAGCATGACTCATATAAAGTTTGCACAGTAACGGTTGGATGTTTTTCCAGAGATCCCTTTAATTGGAAGACTGGGCGGATAAAGTGAAAATAAAGAGGTTTTCCATTCGTTGAGGACTGTTTCAGAATAGAAGTTTTTCTGGGACAGAACATCAAAGAAACTTCCTCTTCTCCCTTTGCAAGTTTCGTTCCAATATGATCACCCCTTAGAAGGCTATACATGACACAAAATTCTGGATTTTCCCTGCCCTCCAATCCCCCCAAGATGGGCGTTTTCAATCTGGTCGTGTCTGCAATATGCCAGACAAGTTTCATCGTCCTAGCATATCTGGAAGTAGCCTAACTCGTGATCAACAAAACTCCAGGAAACTCTTTCCAAAAACCCCACAATGCCACGATCCGGTCCTGTTATGTCAGTAATGTGTCTAGAGTTTATTGCTTTTCTTCCCACCAAGTTCTATCTGATCCCGATTAAGTGTTTTTAAAGGATTTGGGGTTTCCCATCCCTCGATTCCCCGTTTTCCGTCTCTATTTCTAAGTCAATCTTCAGGTTCCTGATACGCCTGCCAAGTTTCACCGTCCTAGAACGGAATTCAGTCCAGTCAGTCACTGGAATTCAGCCCCCCCCCCCCCCAACTTCCTCCACAGTGCTTCCGACCAAGTTCCATCACGATCCCTCGACTCGAGCGTTTAACGAGATTTCCGTGCCCCCGCACATAGTTATCGGATCTGATCGGAGCTTGAAATAGAAAATCTGAGACACTTTCTCATACCTGTCAAGTTTCAATCACATCCGTTTACCCATTCGAAAGTTATGTATGCAACTAGAATCCTAATTTTCCGTCACTCCTTGGCCTCCACTCCTCCCAAGATCATCGAATCGGGGAAGTTACTATTTCCAATTTAATCTGGCCAGGTTCCTGACGCAACTGCCAAATTTGATCGTCCTAGCACATCTGTAATAACACTAACTCGCGACACCGGAATTCAAAGAAAACCCCTCTAACTTCTTTTTAACGGTTATGCTTGTTCTTCTACCAAGTTCCATACAATCCCATAGTCTAAGCGTTCTACGGGATTTCCGGTGTCCAGCTCCCCCCCCCCCCACCAGTTATCGGATCCGGGCCAGACTTGAAATGGAACGTCTCAGATAGTTGCCCTTGACCCTCGTAAAGTTGCGTTCACAGCCGATCACCCGTTCCAAAGTTATGCATGTCACTAGATTTCGGATTCCCCATCGCTCCAGTCCCTCCCCCCCATGATGATAGGGTCGATGTGAGACTATTTTCACGTCAATTTGGTCGGGTACCTATTATGCCTGCCAAGCTTCATCGTCCTAGCATATCTGGAAGTACCTTAACTCACGATCCCCGGAATTCCAGGAAGCTCCCTCTAACTCCCCGGCAGTGAAAGAATCCGGTCCTGTTTTGTCAGTAATATATCTAGGGTTTATGCTTATTCTTCCTACCAAGTTCCATCTCGATCCCTCGACTCCAAGTGTTTAACGAAATTTACCATATACCGATCGCAATTCCGTCTGTCGGTCCGGTTTTTCTGTCACATTTTTTCGAGTTATGGTACTTCCAGATGTGCTAGGACGATGAAACTTGGCAGGTGTATCAGGAACCGACTAAACTAACCTGAAAAGAATCAGTTTCCCGATCCGACCATCTGCGGGGGAGTGGAGGGCCGAGGAATCTGGTAAACTTACGGCAGTGGGTCACACTTTTTCTAGTTAGGGTACTTCCAGATGTGCTAGGACGACGACACTTGGAAGGCGTGTCAGGGACCCGACCAAACTAACTTGGATATAATCAGTTTCCTGATCCGACCATCTGGGGGGAGGGTGAAGGGCGGGGGAATCTGGAAAATTGAGTAGTGCGTAACTTTTGAACAGGTGATCAGATTGGAATGAAACTTGATAACTGAATAAAAGACATATCTCTGATGTCCATTTCATTTGAAATCCGGACAGGATTCGGTAGATATGGGGGAGTGGAGGGGGAGACCGGAAGTCTTGAGAAACGGTTAGAATTAAGGGATCGGAGTGAAACTTGCTTGGAAGAATAAGCATCGGCCCCAGATAAATCGTTTACACAGTTTGACTGGTTCCTTTGGGGTGGGGTTGGGTGGAGGAGAGATTCCCGGGATTCCGGTGATTTCAGTTTTCGGGATTTTCGCGACGAAACTTGGGAGGTATATCAGGGACCCGACCAAACTAACTTGGAAACAATCAGTTTCTTGATCCGAGCAATCGGGGGGGGGGGGAGGAGTGGAGGGCGGGGGAATCTGGAAGATTGAGTAGTGTGTAACTTTCGGAAGGGTGATCGGATTGGAATGAAACTTGATGAGTGAATCAAGGACATATCTTTGATGTCCCATTTGAAGTCCAGATCGGATTCGGTAGCTACGGCGGAGTTGGCGGGGGGAGATCGGAAATCTCGAGAAACGGTTAGAATAGAGGGATCGGACTGAAACTTGCTGGGAAGAACAATCATCTACCCCAGATAAATCGTTTACACAATTGGACTGGATCCGGACCCTTGGGAGGGGGGGGGGGCTGATATTGGAGAGATTGGGATGGAGCTTTGTGGGAATAACAAACAGATGCTCTGGATAAATCTTTTTCAGAACTAGATCGGCGGAGACTATGGGGGAGTTTGGGGGGGGGGGGGGTCCGGAATTCCGGTGATTACGAGTTAAGGTACTTCCAGATGTGGTAAGACGATGCAACTTGGCTGAAATATTAGACATTCGACAAGATAGGCTTAGAAATCGCCACTTTCCAAATCCAGTCTTGACCAGAAAGTAAGAAAAATACTTTTAAGCGAAATATACATTTTCATGATTCCATGAGCCCATTATCATTTTTGCGTCAAGGGTTTTGCTTACAAATGAAGTTCCAGCTCCCCTAAAGTGCGCATGTTAACTGCAAAGTCGAAAAGTACTTTTTATCAAATGATTCATCTCAATTTTTGATAGCGGATTCAACAGCTATGGGGGAGTTTAGAGGGGTGACCGGAAATCTCAAGAAACGGTTAAAATGGAGGGATCGGAGTTAAACTTGCTGGGAAGAACAAGCATTTATGCTAGATAAATCATTTGCACAATTGGACTGGAGCTGGACACTTGGGGGGGGGGGGGGGTCGGAGGGGGGCCTTCCGGAATTTCTGTGATTGCGTTTCTCAAGACGGAACTTTGCAGGCATATCAGGGACCCGATCAATCTGACAGAACCCTTACCTACTACATACAGTTGCAAGTGCCATATGAGCTTAAAGCTCTTGTTATTCAGATCCACCCTAGCACGTCTGGAAGTACCTTAACCTGCGATAACCGGAAATCTGGGATCCAGCCTCCACACCCACCCCCCACAGTGCCCGGATACGATCGGGTTACGTGAACGATCTATTAAGGAAATGTACTTGTTCTTCCCACCAAGTTTCATCCCGATCCTTGACTCTAAGCGTTTCACGATATTTCCGGTACTCCTCCCGCCTCCAACTCCCCCACAGTTGTCGGATCCGGTTCGGATGTAAAATGGGACGTGTGAGGCATGTGTCTCCACATATCAAGTTCATTTAGATCCTATCACGCATTCGGAAGTTGCGAATGCCTCAGTATCCCGGATTCCCCCTCCCTCCACTCCCGCACGATGGTCGAATTGGGGAAGTGAATATTTCCAAGTCACTTTGGTCGGGTCCCTGATATGCCTACCAAGTTTTATCATCCTAGCACACCTGGAAGTACCCTAACTCATGATCACCGGACCGACCGACAGACGGACAGACCGACCGACGGAAAAGCGATCGCTATGTGGCACTTGGACAGAAGGCAAGTTCCATAAAACCGGCAAGGAAAAGCACAGATTTAGTTGTTCAGAACGCTACAAAATTATCAGACAGTAGCAACTTTAAAAAAAATCGAAATCATGTCAATCACATATTCATGGTTTTGTATCATTAGAGCTCTATCGTTATTTTCAAATTGGCTCTGTCTTTATTTTCACTCGGACAAAGAAGAAAAGTACTTAACTGAAAGACAAAAAGTACTCCTCAGACGGAATTTTTTTTCCCGTTTTTTACCCCGCTCACTAGGCAGGTGCTTTACCGTTGAGCCATACCGAGGGGCTTTTTCGCAAACCGTCAGTATAGTCAGATAGAAGCTGGCCCCAGGAACAGTGCCTGAATGCAATTTAGTTTAAGCAGTTCACAGTTTTAAAAAGTTTTTTCACAGTTAAAGTCTCTTGTCCCAAAAAGTCTTAAGTCCCTTCCAATTATGAAATAAGTAACAGAGAAGGCCTGGGTTTTACCCAGAAACAGCGTATTTTGATGCTCTTTTATTAAATGTGGTGGGGGGTTTAAATGGCAGTGAAAAGCAGTAATGTCGCGGAAGCTTTAACGCTTTTCTCAATGGGAGTTATCCTAGTATTCAAAACGCGATCTCTCGTGAGCATTTACAATTATACTGTACCAAAACCTCAGGTCCGGCGCCCCATTAGGCCCGTAGCTCAACCAGCAAGCATTAATTTTGGGCGGTTGCAGGTGTTGTTCAGCATCCAGAATAGCCGCTGAAAGATCTAAAAATGCTAATTCCACGCCTCTCCTGCATTTTATGAAATGGTGATCACGCATAAGCTGTCTCGCACCGTATTTTGCCTGAAAGAAACATTTGAAAAAGATGATACTTTAACTGCAGTAAATGGCATTTAATTCCCGATCGCGTTCGTGTTAGAGCTCAGCTCCAAGCTGAGGTGTGGCGACGTGAGGAAAGATTTGAAGCATACACCCTAAAAAATCACTTAACCACTTATTACAGCCAATTCCGAGTGAAAGATGAAATTCAAGTCTTATTTGATTGATGTGAATCATCAATGCTTTGGGTGTGTGCTAGTTATGGAAGCGTAGGTTACAGGAAATGAGTTTATCAGTGATCTATGAAGAAATAATGAGACGTGAACTGAACACTCTACGGAACGTAAATGCTTAAAGTCTTTGATTCTTGTGGGCCGAGAAGGTGGGAGACGACATCATTTTTCGATGGGTCTGATCCAGGGTTGGTCACCAAAAGTAACTTCGTACACCCTGGAAAGTAACCCAAAAGTATCTCTAAGTAACCCAATGTAACCTAATGCAACCCAAAGTAACCCAAAGTAACCCAAAGTATCCTGAAGTAACTCGTACACCCTGGTTCTTGGTGACCAACCTGGGGTCTGATTTTGACGAACACAATGTTACCTTTGTTTTCCACAAAATCCTCACGGTAGCCAACGTTATCCACAGATTACTTGAACGCAATTCACTCCTGAACGTCAATCCGCCATTGTTAATGAACTATTCATTGATCTCCTGTCGCTGGTCTAACGATTACTTGAACCTTCGAGAAGATCGACTGGCGTGTAAGAGGATTAAAACAACTAAGTATATCACCCTGTGGACGTTTAGATATGTTGAAAGAAGAAATCATCTGCCGGTTTGACATTTTTTTTTGTCTGGGAAGCTGAATATTATTTAGCTCAATTCCAGAATCTTCAAGGAATCATTATGATGAATTTAGTATAATTTACGGCGTTTGTTTGTTGTGATCTAGTTTACATCCTTAATTCTTTGGAGTTACTGGAGTTAACAAGAAAAATCCGAAAACATAATACTTAAAGAAATCGATAATACAAATAATTAGTTTAATGTTTCTACACATTTTCCATATGCCTGCTACCATAAAAACATTTTGTTAGATCCAAAGTCAAACTATGATTCCATCCTCCCCATATCGGGCGCTTCCGACCCGCACCGCTAGATGATCCAGCGATCGGATCGAGTCGTCGCTTCATCTTGGGTCTTGGGTGAAGGGTCTCTAACGTTGAAAGTGCTAGAATGCTTATGATATAACTCCTTTAATACAAATACAACAAGGTACAAAATAAAATGCAAGATTTTAGTCTGGACTGCAGCAAATGAAGTGGCAACCTGTAAAAGATTTATTACAGGTTTGTTTCTTTCCCCGAAGCTGAACCAGAGGATTGACAGCCTGACGAGGACCCTTGCCAAGAAGGGCCGAAATATCGCTGATGAAGAATCATAGCTGACGTATCTGTTGTAAACATTGTTTGAATAAATGTTTCAAAGTCAGCTTGGGCTCAAAGAATATTTGTCACTTATATCCCTGCAAAGTTTCATCATTCTTGGAATATTTGGAAGTATCCTAACTGGCGATCACCCGAATTCCGGAAAACGCCCTCCAGCTCGCCCCACAGAGCCTTGGTACGACCTGGTTCTGTCAAACATATATCCAGGGCTTGTTCTTTCCACCAAGTTCCATCCCAATCCCTCGACTGTAAGTGTTTCACGAGATGAACGCAAGTACAACCGAAATATCCGAATTTATATTTATCCCTCACACATCATCCTAGAGGGATATTTAGATGATCAAGAATAAACCCTGAGAATCACGGTTTCTATTTCTTCCGGTGCCTCCCTCCAACCCATTCCCCCACAAGTATCGGATCCGGTTAGGACCTGATATGGAACATCTGAGACGATAGCTCTTTCCACTTGCCAGGTTTCTTTGAGTTCCGATCACCCGTTCAAAAGTTACGCATGCCAGTATAGATTCGGGACTCCCCATCCCTACACTCCTCCATGATGAATGAATGACTGAATGAATTTATTCCCAATAAAGCCCAAGGGACATGGCGGCGAGCATGGCGGGAAACATAACACAATTACAAAAAACACAATATCCCAGCCTTCGGAGCTCACCAAAACACTTACTTCCGATACTTTAAACCAAATCCCTTTCCTCCCAAGCCAGGATCAGGTAAAGGACTATTCTTACAGTCTGTTCGGGCCCCTAATGAGCCTACCCAGTTTAATCGTCCTAGTGCATCAGGAAGTACCAAATTATCGGGATTACCAGAATCTCGGGGGCGGGGGGGGGGGGGGGGGAATTCCCCCTAATTGCCCATATCCGGTCCGGGTATGTTAACGATGTATCTAGAGCTTCTACCTGTTCTTCCCACCAAGTTTCATCCCGATCACTCCACTCTAGGCGTTTCACAAGATTTCCGGTTCCCCCTTCAGCTCCCCCAAAGTCACCGAATCCGGTCCGGATTTGAAGTGGGTCGTTTGAGACTTGAGGTCTTTCCAAATATCAAGTTTCATTAAGATCCGATCACCCGTTTAAAAGTCATATATACCTCAAGATTCAGGATTCCCCCTCCCTGCACTCCCCCCACGATGTTCGGGTCGGAGAAATGACTATTTCCAACTTAATCTTTTGGGGTCCCTGATATGCCTGCCAAGTTTTATCGTCCTAGCTTATGTGAAAGTGTCCGAACTAGCAAAACCCGGACAGACCGACCGACCGACAAACCGATGGACGGACAGACATTGCGCCATATGGCACCTGGCCGAAGGGCAAGTGCCATAAAAGTAGGCTTTTTTTTCTAACAAATTGCCCTCGGTATTGGCTATTTTAAGCCTTTGCCGACACCCGTTTACTTCAGGCGAAACAGGGCAAAATTAACGTTTTCTGAAAAATTTGCTTCGTTATTAGAGCGATATTTCGGCCCTTCTCGGCAAGGGTCCACTTCAGGCTCAAGCCGTTAAGTGAACTTATCAAATAGGATTAGCTTCTCGCAAGCAGTAGTTGGGAGCATGATACGCATGTAAATAGCAAAGCACGGCAAGTGTCATAACCAGTGTGGTGTTGGGTACTTGAGCTCTGAGAATGAATGGAGCGATTACAGAAGTATGTTACAAAGGGGCCACACCAAAGCTGAGCTGAACGCTAAATGTGTATTAAATCGACTGATGAAGTGAGTTGAGATCCAGAGATGACCAGGCCATAAGGTATGCCAAGTTGAACATGTTTGTGATTATTTATGAGCAGGTCTTTCCTTGATACGTTTGATTATCGCTCTGTACTTGTTAGTGGGCGGGTTTCCCTACCCCCAGACTGGGTCTACCCTTGTAAAGTTTGGCGGTCGAATATTTCTTCTTCCAGAGGATGAGACCAAACTGCCCGAATATGGTTCACTTGCCAATGGAAGCATTGATGATTCTGGTAATCGAGTGTACGCACTGAAAATAAAAAAAAAGTATTCAAAATATTCGCAGGACATTGGTTCGCCCCCACGCATCGACTCAAACGTAATATCTCAGGCCTACCGTTCCTACCACCCATCAAGTTTCACTCGAATCGGGTGACTGGAACTTTTTAAATATCCATTGTCTTTCACTTGTCTTTTAGTTGTGAAAATGTTGCATGAGGCTAGGATTCAGAAAGAAACGGTAAAATAGTATTTACATTAGTTTATTGTAAACTACAGCACACTGTAAAAAAAAGTATTGCCGTATTTGTTACCGGGATTGCCGCAATGTCGTGCCGTGCTCTTGCCTTTTTTTCAGTTGATCCCTCTTCTATTTAGTATTTTACACCACTCTGTTTACTTCAAGCTCAGTACATCCAGATCCGCTTCTAACAGTATGCCAATAAATTTGCGTTCTTGCCAAACCGCACTAATTTTCTTTTGCCGTTTCCTCTAAATTTCCTTGTGGGTATGAAATTTTTTTTTTAGAAAGCCCCTCAATTCCAAACCGTCTTCCAAATACTTTCTCTACCACGCAAATCGCACGTGCGACGTTCCTTTAAATCTTACCATCTGCGACTTTTTCAACCGATAACGGCTGGCGTTCGTAACGGGCAAACTTTTCACAACCGGGCAATTAAAGCCTTCAACAATCTTTCAGGTTCTGATCAACATGACAGAAGAGACGAAGCCGAACAAAGGACCAATGTCTTGCACGGGTGATTGCTTCCCAAACCGACATTCCATTGGGTCTACATTATACTTCCAGGGTTTGGAGCTCAATTCCTCACGCAAGTCTGCTCTTAAATGCAAGGAGGATTTGGCTTAGCTCGAGTCCATCGAGTTCCGGTTTTAATCGATAATTTGACAGACGGTGGATAAGAGTATCTCCAACCATTCAACATTTCCAGATGAAGGGGGCCACGCATAGCCTCTTGGCCTACAACATTATGATTGCCTTTGGAGTGAACTATAGGAACAGCTATAAGCCCTTCAGATTCTTGATTCGCTAATCATAAGCGCCAAAATGTCTGACTGTCGGTGAGTGGTGACGCCCACAGAGGAGACATATGAACTATTTTGTAAAGGCTTGCCAGCCTTGTATACTCAGGGCAGCCATGTTTCCGTGTAATGAAGCATCACGAGTCCCCTAAGGCATTTGAGGACACCAATCGGCTGTAATTTAGATCCGTCACCCGTCTCCGGAATCCGGCCAGTACAGACCTATGAACCCCCGCTGCGTTTTAACTCGCAAGACAAAGTTTAAGAGTTTGGTTTTTTGGATCCCAAAACGTAAGTGGAGGGATACCTATGACATCGCAAAAGTTGTTCGTCCGTCCGTCTGTCCGTCCGTCCGTCCGTCCGTCCGTCTGTAAGCACGATAGCTCTCGAAGGGAATGAGATATTTTGATGAAACTTGGTATGAGGATTGTTTGGCTCAAGGGTAAGGTCGAGTATGTAGATGGGCTCTGTAGCCCTATATTTGGGGGTGGGGGAGGGGGTTCAATTTAAGGGACAAACAAAATATTTTTAAACAGCTAATGTGATAGTCGATTACGGGGTAAGAAGACATGCTGAGCACGATGGTGACAATCATTTTCTTGCCGGACAAGTAGTTCGTCCAGAATCCGGCAAAAGCCGGAAAGTTTGTTAAAAGTAAAAGTTTCATTTTAAGTTGATTAAATGTTTGATTTAGGGTAAGAAAACATGCTGAGCACGATGGTGAAAACCATTTTCTCGCTGGACGAGTAGTTCGTCCGGAATCCGGCAAAAACCGGAAAGCTGGTTAAAAGTAAAAGTTTCATTTGAAGTTGATTAAATGTTTGATTGAGAGGTAAGAAAACATGCTGAGCACGATGGTGAAAACCATTTTCTCGCTGGACGAGTAGTTCGTCGGGAATCCGGCCAAAACCGGAAAGTTGGTTAAAGGTAACAGTTTCATTTGAAGTTGATTAAATGTTTGATTTATGGGTAAGAAAACATGCTGAACCCGATAGTGAAAACCATTTTCTCGCCGGACAACTAGTTCGCCTGTAATCCGGCCAAAACCGGAAAATATGTTAAAAGTAAAAGCTTTATCTGAAGTTGATTAGATGATATATTTAGGGGTAAGAAGAGACGCTGAGTCTGTATATAATGATCATTTTTTACCCAGACATATAATTATTCCGGAATCCGGTTGTACCCACATTTTTTTTTAAGTCAAAATTTTATTTAAAGTTGATTAGATTTCTTTATAGGGATAAGGAGATACGCCGGCTTCGTTTCTGAATTTTTCTTTTTTTGCTGGACTAGTAGTTCGCTCGGAATTCGGGCGAAACCGCAAATTTGGCAGTAGTAAAGCAGGAAGTTTCGGTCAATATCGTCAAAATAGATATGGCTTATAGAGATATAGATAGGTAGATAGAATATCTGAACTCGGTTTTCTCTGATGATTAGCCTGGCGAAGACAAGACCGAATTGTCTGGATCAAATCTTAGATTTTTGGGATCCCGTCGACACCTTTGGTCTTGCTGTTTAGAGGCTTCAAAACCAGTATGAGACAAGCCTGTTCACGTTTGTAATCCCTTGACAAACCCTAAAGATTACTTTGAAAACCCTTTACAGCAGCGAAGGCAAACAACGACGATTTTCCCCAAGAATGCGGTGATGTTGATGAGAAAATATGTGCTGGCAAAAAGTCTAAAAAAAAAACAAAAAAACTTGAAGCCACATCCTGTCATAACGACTTTGTTGTATCCCATAAATACAATTCCCAATCAGGCTCGGCAGCTTTGTAGCTTTACTGTCTGTTGCTAATTTGCATATTTAGTAGTCTTGTCCTACCAGTGAACGTAAATTACAAGCTTCTTCAACCTGACGGACGTTTGATTTGGTGATAGAATCTGCTGAATGTAGAAGAACCTAAACAACAATAGCACAGGGTCGATGGGATCCCAAAATTTTATATCTGATCCAGTCAATTGCGGCCTGTAGATATCTCGTCTTACCCAGACTGCTTGAACATTTTTACGGTTAAAGTTTAAGAAGAGTTACGAGCTCATATGGCACTTGTCACGAGTAGGTGGTGTGAGAAACGAGAAAGTAAATCTGAGCATTTTTTCGGAAATTCCAGTACTGCTCCCCACCGTGCTCGGTTCCGGCCCCCCAACTCCCCCAAGCATGGCGGAATAGGTTCGGACACATGCTTTATATATCTAGATCCTCAGTTCTTACCACCCATAAAGTTTGCTTTGAATCGAACCATTGTTCGCAACCTACGGAAGTCAGTAATTTCCGGATTCCCCCTCCCTCTACTCCCCGAAAAATTGTCGGCTCCACGTACGGAAGTCTTCCTAGGGCATTGTGTCGGGTCCTTAAGTCTATTTGGTCGGGTCACTAATATGCCTGTCAAGTGTTATCCTCCTTTCCACATCTGGAAAGGTGATCACTCGCGATCACCGGAATTCCGGGAAAAACCCTCCGACTCTCCCCCCCCCCCCCCGAAAACAAGCCCCGATATGATCTAGTTCTGTCAAGAAAGTATCTAATGCTTATGCTTATTCTTCCCACCAAATTCCATCCAGATCCCTCGACGCTAAGCGTTTCACAAAAATTCCGGTCCCCCTTCTAACCCCCCCTAGTATCGGATCCGGTCCGGACTTGGCATGGTACATTTGAGACAATAGCTCTTTCCACTTGCCAATTTTCATTCAAATCCGATCGCCCGTTCAAAAGTTGTACATGCCATTAGATTCCGGATTCCCCATTCCTCCACTCCCCCCCCGCTGTTCGGTTCGTTCGAACGACTATTTTCAGTTTGGTCTATTCGGATCCCTGATATTCCTGCCGAGTTCCATCATCCTAGTGCCTCGTGAAGTACTGAACTCGCTGAATCACCAGAATCCCCCCAACTCCCCCCACAGTGCCCGAATCCGGTCCGGTTATGTCAACGATGTATCTAGGACTTGTAACTGTTCTTCCCACCAAGTTTCATCCCGATCTCTCCACTCTAAGCGTTTCTCAATATCCCCCCCCCTTCAGCTCCTCCCCAAAGTCATAGGATCCGGTCCGGATTTTAATCGGGTCGTCTGGTGCACGGGGTCTTTCCTAATATCAAGTTTCATTAAGATCCCATCACCCGTTTAAAAGTTATATATTCCTCCATATTCTGGATTCCCGCTCCCTCCACCCCCCCACCCCCCCAGATGCTCGGAGACTATTTCCAACTTAATCATTTGGGGTAGCTGATATGCCTGCCAAGTTTCATCGTCCTAGCTTAAGTGGAAGTACCCGAACTAGCAAAACCCGGACCGACCGACCGACGGACGGACAGAAATTGCGATCGCTATATGGCACTTAGCCGACGGGCCAGTGCCATAAAAACGGATCCAATGGATAGTCATCTGAGAAAACTAAGTTCGGGCATGGATTCAGCATGTGCGTGTATGTACAAATACGTCATTTCTACTTTGATGAAAGTGATCGAAACTTTCTGCCTTACTTCTACCAAATACCCGGTTTCGGCCTGATTCCATGTGAACTGTTTGTCCCGCTTGTCCGGCAAAAAGCTAAAGCTACAAAAATTCAGTATATCTCCTTACCCCTATATCGAACCTCTAATTAACATCAGATCAAATTTAACTTTTAACAAATTCTCTGGTTTCGGCCGGATCCCGGGCAAAGTGTATGTCCGGGTAGAAAATAATTGTTATATATGGATTCAGCATGTCTTCTCACCGCTAAATCGAAACTTCAATGAACTTCAAACAAAACTTTTACTTTAACAAATTTCTCGGTTTTGGCCGGATTGCGGTCGAACTACTTGTCAGGGTAGAAAAAGGTTGTCATATCCCGATTCAGCATCTTTCCTTCCTCCTAAATTTGAAATTCAATCAACTTGACATAAAACTTTTACTTTGAACAAATTTTCCGACTTCGGTCGGATTCTGGACAAACTAAATGTCCGGCGAGAAAATAGGTCTCAGATATGGATTCAGCATGTCTCATTACAGGCCCGTATCCAGGAATTTATTTCAGGGGGGGGGGGTTGCCTGCCGGTCGGACAAAAAAGTACAAAAAAGACATAAATCAGAGGAAAAAGCCTATCAAAATGAGTAGTTTTGTATGTTTCGACCCTACTCGGTTTAACTTTAAAAGAGTTTTCTGTCCTATCTGTTTTATCAGTTTGTAGCAACTTTTAACAAATTCTTTCTGAATCCTAGCCTCATGCAACATTTTTCACAATTAATAGAAAAGTGAAAGACGATGGATATTTAAAAAGTAGTCCAGTCATCCGATTCGGGTGAAACTTGATGGGTGGTAGGAACGGTAGGCCTCAGATGTTACGTTTGAGTCGATGCGTGCGGACCAAACAAATAGAGAGATTGGGACAAAATTTGGACGGTTCAACAGGCCATGGGTCCTAGATGTCATTTTGAGGTCCAGACCAGAGCCGGCTTCAGTGGAGGGAGGTAAGATACATTTATGGAAGTTCTCGGAGTCCAGTGATATTTGATGGGTGGTATGACTAAATGCATATATGTGACCTTTCTGTTGCAGAATCGTATCTGAACCCGGTGGAGGGAGTTGAATGGGGGAGGGGGGTAACGGAAATTTGTGACACGATTAGGGACCAAACGGTTGGAGGGATAGTGATGAAACTTGGACGGTACAAAAGTCATGGGCCCTAGATCTTCTACTTGAGGTCCGGACCAGTCATACTCAAATTTTCTGTTTCAGCACAAGGGCGATCTACAGGGACTTTTTGGGGGGAGGGGTCTCCCTTCGGGTAGGAGCTAGTTCATACCTAGAAGTAAAATAAGAACATATATCAGAGGTAGAGCAGATCAGCCTCTTGAATAGTAAAAAAGATTATTTTTTTATGCTTTGAGGAAGGTTGGTCAAACCCCCTGATACCCCTGGATACGGCCTTGACCCGAAAGCATCGACACAGTGCCTGAACGTTTGAGCAGAGTGCCTTAGAGTCCCCGTTGTATAGATGTACCCCTACGAAAATCTAACTATGGGGAAATATAATTATATTTACCTATAACACTAGCTCATACGTTGGGGTATGCCTTTACGTTTGAAGTACTGTGTCCAGAATGCAGGATTTATGCTGATGAAAAATTGTTGAAAATTTGCTGTGGGAAATTGTTTGCTCATACGTTGGGGTATGCCTTTAAGTTTGAAGTACTGTGTCCAGTATGCAGGATTTATGCTGATGAAAAATTGTCGAAAATTCACAGGGGGAGTTGTGAGCTTTAGTAGCATGCATCATCAACAGATGCCATCACATGGTCATGCTACTATACTAGGACTAGATGCTGCCAGAAAATACTGCTTCAGATTAGCCCAGTCTGAAGCACAGTTAAATTAAATTATTTCGTAATAATACACAATCACATACAATTGTATCATACACCTACAGAGGCTATACATTTTTCACCGGGCCTTTGACTTTTCTGGAGTGGACACCACCTCTGTGGAGGAGTTGGAGGTGGAGGGGCGTGGTTGTTTTCCAGAAATTCTCATTGTCGAGTGGAACTTGATGTACATGTATGTGAGATGTATGACATGTATGTGTCGGAATCAGATCTAGTCGCGTTGCCCGATACAAAAAATGTGTGGCCTGTGTAGTTGTACGATACATAATAGGCTGTGTATTGATATGTATCTAACAGCGCAAAACGGATACGTCAGCTGAAATTTTATTAGAGCTATGTTTCGGCCGTTCTTGGCAAAGATGAAGCCGAAGAGGAAGAGTCTTGCCAAGAAGGGCCGAAACATAGCTCAAAAAAATTTTGCTGACGTATCCCTTTTGCACTGACAATCAGACTGGGATAGTCGTAAGGGATCCCTCGCACTATTTACTCATCAACCTACAGTATTTTAAAATATTTGAATACTTCAAAACCATGCTGTGCTTTCAACAAATAACCCACGGTTTTGGCTGCTTTAAGCCTTTTCCGAGACCCGTTGACTTGTAGCGAATACAGGGAAACAATTAACATAACCGGTTTTTCTGATGGAAATTCTTCTCACAGACAACCGCCGACAGAGTGATACACATCAAAGGTAGCAAAACACGGCAAGTGAGAAAATCAGTGTTATAGGTAAGAGAGGTCCTTTAAGCAGTAGCATCCAGTTTATCTAGTAGCCTGCAGTGGCAACAATTACTGCAGTTAGTTGTAAAAGCTTACCAGAAAGCACATAACTAATTTACTGACAATTTTCCTTCGGGTGGGGGAGGGGGGAATTGGACGGTTGTACCGGAAATTTTTCAGAAGTATTCCGTTGAAGTGATAAGGGCAAATGTTCTAGATGTGTCATTTAATTGTCCTAACCTGATCCGTCTTCGATGGGGGGGGGGGACAGTTTTTGGCATCCCTGAAGGGACTGAATGAATGGAACGATAGGGATGAAGCTTAGACGGAACAAAGGCCATATGACCTAGTTACGTCATTTTGGGGTCCTGGCCGGCTCCAACTTCGGTGGATCGACCTAAAAGAGGCACAGAATGGCGCAGGAGGCACGATAAAAAGAGATTAGCAAGTGGAAGAAGTGGACAAGTAGGTGAGAGTTCAGAATTCCTGAGCCTAAAATAGGCACGTTAGAACATTGTTCCTGCCCCTCACTCTGAAGCCTGAAAGAGCCCTTTTATTTTCCGTGCCTCCTTTTAGAACTCGTGACTCCTATACTGAACGTGTCCGAAAGCTTTTTGGTGCTTTAAATGCTGCATTTTCTTTTCTTTTTATGGCACTTGAGCTTACTCAAGTGCCATATAGCGATTGTTATTTCTGTCCGTCAGTCGGTCTGTCGGTCTGTCGGTCCCGGTTTTGCTAGTTCGGGCACTTCCAGATAAGCTAGGACGATGAAACTTGGCAAGCATATCAGGAACTGGACCAGATTAAATTAGAAATTGTCGCTTCCTCGATCCGACCATCTGGAGGGGAGTGGAGGGAGGGGGAATCCGGAAAAAATAGGAAAAATGAGATATTTTTAGCTTACGAACGGGTGATCGGATCTTAATGAAACTTAATACATGGAAGGACTTCGTGTCTCAGACCCTCCATTTTAAATCCAGACCGGATCCGGTGACACTGGGGGGAGTTAGAGGGGGAAACCGGAAATCTTGGAAAACACTTAGAGTGGAGAGATCCGAATGAAACTTGGTGGAAAGTACAAGCAAAAGTCCTAGATACGTGACTGATATAACCGGAACGGATCCGCTCACTTTGGGGGAGTTGGGGGGGGGGGAGAAGTCCGAATTTGTAGTGATCCCGCGAGTTCCGTGCTTCCTGATGTGCTGGGACGATGGAAATTGACAGGCATGTCTGGGACCCGACCAGCTTAAATAGGAAATCATCAATTCCCCGATTCGACCATCGGGGGGGGGGGGAGTGGAGGGAGGGTGAAGCCAAAATTTGAGGTATTTTTAGCTTGCGAACGGGTGATCGGATCTTGATGAAAATTAATATTTAGGATGACCTCGTGTCTCAGACACCTCACTTTAAATCCGGGCCGGATCCGATGACACTGGGGGGAGTTGGAGGAGGGAACCGGAAATTTTGAGAAACGCTTAAAGTGGAGGGATCGGGATGAAACTTGGTGGGAAAAACAAGCACAGGTCCTAGACACGTCATTGACATAACCGGACCGGATCCGATGACACTGGGAGGAGTTGGAGGAGGGAACCGGAAGTTTTGAGAAACGCTTAAAGTGGAGGGATCGGGATGAAACTTGGTGGGAAAAACAAGCACAGGTCCTCGACACGTCATTGACATAACCGGACCGGATCAGGGCACTGTGGGGGAGTTGGGGTGGGGGTCCGGATTTCTAGCGATCCCGCGAGTTCGGCATACTTCCTGATGTCCTAGGGCGATGAAACTTGGCAGGTATGTCAGGGATCCGAACAGATTGACTTGAGAACAGCCGTTTCCCCGACCCGACCATCGTGGGGGGAGTGGGTGGATGGGGAGTCCGGAATCTAGTGGCGTGCATAACTTTTGAACGGGTGATCGGATTTGAATGAAACTTGTCTGGTGAGCTATCGCCTCGGACGTTCAGTGTCACGTCCGAGTCGGGTCCGATACCTGTGGGGATGGGGGGGGGGGGTGGAAAACTCAAGAAACTCTAAAAGTAGAGGGATTGGGACGAAACTTAATGGATGGAACAAGCATTAGGCCTAGATGAAATTGACGGAGCCAGATGGTTTCGGGGCTCTGTGGGGGGAGTTGGAGGGGGTTTCCTGGAATTCCGGTAGTCGTGAGTTAGAATAGTTCCAGATGTAAAACGACAACGAAACTTTGCAGGTATATTAGCGACCCGAATTATCTTGACTTAAAAACCTGACACAACATACCCCCGGAAACTTCCGTTCCTAGATCCGAGCATTTTTGGGGGAGCAAGAGAAGATAAATATGGACTTCTATAAACTGCGACCGAGTGGTCTGATTCGAGTGAAACTTCATGGGTGATACGAATCGATGGCCTCGACATGTAAAACATGCGTTCGAACCATATGCGACCACGATTAGGGGAATTGGGGGTGGGGGGACTTTTGACATGCACAAAAACCAAACGGATGGACCGAATGAGATGCAATTCGACAGTGCCGAGTTTATGCGGCCTAGATTTGTTATTTGGCGTCTGGGCCGGATTCGGCCAAGGTAGGGGGGGGGGGGGGGTACTGGAAACTTGCAGATAGGCTATGCTCCAATTTCAGTCAAACTTGATGTGGGAATTAAGAGATTGGGCCCGAACCGGCTCCGACAACGTTGGTGGGAAGGGGGGGGGGGGGTACCGGAACTTTCCAAAAATGCTCAGATTCGAGGTATAAACGAAGATGCTTTAGGTGGTCGATTTTTTTTTATTCCGAACCAGATTCGGCCACGGTAGGTGGAAATAGAGTGAGTACCGGAAATCGTGTAGCACGTCTAGGGATCAAACAAATGGGTTTATTGGGTTGAAAGTTTGAACAGTCATGTGCATTTGCAATCGAGACGATGCCGGAACTGCTCAGAAATGAGTGAAACTAAATATCCTATTTCTATTTCCGAACCGCCTTTTTGGGTGGCGGGTGTATTTTGTGACGTTTTCATCTACTTTCTTGTACAGCCTACTCGTACAAGTGCCATATGAGCTCGTAGCTCTTGTTTTTGTTCGAAAGCTGTTACCTTTCTTTCTTCTCTGACACTTCTAGAATACCAAAATTTAAGTCAGGAAGAAGAAGAAGAAAAAAGAACTAGCTGTGTAAAGCTGACAAAATGGATCAGCTACTGATATCCAACCTTCTTATCTTTCCTTTCTTCGTTGACCACGATCGCCAGTTGTCTTAAATTTGGTACTTTTGCCGAATTGTCCGTTGTCTTTTTGAATATGTTACGTTTGCCGCCGAAAACAATGAGAGAATCGCCATACTCCTCAGGAATGAATTTGTCATTTGTCGTTTGTCAATTGTGCTGAATTTGTCGATGAATTTTATGCCGAATTAATGCTAAATTCAGCGAAATTTAAGTCCGAAAACGAAATGCTGCATAAATGCTGAATTCGTGCCGCGCTTCTTTTTAGTCGATCCCGGGGTAGATTTCCCGGCAATGAAACAATTCGTGTGAAATGTGATGGTTCGTAGGAGAAGATGCCTTAAAGGTGTCATTCTTGGATCTACATCAGATCCGGACGCGGAAGGAGGATTTGGAGAGATACACTGAAAACATTGTTTCACGTGTAGGGACCAACATCGTGGAACCAGACTTCCAATTTGGTTTTCAAAAAAGACTCAGTTGCAGCCATGCTCATAGAGTCCTGTCTACAATTCTCAAGGAGGTGAATCTTGGAAAATTTTCCGTTCATCTTTGTGCAATCGACATTACTGGAGCTTTCGATAATATAGTACGTTCACAGGCTCTACTTTCTTTTTTGCGTCAGGGTGTTAATGGTTCCATTGTTTCTGTTTTAAGATTCTGGTACCGTAACGCGATTGTTCGGGCGAAATGGTCATGGGTGGTTTTCCTTTGATGAAGGGGTTACCACATGGTAGAGTCTTATCTACTTTTGTTATTAAAAGTACTGTTTATGAATGCCTCTCAAATTTATTGCCAACATTTTTCCTTCAAGACCTAAGAATTAATTAAATTGCTTATGCAGACGACATTTATTAATAAGTCGAACTAAAAGTGGGTTAGAATCTAACATAAAAACGAATTTTCAGAGTCTTTCTCAAACTGGTCTTTCTGTTAACATTTCGAAATGTCAGTATCTTAAATTCAACAGCCCAAAAGATTCCGGTATTTCTTTTCAAAATGAAAAACTTCCCAATGCCCCTACCATAAAATGGCTTGGAATGATCATAGCACAGTCTCTAACAGAAATCTGCGATAACGCTGTTTCGGCTGTTCACGGTTCCATTCGTGTCGGATATGGACAAATAGTTCCAAATAGAGGAAGGTAAGGCCGTATAAGGCCCCCAAATAGACAAAAATAACGATTTTTATAGGCTTTTCCCTCTGACCTGTGTGTTTTTTGTACTGTTTTGTCCGACCAGCAGGCAACCCCCCCCCCCCCGAAATAAATTCCTGGATACGGGCCTGGAGGAAGGTATAACAGAAAAGCCCTTGGTAGCTTAGTTTATATTCTCCATCTGTCTGCAACCTTTCCGGAATTTCTGGTATTCTGAGGCGAAAAGATTTAAAATGTATCAGGACTTATTATTTCCAATTTTGTAAAAATTTCTCCTGTACCTTCCGCGACGTTACAGAAATTCCCGTATACCTGCAACATTTTTGCCCTCTGAACCTTGTGCAATGTTATAATCAATTGCCCAGGACCTTCACGTTTCTGCCCTTGGTTCATTTCTCCGCATTTCATCCAGGAAGAAGATTTTTTAGACCCGATTAGTCCCTTTTTTTAATATTTATTTTTTATCTCGCGCATTTACTACATTATTGAATGCTCAGTGTACTTTTTTCCTTTTATTTGTCTATACTGCACTATTTTCCTCTTCTTCAGTACGTAAATAAAATTTCATCATCATCATCATCAATTAAACTTGTGTTTCCCACAAGTTCAATTTTTTCCAACTTGAGCGGTTTCGAGCCTGAAGAGGACCCTTACCAAGAAGGGCCAAAATATAGCTCTAATACAATTCAGCTGACGTATCCGTTTTCCACCATCAAACATCATCAATTGTCCGATAACAATTGTCATATGAGCTCGTAGCTCTTGTTTATTTTAAATATAATTGGTGTTACATAAAATCCGAAGTAAAGGAGTACCGTTTCGAAAGAATGTGGGCTGTAAGATTGAAAAGCAAACGTTATCGGATGTCGTGACGTTTGGAAAGGCATAGGAAGTGGGATCGACTAAAAGCAGGAAGGGAAGGGAACACGAGAAAAGCAGGACGGCATGCTAAAACCAAGAAGGGCATATAAAACGAGGAAGGCTGTCAACAGAATTCAATGCTGCCAAAAGCTGCACCGTCCCCTTCCTCCCTCCTTCCTCTGCAACTTTTCAAATTCAAAGTTCACCATCCCTTTCTCGTATCAGTATCCTGACATGGGCAGGCATTAAGTTCAGTGAGGTATCGGCAACTACCAAAATTGCAATTCCCATTTTCATTTCTCTTTCTGACGGTAGGCGACTAAAATCCTCTGAGTCAAGCGAGGGGTCGGCAACGAAAATATTTCAAGTCCACCATTTCCTTCCTCATTTTAGTACCGTGAAAGTGCTATAGCGAGGAAGGAATCGGAAATTTTAAATTATTATTCTTTGAACGGTCCGCAACTATCGAAGTTCTTAGTTCACCATTCCTTTCCTCGTTTTAGTGCTTTAAGGGGTTGGCAACTAGAATTCTCAGTCCAGCGAGGGGTCGGCAACTAAGATATTTCAAGTCCAACAGTTCGTTCCTCCTCTAGTACCTTGAGTTGGCAACTAGAATTCTCAGTCCAGCGAGGGGTCGGCAACTAAGATATTTCAAGTCCAACAGTTCGTTCCTCGTTTTAGTACCTTGACTAAAACGAGGAAGGAAATTGGGGATTTTAAATTATTCTTCTTTGAGGGGTCGGCAACTATCAACCGCTTAGTTCACCGTTCCATTTCTCGTTTTGGTACTTTCAAGGTACTAAAACGAGGAAGGAAATGGTGGACATGAAAAATCTTAGTTGCCGACAATGCCGACCCCTCGCTGGACTGGAGAATTTGTGTCGCCAACCGTCAGAACGAAACATGTAAAGGTGATTTACAATCTTGATAGTTGCCGACCCCTTACTGAACTTAATGCTTACCCATATCAGGATACTAAAACGAGGAAGGGATGGTGAACTTTGAATATGAAAAGTTGCCGACCCCTCAATACTAAATAGAGAAAGGAACGGTGCAGCTTTCCAATTTTTCGCAGCATTGAATTCTGGTGACATCCTTCCTCGTTTTAGTATGCCCTTCCTCGTTTTAGTATGCCCATCCTGGTTTTAGTATGCTTTCCTGCTTGTCTCGTGTTCCCTTCCCTTCCTGCTTTTAGTCGATCCCATAGGAAGTGGGGAGCGGAGCTGTCTAATTTACCATTTATTTATCAACCTTTTATGGTAAAAGTAGAGTAGCCTAGTATAAACAGGAAAAATAGTGTGATAGCAAAGCGAATATCCACCAGAACGAAATCGTCATCAATGACGTTAATGTTCCTAAAATCTTCCGTCGTCGAAATTTTAAAAGGAAGAAGTCAAGTAGACCAGTGCCTCTACCCTTAGTCGTTTTTCGCGCCTGTCTAAACATTTCGGACTGACCACAATATGAACAACAGAAGTATTGAAGTATCGCGTGACGAGCATGAAAGCCTTTAAAAGAACATTTTGGATTTAATTTACGTCTGGTATGTGGAAATGGCTGGGAAAGTCGACTGTTGCATTCTCGTATGAAGTTAACAGTAAACCATTAAAGCAATGACTTAAAACAAAACCACTCGAAGATCCAGAGGAAATACACAAGGATGTCCACAACTATTCACTGCCACGACATTCGCACATTATCTGCCGAGAGTACATCATAGATCGCAAATTACGATTTTGTGCACAAGAATCAAACCTGCGACCCTCACTATTTTAAACTTCACTCCATTAGCGTAGATACGAACGCCACTTTCACAAGGGGGGCATTACAAACTAGTGATGCTAACTATTAGTTGCGTTTTTGCAGATACCATGGTATCTGTTACCACGGTAACTGGATCTGCAATTAGTCGTTTTTGCAGTTATCGTGGTATCTGATATACGATTGTTCTGCAAAAACGACAATTGCCAAAATTGCACTTTTCGAAGCTGATATCACTCAGTGCCAGTCACATCACTAAGTGCCAAACTTCTTTCACACCAATTTGACAAAAATTGATGAAAGTGAAATGAATTTTCAGATGCCACGATCAGTTAACACGGTCGGACCGTCATATCTGGAAATCAGATTCCACGATCCTTGCCAAATACCACGATAACTGCAAAAACGCCTTTTGACCGTGGTATCAGATACCACCATAACTGCAAAAACGACTTTAGACCGTGGTATCAGATACCATGGTATCTGCAAAAACGCAACTATTGTTTTACGTAACTACAAAACCCTTTTTATCAATATATAAGCAAATCAAAGGCTAGAATCGAGGTGTCACCTTCAGCTCCAAATGAGGCACAGGAAATAATGCCAAATGCTGACAGTTTGGAATGCAAGAAAATTTTCACTTTCAATCTCAGCGCACTGAGTCAGTGGCTCCGCAAGTTTTCAAAAAGTTATTGCCTTTTGTTTCACAATTTAGTGTCTTCGATATCTTCCCTCCCCGCGGCGGGAAATATTTCCTCAATCGGAACAACCCAGGTGCAGTCGTCCTCACCGTTTTCTTGCTGGCCATCAGAAATTGATCTCCTGACATTATCATCCTTACTGCTGATGATGTATTCGCTTGATTTGCATTCTTCGTCGCTCGCCAAATTCTTTCCCAGCTCGATAGGGTAAGTACTCTAGAAAATAAGCATGACGTGGTGATTGGTGAAATGAAGCCTTCGCACGCCAGTATTCCACGCGCGCTTTTTTGACCAACTTGTCACTTTTGACATTGTTCTTAAATTATGGGTTTAGGGCGTTTGAATTTCTCTTATGAATTTCCGTCGTATGTTGTAGCTAGCCAGACATTCAATGTGTGAAATTCAGTTTTACGGCACTCGGTCTGTCGGTCAGGCCTCTGTTCTCTAGTTAGGGTACTTCCAGACGTGCTAGGACGATGAAACTTGGCAGGCGTATCAGGGACCCGACCGAACTTACTTGAAAATAGTCATTTGCCCGATCCGACCATCCTGGGGGGAGGGGAGACGGCAATCCGGAATTTAGAAGCACGCGTAACTTTTGAAAAGATGATCGGATCTTAATGAAACTTGATATCTGGATAGACGTCATGACTCAGATGTCCCATTTCAAGTTTGGACCGAATCGGACGAATTGGGGGGGGGGAGTCGGAGGGGGGAACCACAAATCTTATGTCACGCTCAGAGTTGAGCGATCGAGATGAAACTGCGTGGGAAGAAAAAGCATAAGCCCTAGGTAAACCTTTGACAGAACAAGACCGGATTCGTCCACTGCGGGGGCAACTGGAGGGGTGTTCCGGAATTCCGGTGATCCGTAGTTAAGTTACTTCCAGGTGGGCTAGGTCAATGAAACTTGGCAGGCAAATCAGTCAAACCTGGAAATAGTCAACTTCCCGATCCGAACATCGTGGGGGGAGTGGAGGGATGGGGAATCCGGAATCTTGAGGTATGTATAACTTCCGAACCGGTGATCTGATCATATTGAAACTTGACATTTAGAAAGACCCCATAATTCGGATGTCCCGTTTCAAGTCCGGACCAGATCCAATGAATCTGGCGGGGGGGTCGGAGGGGGAAACCGGAAATCTTGTTATGCACGCTTAGAGTGGAGCGATTGGGACGAAACTTGGTTGGAAGAACAAGCACAAGTCTTTCTATACATCAGTGACAGAATCGGACCGAGTTCGGGCACCGTGGGGGGGTTGGGGAGGGGGGTGTTTTCTTTCCAGTGATCGCGAATTAAGGTACTTCCAGATGTTCTAGGACTATGAAACTTGGCTTGGACATTAGGGACTTGACAAGATTGGCTTAGATATTGTCACTTCTCAAATTCCGACAATCCCTTAAAGTACTAATCTTAACCGGAAAGTATAAAAATACTTTTAAGCAAAATATACATTTTGATGATCCCCATGATCATTTTTGCCTCATGGATTTTGCTTAAAAATTAATCTCTAGCACCTTAAAGTCCGTAAAAAAAATACTGTTCACCTAACGATATATTATGTTTACGATCCCTACGGTCCCATGACCATTTTTGCCACAAGGGTTTACTATACAAGTGAATTTCTTAAAGTATAACAATCATTTTGAGCAAAATATACATTTTAATGATCCTGATGGGCTTATCATCATTTTTGCTTCAAGACTTTCATTACAGATGAATGTCTAGTTCCGTTAAAGTGCACACCATCACACCCAAATGCAAAAATAAAATATTTTTTACGAACGATAAATTCTCGTGATTTCCAAGGGCCCATAGTCATTGCTATCTCAAGGGTTTTGCTTACAAATGATACAATATACCCACGCATTGACGAATTTCTTCGTCAGATTCCCAGCCTTGAAAGTTCCACATGAGCTACTAGCTCTTGTTAACATACGAAAACAACGATACACTTTCGCTTGTAATCTTTTGTTTAATTTAGTATTATATTGGTATTTATTATAATCCTATTTCTTAGAAACAGATTTAGAAATATTATTTGGCTGCACGAAGGGTATCATCTAAAATTAGTAGCCTGAAAACTTGTATTTATTCCCTGTAATCTAATTTTTTCATCATTATCTCTATCTTTGTGCCACCAATTATTCGTCTGTCTTTATTTCCGCCATACTTGACGTGTTTTGCATATTTTTCTTCTTTTTTGTTTTGCATATCTGTATATATGTAAGACTACATGTATTTTGTGTTTTCTGCGTGTCTATGTGTCTTTAACTTCAGACATTGAGATTGATATCGGGAAATAACACCAAGGCCGTAATTAAAAATAACCTATCTGAACCGAGGGCGAGGTTGATATTTGTAAATGGCCATCGAGGTTGTAAGTAAGTAAGTAAGTAATTTATTTATGACCCGCCATTTTGAAAAGGCGGAGTAAATGAAGAAAATAAAAAATAAACAAAACACATAAACACGCAGAAGAAGACACTTAATTTTCAATCTTCGGTCAGGAAGCAGTGGACGACGTCGTGCGCTGGTTGGGTCCATGATTTTGGAAAGCGATGAGGAAACATTCAAAAGGGTCACACTTGCATCTTGAATTTCTCCGTCAATTTATGGTTATGAAATAATTTCGATAAGTGAGCAGGTGCTTCGCATATTTAAAATAACATGATCCCATCTTTTTGGGATCCCAAAACAAAAGTGGAGGGATACCTATGACATCGAAAAAGTTGTCCATCTGTCCGTCCGTCTGTCAGCACGATAACTCTCGAAGGGAATGAGATATGTTGATGGAACTTGGTGTGAGGATTGTTTCGGTCAAGAGTAAGGTCTAGTTCGTAGATGGGCTTTGTAGCCCTATATTTAGGGGTAAGGGAGGGGGTTTAAATTAAGGGGCAAGCAAAATATTTTTAAAAAGCTAATGAGACAGTCGATTATGGGGTAAGAAGACATGCTGACCACGATGGTGGAAATCATTGTCTCGCCGGACAAGTAGTTCGTCCGGAATCCGGCCAAAACCGTATAGCTTGTTAAAAGTAAAAGTTTTATTTGAAGTTGATTGAATGTTTGATTTAGGGGTAAGAAGACATGCTGAACACGATGGTGAAAACCATTTTTTCGCCGAACAAGTAGTTAGCCCGGAATCCGGCCAAAACCGGAAAATCTGTTAAAAATTAAAGTTTTATTTGAAGTTAATTATATGTTCGGTTTAGGGGTACGAAGTCATAGTGAACACGATCGTGAAAATCATTTTCTCGCCGGGCAAGTAGTTCGCCCTGAATCCGGTCAAAGCCGGAAAATTGTTAAAAGTATTTGTAGTTGATTAGATATCCGATTTAGGGGTAAGAAGAGGGACTGAATCCGTCTCTGACAGTCATTTTGAACGCGGACATATAGTTCGCCCGGAATCCGGCTGGAACCGGAAAATTTGTTTTAAGTTAAATTTTAATTTGAAGTTGATTAGATGTTCGATATATGGGAAAGAAGAAACGCTGAGCGAGACGCTGAGTTCGATTTTAGCTTCTTTTTTTTTTGGCCGGACAGGTAGTTCCAGAATTCGGCCGAAACTGGGAAATTCGCAGAAGTAAGGCGGGAAGTTTTCGTCAAAATAGATATGACTTATAGGGGTAAACACAAACATGCTGAATCCATATCTGAACTTGGTTTTCTCAGGTGATTAGCTTTTTGGCCTTAATCTGTTTCTGAATTTTAATAGTAAAAATGTTTAAGGAGTCTGGCGACGACTGGATCTGGCGTAGACAAGACCCAATTGTCTGGATCAAATATTGAATTTTTGGGATCCCATCGAAACCTTTGGTCTTGTTAATCTCCTTCGTTCGCAGAACACGAGTGACGCCAGAACGAAATAGTATAGAAGGAGCGCAGAAGGTGCTGTAGAAATTTCCCAATGCTTTACGATTAATCGTATAATTATCGTAATGCTTTACTATTATGTCATTCTGATATCAAACGAGATGGAGGTATGTTTAACTGTTATAACTTTTTCGAACAGAAATCATCCCAGGAGTCTGATATTTGCACCATATCAGTAACAAGTGACAAGTATACGAGTATAGTACGATAACAGATGAGAGTGGAAGAACTATAGTAAAATTATGTAGGCCGATTGAAACTGGGACTGTAAGGGTTACTAAAACGCTCCCATTTCTCTGCATTTTTTGTATAATATCGCTGCTTACTCCTGCTATCTCTACTATTTTCTCGTAATAACGGGGCATAGTATTCAAACTCGTAATAGCGGGAACGCACCATCACAGCAAGCGTAGTGAATAACTTTGTTCACTGTATCTTCCGTCTGTCAAAAAGGGATTTAGTAAGCGAAGCAAATCGAGACAATTCAGGATGGCTAGTAATTACACTTTGCCGACGGAGTTGCAGGCTAATTGCCCCTGTGAGGTTTAGATAAAAGGATTTGTATCAATTCTCCAGGCTTCAGTAAGTTCAGCTTTTTGCTTGACTGAAATATACAACAATAGGCTATCCAAGAGCTGCGAAGAAATGGATTTTCTCTTTTAAGCTGGTGAAAAATCTCACTTGAAATCGAATTAGCGGTCGCTCCAATTGTTAGCATAACCTGATTATGAATGTTCGTGGGTGGGACAAAATGATGTATTGTACAATTGTGGCAAGTTGAATGACTTTTTTCAGTCCAGTTCCCTTGCCTGCTGTAAATATGATAACAACCGAATAACCTGAACCGTATTTTGTCGAAAGCCAAACCGACAACTTGATAAACGGTAGAACTGTTTGTTCTTTAAATAATAAATTAGTTTTGAAAAGTGCAGTATTTTACTAAATAAAACAGTAAAAACACAGGGATCGACTAAAAACGGTAAGGGAACGGAAGGACACGGTAAAGGAGAAACGCGGACTATAAACGGGAACGCGCACTAAAAACGGGAACAACGTACTAAGATCTGGAACACTGCACCAGGATGAACACTACTTATAAAAGGGACACTACTTATAAAAGGGAGAACGCTACAGCGTCCTTCTTTTTATTAGTAGTTTGCTTGGGTACGAGTCTCAGATAATTCTCGTGCACATTCGCCTGATGGGCAGCGCCCCTGTTCTTTCATTCCGGTGCACGATCTCTGTTCTAGTAGTCGTGTTTCTTCACTTAGCCGCGTTTTAAGCAACGCCCTTGTTCTTTAGTATTTATAACTAAACAAGACCAAAGGTTTCGATGGGATCCCCGAAATTTAATATTTACAGACAATCGGGTCTTGTAGCGGTCCAGTGATAATCATCGGAGAAGACGAAGTTCAAATATGGATTCAGTATGTGAGCTTACCCTATCGCGTGCGTCATGTCTACTTTGACGAAAGTTCCTGCCTTACTTCTGCCGAATTCCCGGTTTCAGCCGGATTCCGGGCCAACTACTTGTCTTTCAAAAAAATTGAAGCTCAAAAACAGATTCAGCGTATCTCCATACCATCCATATCTCCATAATCAACCTCACATAAAACTTCAACTTTTAAAAAAATTTCCGATTTCAGCAGGATTCGTGGTGAAATGTGTCCAGGTATAAAATGATTGTCATACACGAATTCAGCCTGCCTTCTTACCCGTAAATCGAACACCTAATGAAATTCATATAAAACTTTTACTTTTAACAGATTTACCGTTTATGGCCGGATTCCGAGCGATATACTTGTCCGGCGACAAAATAATTTTCATATCCGGGTTCAGCATGTTTCACTATCCTTAAATCGAACGTCTAATCAACTTCAGACTAATCTTTTAGTTTCGACAAACTTTCTGGTTTCGGCCGGATTCCGGCAGATCTACTTGTCCGACGAACAAGTCATTTTTATATTCAGATTCAGCATGGCTCTTTACCCCTAAACCGAAGATCTAATCAACTTCAGATAAAAGACTTGCAGACTTAGGAGCGTGTAGACGGTCGCATACATCGAAGTCAAGATACTTGCTTCTTTTAGTTAGTTGGTACGTTATTTTTTTATCTTTTACGTTTATCTTTATAATAATAAGAAAACTTTTACTTTTAACAAAGTTTCCGGTTTTAGCTGGACTCCAGGTGAACTACTTGTCCGGTAAGAAAATGGTTTTCATATTCGTGTTAAGCATGTCGTCTTACTCCTTAATCAACTATCTCATTAGCTTCAAAAATTTTTTTTTTCGCCCCTTAATTTGAAACCCCTCCCACTCCCCTAAATATGCAGCTACCGGGCCCATCTACGAACTCGGCCTTTCCCTTGACTCGAAGGGTCCTCACACCAAGTTTCATCAAAATATTTCATTCTCTTCGAGAGTTATCGTGCTGACAGACGGACAATTTTTGCGATGTCATAGGTATCCCTCCGCTTACGTTTTGGGATCCCAAAAATGGACTGAGGACCCCTGTTCTTTGGGCATTTGGTTCCATTTTCATGAGGGCTACCTATCACGAGACAATTTTTCACGAGGCAAGTCCATCATGAGACAAACATTTATAGACACATTTTTGCGAGACAAGTCATTCATTTGGCAATTTTTCACAAGACAAATTACCAGGAGACAAATTATCAAGAGGGAAACCTTGCTCAGGACAAATTTCCGTGAGACAAAGACTTTCAGTGACGAACTCATCGGCGCACCAGTCATGGACAGTGCTGCAGCCGCTTGGTTGGCGTTTGCGGAGACTTCTGGAAGGGCTTTTGTGTAGGCTATCTTGGAAGGAACTGTAAATTTTTCGCTTCGCCAACTCTCGAACTTTGTCGTTGAAAATTGCTGCGGGGTTACACATGTGGATGTGGTCAGCCGTGGAAGTTATAATGAACTTGCCATTACATTTTTTCACTTGTACTGGACAGCCTTTGTCAGAGAATCTGTAGTAGCTGCTTTCTGAAGTTGTTGAAAGCAGAACGAACTTGTAGCCACTAGTATGGACTACAGTTCATTCTCTTGTAGTTTACACCACTTCGAACTGGATTTGGATTGACATTCCGTTTCCAAAACCAAAACTGACTACTATCCTAACACGCACCCTCTGCTATATATACGGTAGCTCACTCTAAGCTGATTGTCTTGATCCTACTTTTCTTAATCCGGTTTCTCGTTGAAGGATTGCCTAATGAACAATTTCCTCTCGAAGATTTGTCTAATGCTCTGATTGCCTCGTGCGGATTTGCCTAGTAACACTTGTCAAAAGTCGATTGTCTCGTAAAAATTTGTCTCGTGATATGCTCCCTTTCATGAGAAGAAATTACTAAAAATGGGAATGCAGGACCCCTGTTGTTGGAACTTAGTTCCATTTTCATGAGAATGAGTTACTAAAAACAGGAATGACTGTATCCCTGTTGTGTCTCCCCCTTGTCTTACCAAAAGAACAGGGGTCCTGCATTACCGTTTTTAGTACTTGTTCCTCCTGCAATATGGGCGCTGCGTGCTAGCGGTTAAGAGAAAAAATACTACTACTAGAACAGGGATCGCACACCGAAATGAAAGAACAGGGGCCCTGCCGCTCGTGCGAATGTGCACGGGAATGATCCGGAACTCGTACCAAAGAAAACTACTACAAAAAGGAAGGTCAGTGCAGCTTTTTAGTACGCGCTCCCGTTTTTAGTACGCGTTCCTCCTGCACCGTGTCGTTCCGTTCCGTTCCCGTTTTTAGTTGATCCCCAAAACATATGTACTCAGAAGTTCTACAAGCACCTAAGGAAGTGCTTGGAGTTTGTATCTTGGATCGTGGGCATTGTGAAGCCAGTTTGGTCCTTGATATGCGTGCCAAGTTCCATCGTCCTAGCGGCTAATACTCATAATGCCCACGATCACAATGCCTGCGACCCAGAATGCCCCCATTTTTAGAGTTTCGATTTCGGGGGTCTTCGACCTCACTTGTGGGCATTTTGAATCGTGGGCATTTCAACCGTCGGTGATTTTGGGAACCAGCCATCCTAGCTTCTTTGGAAGTGACCGAACTAGCAAAATTCGAACCGACAGACCGAGGGACAGACACGAATTGCGATCGCTACATGGCACTTGGCCGAAGGGTAACTGCCATAAAAAGATCCCCTTTGAATCCCATGAAGCCACTCGAAGTTTGGTTAATGACGTGCTGTCATTCGAAACGCAATTATCAGCTCGTATTACTTAGGAAACTATCACTGCCCGGTTCAAGCCTCCTTTGATTGTTACAGAATTCTCCCCATCCATGGTTGTACGGTGTAATTAAAGTGAAAGTCGTGTCCGCGTACTGTAGCACATTTTCCGTACCTTGGGTTTGAGTATGGTATCAAATTTCAGCTGTTATTAAAAAGACGGTGTTGATTTATGCTTCCAGATGATAATTGTTCAGCTATCATGCTACGTGGCAGTTACACAAATTACTTTGCCCTTGATTTTTTTGTAATGCTAATTGATCAAAAAACTGAGCTAGCCAACTGGGGAATGAGGAGAAATGGAAGCAAGTTTTCCAGGCAAACAAAATCGAGTACAATTCAGTGCAGCTCATTTGTGCAGTTTGTTCATATACTCAGTATACAAAATTTACATTGTTTTTGTTTATGACTAAAATAACAGACACATGCACAAGCATCTTGGAGAAAGAGAATTTGTTCAGAAACTCGGATGCCAGTGAATTTTTATTCCTAACTGAAAACTGAGCCGAAAAGAAAAATGTCTAACCCAATGCAACTAATTTTTTTCATTGCTACTATTTTTGTAATGATTCTTTCTTATTTTAATTTCAAGCTGAATTTCCTCCGCTCAATATAGATAGATATTATCCTAGGATATCAAAATAATTAGTGAACTGGAAGCCAAATGTCGGAAGCCAAAACATCACGGCTGAGTAGCAATCTTGTCCTCCAGTTCACTACTTATTGATTATAGATTTGGACTCAAACGAGCCAATGCTAGACGACACTTAACTAGGTGAAGTTTAATTGTAATTCTAACGATTGAGCATTGGCTGTAAAGTGAGAGTTCGTCTCCCATTCTATTTATATTTACCTCACACGTTAAGCTGTGTTCCTCCTAGGTTGTGCTTTCAAAACTGGTATGCGTTTATCACCACGCCTCCAAGTACGCACACGACATATTTCAGATGAACTCTTAAAGCACAATGGACACTTCTAATGCTTTACTTTGTATTAAATGCTTCACAAATAAACATTTCCGACTTCCTTTAGAAGGCGCTACGAAAATCGACCATTTTCTTGTTATCCCTTGTCTTTACCTCTCTGGCATTTCGGCGATCCAAATCTTAGGAGCTGGGATATCGTGGCAGGAAATTAAAAAACTCCCAGCAATGCTTGATAGAAAAGGATATATTTGAGATGTCACCAAAGTCAAGCCGTAGATGCAATTTACCTGATTGACAGTTTACCTTAATGTACCTTTTAAAAGTTTTTCTTTGTGGAATAGTGTTTTGAAGCTTGATTAGCTTGCTTTATAAAATGTACCCGAATATGCAATAAGCTTATAAAAAATAACATAGCCACAAAAATCATTCAAAAACAAATAACCTATTCAAATCTGAATTACATGCTGATTTATGCATAAAATAAAGATCTACTAAGTATTATAAGAAACATCACTTTTATCTTTGTCCAAGCTTATAAACTGAGCATGTACTGGCCCAAAAAATTACGCTTTGAAATATCACAGAGAGGAAACTGTTGAAAAAGCTGCTGATCTAGGGGGTAAGCATTGTTCCTAGGTTCTTACAGAGTAGGATTGGGGTAGTTTGATGTGCCCATTGAACTTTAATTTACAGCCAAGGCTCAATCGTCAGAATTACAATTAAACTTCCCCTCTTGGCAAGTCTCGTATGATTTGTCAAATGATGCGCAGAAAACTTCGTTCATTCTGCTCAAGAACTGAACTGCCGAACAAGGGAAATGAATTGAAAGAAAGCAATATTAGATTAACACTATTTTAGTATATTCCTTGTTCAGTATAGTAAATATTTTAGTCTTATATGGCACTAAACAGATATTCAGCTGATATTCTGTTCCAGCTACATTTCGGCCCTTCTTGGCAAGGGTCCATGCAGGTTCGCAGGTTTGAACCTTGCAGGTTCGAGCTACAGTCTGACGAAGTCCCTTACCAAGAGGGACCGAAATATCTCTAAGACAAATCTTAGCTTCAATTGCAGTGAAGCGTGATTGACAGTCACCTGAAGGAGTATACTTTAGAGATAAACTTTGAACAGTGGCATTTTCATGTACTTGCTGAGACTACAGGCCCGTATCCAGGAATTTATTTCGGGGAGGGTTTTGCCGGTCAGACAAAAAAGTACAAAGAATACATAGATCAGAGGGAAAAGCCTATAAAAATGATTATTTTCGTATGTTTCGGGGGGGGGGGGGGGGTCAGCCCCCTAACACCCTCCCCCTGGATACGGCTTGACCAGTTCTGAACTATTATGTGCCTAGCTGTTTTGAAGTCAACGACTGAATTGGTCTTTCTTCATTTTATCATTAGCCTATTGTTGTTGCCAGTAATGTTCTGTGTTTCCTTTCTTTCTTTGTTCTTTTTCTTCTTCTTTATTTATTTACTCCATCTTTTTTGTACATTTGTGCACTATGATCGGAATATATCTATTATTATTCAGTTTCAGTTTCATTGCACTTTATTTGACGACAAAAAAAAAACACAATTAACATTCCTGACAGGAAAGCAAAAAAAGGAGTGCTTGGCTAGGGCATATTATTATTATTTAACCCCAAAATTTATTATTCAGAGTTTACGAACGTTCAAAGAAGAATACCTGTACTTAGACCTCTATTGTAGGCTATTGTAGGCTAGCTCTGTTGTGGGCTACAATAGTCTGCTACTTTCCGCACATGTTTTCTTTGTGTTTTTAATTCAATGCTGGAAGGTATGCGCAGTTACTTGTGAAGAGATGGGCAATTTGGTGAGAGCAAGGGTAATAATATTTTATTTCTTGTCTGACTTGTTCCTCGCAAATTGAGAGTCTTAATTGTTTGATGGTTCCGCGACGCAGGGTTCAAAATCGCAGCCATGTCGCCAGCAAGCCAATTAACTGCGTTTTTTAGTGTTTAGGTCTCTCCTATGCTTAATTTTTTTTTAAATCAGTCCATTCTCTTTGCATTCTATTTGGAGGTATTCTTGCTGGCTCTAGGAAGGATAGGCAACTGTAAGATAATTAGAGAGATAGTTCTCAAGTTTATTAAGAATACAAACAGTTTTTGAAATTGTCTAGCTGAAGGCGGATGGAAATTCACCATCGGATTCATATTAGCTTCCTTTCTTCTTTAAATGTGATCTTCCGTTTTGTTGTGAATGTATAGTTTAGTGGCGTATTCTAGTTTTAGTTTTTTTATTGTGTTTTATGGCACTTGCAGCCTCTGGCTTAAGTGCCATATACCGATCGCAATTTCGTCTGTCGGTCGGTCGGCCCGGATTTTTTGTAACACTTGTTCGAGTTAGGGTACTTCCAGGTGTGCCATGACGATGAAACATATCATGGACCCGACCAAACTAACCTGGAAATAATCAGTCCCGACCAAACTAACCTGGAAATAATCAGTTTCCCGATCCGACCATCTGCGGGGAAGTGGAGGGCGGAGGAATCTGAGAAATTTAGGGAAATTCGTCACACTTTTCGAGTTAGGGTACTTCAAGATGTGCTGGGAGGATGAAACTTGGCAGGCGTATTAGGGACCCGACTAAACTAACATGGAAATAATCAGTTTCCTGATCCGACCATCTGGGGGGGGGGAGTGGAGGGCGGGGGAATCTGGAAAATTGAGTAGTTCGTAACTTTTGAACGGGTAATCGGATTTGAATGAAACTTGATAACTGGATAAAGGGCATATCTCTGATTTCATATTTGAAGTCCAGACCGGATTCGGTAGCTATGGGGGAGTTGGGGGGGCCGGAAATCTCGAGAAACGGTTAGAATTAAGGGATCGGAGTGAAACTTGCCAGAGGGAGATTGCCAGAATTCCGGTGATGTTTTTGGAGATTTTCGCGACGAAGCTTGGAGGCATATTAGGGACCCGACCAAACTAACTTGGAAACAATCAATTTCTGGATCCGACCATCTCGGTCGGTAGATATGGGAGAGTTGGGAGGGGGGAGACCCTAAAATACGTGACTGGCTGATACTGGAGAGATTGGGATGGAGCTTTGTGGGAATAAGAAACAAATGCTCTGGATATATCTTTTTCAGAACCGGATTGTCTCCGGCGACTGTGGGGGAGTTTGAGGGGGGGGGGGGGGTTCGGAATTCCTGTGATCACGAGTTAAGGTACTTCTAGATGTGGTAGGACGACGCTTACCAATCTTGACCACAAAGTAAGAACAATAATTTTAAGCGAAATATACATTTTCATGACCCCGTGAGCCCATTGTCATTTTTGCCTCAAGGGTTTTGCATACAAATGAAAGTAAAGCTCCCTTAATGTGCGCATGTTAACTGCAAAGTCGAAAATTACTTTTTATCAAATGATTCATCTCAGCTTATGATAGCGGATTCAACAGCTATGGGGGAGTTGGGAGGGGGTGATCGGAAATCTCAAGAAACGGTTAGAATGGAGGGATCGGAGTTAAACTTGCTGTGAAGAACAAGCATTTATTCTCGATAAATCGTTTGCACAGTTGGACTTGATCCGTACACTTACGGAATTCCTGTGATGGTGTTTTTCAAGACGAAACTTTGCAGGCATACCAGGGAACCGATCAATCTGAAAGGGCCCTTACCTACTACATACAGTTGTAAGTGCCATATGAGCTTACAGCTCTTGTTTTAATCCTCCGTAGCATCTTTTCTACAAAATAATCCCGTTTTCGAATTTTCGGGCTACGACTATAAGTTGAACTGGATCCGGTCACTTGCAGGGGGGGGTGGAGGGGGGCCTTCCGGAATTCCTGTGATGGCATTTTTCAAGACGAAACTTGGAGGCATACCAGGGACCCGATCAATCTGAAATGGCCCTTACCTACTACATACGGTTGCACGTGCCATATGAGCTTACAGCTCTTGTTTTATTCCCCCGTAACATCTTTTCTATAAACTAATCCTGTTTTTGAATTTTTGGGCTATGACTCCTCCTCCACTCCGTGATGTTAAAATTTTCTTAAACTCTTTAACGTCACCTACTCTTTCCATAAGAAAAAAAATTACAAATTTATGCTTCAATACTATAATCTTTATTCAATTACTAAACTGTTCTATGAATTTCAATTTAAAAATCCACATTTTATCTTTCAATACTTCTCCTATAATTTTTACTAAATCTTACTTTAGTTTTTACACTATTTTTCTCTTTCTTATCTACAAACGCGTTATCCATCACCACTATACATATAAACTCCAACTGTACTCATTTGCTATAATTTATCTCCAACAAACACGCAACCACAATATCCACAAACAACCTACTTTTCAAAATCTCAAATTAAACTTCAATATTTGAATTATGACTTTAATACAAATTCTGATTTAATCATTTTTTTTTCCTTAATTTTATTTTTTATTTCTGAGCAATTAACTCTAAAATGTTTAGGTTGTACTGTGAAATGCCATGTATTGGGTTACTCGCAAATGAAGTACCTACCTAGGGAGGCAGTTCACAGTGGATTGTTGTGTGCCAAACGTGCATTTCCGGACTGAAACCCATTGAAATAGTGTGTAGACGCCGTAGCAAAAGCACACACCATTCTATGAAAACTGTAGCGTCGGCTCAAGTGCCAATAGTGCCATACACGGATCGATCCCCGTCGGTCTGTCTGTCTGTTTATCGCGAGTTAGGGTACTTTCAGATGTGTCAGGAGGATGAAACTTGGCAGGCATAATAGGGCCCTGACCAGATTTACTCTGAAATTGTCACTTCCCGGATCTGACCGTCTTGGGGAATGGAAGGAGGAGGAATACGGACATTGAGGTCTACAAAACAAGGTGACCGGATCTGAATGAAACTTGATAATTGGCAAAAGCACGTGTCAAAGATATTCCGTTTCGAGCTCAGGCCGGATCAGACAACAGTGGGGGTGGAGGGGGATAAGCCAGTGATCGCGAGTTAGGGTACTTCCAAATGCGCTGGGACGATGAAACTTGGTAGGCATAATAACGACCAGACCAGAATGAGTTACATATTGTCAGTTTTCGAAGCCGACTATCGTGGGGAGCGTAGTGAGCGGAGTCTGGAAAGCATACCCGATGGAAAATTTGTAGCCTGTGTAGCTGTATGGTAGTTGTGCGAAAAAGTTGCATGTATTGCTATTCAGTAGCACATAATACATTAATGTGCCTCACACTGGGCTAGTGTTAAGTAGCATTCCGCCTTGCTCCAGTAGCATCCAATCTTGCTACAGTATCATGTGGTAGCATCAGTTGCTACTGCATACTAGAATAGAATACAATAGAATTTTATTTTTCAAAAGCAGCTGTCTCGGACAACTTCGTACAACTATTTTGAAATAATTTTTCATCGGGTGATGCATAACTTTCGAACGAGTGCTTAGATCTGAATGAAACTTGATACCACTCTTGATGACTATCTCGCCTTGCCGATGCAAAATCTTCGGCCTCTCCGGGTACCTAGCGGAAGAAAGATAAAAGTGGTGTCACATCTGCTCCCAAAGATCCCCGTGACTGTTCGACACAGGCTTTGAGTCGTTGAGTTTGAGTAGTTACGGAAACGCTTACACCTTCTTCCTGAGGACCACTGGCGTGTTTTGGACTTAGCCATATAGAGTATTGGAAAGAGCCTACCCATGGTTCAGATTTGCTCCCAGTCGGTACTTATTCGCCCTACCGAAGATTAGGGTTTCTGCTAGCGCAAGCTGACAACAGAAGTATGGTTATATAGTAAAAATCGAATTCTCTCACCGTTTTGTAAACGTTTTCCTGGTCTGTAGGTCGTCTTAACCGAGTACACGCTATTGCCAGGCCCAATAAGACGGACAGAAATGCTGCCACGATTACAGAAGTGGCTGCAAGGCTGGTGTAACCGTCCCAAACTTCTGGCCTTACAAGCCCACCGAGTATTAGGACCTCTTGTGGGAGGCCAACATATATGTCTTTAATATGGCTATCAATCTGAAAACAGAACAAATTAAAATTGTTTTCTAAGGGAAGTAATTTACTGACAATTATGAAAAACTTGAATGACATAAAAGGGGTGAAAGACATGTGTGGTATTGAAGGAGATGATGTGGTACACTTGATATATTCTTATGAGGAGTTGAAAGAATTAAGAAAGGAAGTGTTTGGTCGGGAGGCTTGGGAAGAAAGGGATTTGGTTTCAAGTATGGGAAGTAAGTGTTTTGGTGAGATCCGAAGGCTGGGTAGATTCCTGAAGCTAGCTATGGCCCACGGGGAACTATTTTTATAGAAGTTGATTTTTTGGTTTGTTGTTGGAGTGTCTGATATTTTGTTTTTGTCATTGTGTTATGTTTCCCGCCATGGCCCTTGGGATTTATTGGGAATAAATTCATTCATTCATTCATTCATGCCAGTGGTATACGAAAATGACGCTTCGTTAATTTCAATGGATTTATATTTTATTTTTAATTAAACCAAGGCATTAAAATTTAAACACAGGAAAATAAACCGCTAAAACAAACATCAATAGGGCATATAAATAGTCGCATACGAAAATGACGTTTATTTAATTTCAATGGATTTATGAAAACAATTTATTAAAGCCAAGGCATTAAAATTTAAACACAGGATAATAAACAACTAAAACAAACACAAATAGGGCATACAAATAGTGGCATACGAAAATGACGTTTATTTAATTTCAATGGATTTATGAAAAAATTTATTAAAGCCAAGGTATTAAAATTTAAACACAGGATAATAAACAACTAAAACAAACATCAATAGGGCATACAAATAATGGCATACGAAAATGACGTTTACTTAATTTCAATGGATTTATGAAAACAATTTAATAAAGCCAAGGCATTAAAATTTAAACACAGGATAATAAACAACTAAAACAAACACAAATAGGGCATACAAATAGTGGCATACGAAAATGACGTTTATTTAATTTCAATGGATTTATGAAAAAATTTATTAAAGCCAAGGTATTAAAATTTAAACACAGGATAATAAACAACCAAAAAAAAAATTAATAGGGCATACAAATAATGGCATACGAAAATGACGTTTACTTAATTTCAATGGATTTATGAAAACAATTTAATAAAGCCAAGGCATTAAAATTTAAACACAGGATAATAAACAACTAAAACAAACACAAATAGGGCATACAAATAGTGGCATACGAAAATGACGTTTATTTAATTTCAATGGATTTATGAAAACAATTTAATAAAGCCAAGGCATTAAAAATTTAACTCAAAATAATAAAGAACTAAAACAAACAAGAATATTAGCATCTCTATGCGCTATTAGTTTCATTCTCCACCATTGTTACAGGTGGCCTTTCAGTCTTGACCTAGTCCCGACTCTCTTGTTGCAACAGTTGACGAAAATAAAGTAATCATACTAATTCAGCGCAAAAACTAGGGCATGTGTCTCTACAAACTGCTATTAAAAAACAAAACCAACACTACAAAGACGGTAGTGTTCGGTAGCTTGACCTAGCTTTCCCCTCAACAAAAAACCTCAGCCCAGTTCGTACAATATGTGTAGACGCCAGATTAAATCGGTAAGAATGACTAGCACAGTCATGCATATATGCCAACCACTGATATATCACTTTTCGTCTCATGAACATATGTCAGTCGTAAAATCTGATTTGACCAACTGCGTTACGCAGATTTTCATACCTTTTCTTAGCCTTATCATAAATCCTCGTGTACTGCTCTTTTCTGTACGCAAGAAAATTGTTTTGTAATCAGAATCCATCATACTAGTTATTAGTGAGTCAACAGTCAGTTGCCTGGTCGCTACGATTTTCGTTAACTTTCACCAGATAGACAGTGAGCATTGCATTCCACTTGTTTGCCAAATTTGGCGTATAAAGAACAATTGGCATTTATGTGCTATTATCGCCAGTTACTAGGTGATCATTGTCAGTTAGTTAGATGAAAACCTAACGAAACGACCATTGAATGGTGGGCGTCATGCGTTCGACTCCTGATAAAAAGGTAGATATTCCTTCAGCCCAAGCTGACTCCGAATCGCATTTGACAGTGGACAAGTTGCTGGGCAAGTTCGTTGTCCAGCTTCAGCCTGAAGAGGACCCTTGCCAAGAAGGGCCAGAAATATAGCTCTAATAAAATGTAGCTGACTTTTCCGTTTTGCACCGTCAAATATGATAAATAGGTATTGGAACAAGTGCGTAAGCGCTCAGACGTGGAGTGTGAAAGTAAAATGTTTATCACAGTTTATATACAAACAGCTTTAGAACCAAGACATTTCACATCCCAGTAACCAAATAAGTATTGAAATAACCTAATTTATAATATCCCACTTTAAACGTAAACAAACCGCAGTAGAAATCCAAAGAAATCTTAACGATCTTGCACAAATAGCTTGAGTTCCAACATATTCTACTGTTAATGGTCTGACAGCCAGTCCGACCCTTTAAACCTCTTTTCCGTTAGCAAGGTAATAACAAGTGCATTAAATCAAATCGTATTAGCCTAATCCCCCTTTGTCACAGTTCATTAAGAACGTGCTTCCACTTTCTTTTTTTTTGAAAATCAGGAACTGCTTCGAAAAGCTCAGGAGATTATAGGGAGATATTTTTAAGAAATCGGAGAAAAAATTGGGAGTTATTAAATAGGTGTGATTACTAACATGGTATGATTATATTATGCTCGGTGAAAGGCCGGGGTGAGATGAGTTGAGCGAGGTGAGTTCTTTTTATTCTTCATTTTGGCTAAAACAGTCGAAAACTTTTGTTTTTTTTTGTATAACTTATTGCCGGGGTGCAGATGCTCTTAGACGGGGATATTTTCAGATGGGGAAGTTTTTAGTGGGGACGTTCGGGGAGCAGACAGTCTACGTCTGCTATGGGTCCGAGCTAACGTGCTTGTATCCCTGCCGGCCCCCTGTGATCGATTTATATTGTATCAGTTATTTTAAATAAAAAAAACCTTAACCTACAGGCAACCCAGCTTTTCTCCTCACAGGTTCAACCCTCCCCCGTGATCAACTGATGAAAAACGGCAATAGGAAGCTCGCTCGTTCTGGCTAGTCTTCTTTTCGGGACCGACTATAAATAGGCACAGCCACTAAAAGTGCTCTTTCAGGCTTCAGAGTAAAGGGCAGGGACGATGGTCTAACGTGCCTTCTTTTAGCCTCTGGAGTTACGAACTCTCACTTACTTGTCTACTTCTACTACTTGCTAATCTCTATTTATTACTCGTGCCTCCTACGCCATGCCGTGCCATGCCGTGCCGTACCGTGCCTCTTTTTAGTCAATCCCTTCTTTTCCATCGAATTATTTTAGTTTCGTGTTTCATTGACTATAGGCTGCTCAAAGCGCGATTTCGAAAATTATAGTAGTAAGCCTGTCATAGGCTTATGGGGCCACAGTATTTGTTATATGTTTGTGCTTTCCTTGCCAATACTGCAAAATAAAATTTGGACAGTGAAGTTTCAAATGTGGCTGCTAGTGCTAGCGCTCATGTTATCAAAACTAACATGTAGGGGTACTTGCGGTTGTACGAAGCTGTTTCTTAGGGACATATTGCATATAAATTACCACATCACTCTTTGCACAAAACAGATTTTAGGGGTTATTATCAGAGTTTAGGACTCATAAAGAGAAACAATTACACCTCATCCTGCACAAAGCACTATGAGGTTTTCTCATGAGCATAAATTGTTTAATATGTCCCGTCTCCCGTCTAGTTGCACCCCTTTGGTGTCTTCCCAGCATCCAAAAAAGAATATACATGAAAATTGCAGGATGTTTCATCCTTTTTGCAGAGTTTTCAAGGCTGATGTGAATTTTTGTGATAGGAACAATTTTTAAATGAGTGGCTAAAGTAAAATATTTAGGAAAAGTAGGTTAAGTGTTCGTCCTTTTCGTCGCTAAAGAAAAGTATCTTTCACGTGAAATGAAGCCTGAAAATTTGAAGAAGTTAAAGGAAGAAGTAAGTGTACTGTCTTGGCAAGAAGTGATGAACCGTCTGGCGCTTTTTGGTAAATTTATGGATATCCTTAGTCCAATTTAGGATAGGTAGTCCAAATTAAGGGAAAAGGTTACTTTTCCCTGGAGACCGGGAAAAGTAAGAGAGCCCCCCGTTAGCCATGGATTGATATTATTGAACTGATGCAAGTAAGAGATGACCTTTTTAAAGCAACCTGAACTGTGAGTCGGATGATAGCTGGGATGCGTTTCGGAAGGTTCGTAATAAAGTAAATTCTGTTCGCAGAACGGCAATGAAACAGTATTATTCTGATAAATTCGAACAACAGAAAGGGAATATGAAAGCAAACGATAAAGAACGTGCTCGGTACTGGCAAATCCTCTGACTTCCCAGAAAAGGTGGAAGTTGATAATCTGACCATCAGCAACGACAAGGATATTACCAATGAATTTTGCAAATACTTCTCTAAAATCGGTAGTGATATATCTAGTGAAGCAAGAAAAAACAGTGAACAGTTTATGGATCAGGAATTCCCTGACAACCGTGGTGAATCTCTGTCATTTAATTTTGTACAGTGTAATATGGATGACATCAGTAAAGCTGTCAAGTCGATAAAGTCGAACTCTGCACAAAGGAGGTGACAAGAATGAGTTATCAAACTATAGACCGATCTCAACTTTACCTTTATTTTCTAAAATTTGTGAAAAAGTAAATTTATACTCAAGTTTATTCTTATTTAGATTCTTTTGGTTTATTAGTGATAATCAGTTTGGTTTTAGAAAGCGCCATTCAACGTTGCATGCGATTCATCACCTTCTAGATAATTTAAATGATGGATTTGAAAGAAAGTCTATCCCTCTAACAGTATTTATTGATTTAAAGAAAGCTTTCGATACGGTAGATTTCAGCATACTTTTAAAGCGGTTAAAAAGTCTAGGTATTAAAGATAATGCTTTAAATTGGTTTCAATCTTACCTTCACGGACGGTCTATAAGTGTTGTTCACAAAGATATTGTCAGTGCCGTGATGCCAGTCACTTGTGGTGTGCCGCAGGGTTCCGTTTTAGGACCCCTTCTATTTCTAATTTATGTGGATACCTTACGGTATTATATAAGTGATGGTGTAATAACTTCTTTTGCTGACGATACAGCTATTACTATTTTTGCCAAGTCAGTTCATGAAGCTGTGGAAAAAGCAAATCGTGCACTCGAGTGTCTCCGTGTCTTCGTGAGTGTGAGTTGCCTTGCTGTCAATGCACAGAAGACCAGCTTCCTAATTTTTAGCAGAACTGGGTCTCTATCTGCAATGGACTCTGTAGTTGTATATGGATCTGAAGTTATCCAACAAGTTTACAACCTCCGTTACCTGGGATTCCATATTGACTGCAATCTTAGCTGGAAGAAACACAGTGAAATAATATCAGCGAAAGCTTCTAGAGGTCTAGGGATAATAAGGAAACTGAAACATACATTTCCAGTGTCAACCCTGAAGCTTATATATAGCTCCATTCTTGAACCCTATATTGGGTACTGGTGCTCGGTATGGGCCAGTAACTTCATAAGTAATTACAAAAGGATCCACATAGTGCAAAACAAAGCAATGAGAGTGCTCGGTGAACTGCACCAGTGTGAAAATACTGTTGCATGTTATAAAAAGCTTGGTGTTCTGAATGTTGGACAACAGCGTGACTACCAGCTATCCGTTTTTGTATTTCAGTGTTTAAATAAGCTGTCCTCTGAGTACTTCTGGAATACATTTTCCCAGAATTCTTTTTACCATGAATGCTACCAGAAATGGTGACCATTTGGTTCATGAAATCCGACACTCAACGAGGTCAGGTTTCCTTATTAGAAACATGGCTGTTTCAGCGTGGAATGGTCTCCCGGATAGTATTAAAGCGGCCGGTAACTTAATTTTGTTTAAAAGAAAGTTGAAGAAATTTTTAATTGAAAAAGGTGGTTGAATTTTTGGGGTTCTTGGAAGGGGGTGTAGGGAGGCGGGGAGTGAAGAGGTGGGGTGGGGGGAGGAGAGATGGGGGCCGTGGGTAGGTTGTGACGAGGGAATCATTTTTCTTTCCTATAGTCTTTTTTTCTCTCTCTCTTTCTTTACCTCTTTTTTCTTTTTTGAAATATATTAGATTAGTTTTTATGTCATTATTTATTGAATAATTTCAAGTTAAAAGGTGGTTAGAAGATACAGCCACCCACAAGATTTGTGTCTTTTATGTGGTTGTTGAGTTTTTTGTACAATGTAGTTGTGTTTGTTTGGTGAAGTAAAACAAAAATAATACCTACCTAAAAAAAATACCTAAAAAATACCTTACTTCTGCCCTATCTATGGAGTTAATATGGAAGTGGATTTCATTTTGAATGTGAATGCGATGAGGTGAAAGCACCGAGAAAGAAGTTTCTTAGGAGGCACGTTTTAGGTGGAGGGGGGGGGGGGCTTATTAAGTTAATGGAGAAAACATTTTTCGTGGTAGTTGAGAGTTTGACGAGGTTCATTTGGGGTCCGAGAAGACTTTTTGTATTATAAATATATAGTTTTTTTCGGTTGATTGATTACGTGATTTGTCCTTTTGCCTTTTCTATCTTTTGTGGTGCTTTGGCCAGTTGGCTTTTGCAATAAAATATCATGTCGTACCTTTTTTTTCTTTTTCTTTTCTCAAATTCTTTTTCAAAAGCTCCACTTAGTATTGGTGGTCAAGAGATATTAAATACTATTTTGAGCAAAGATACATCTCAATATAGATGGCACTTTACACAAGGGACTTGTGCGGTGACCAATACCATAAAGAATTTTTTGAATATAATTTAGAAGTCTAGGACTCCCTTGTCGGAGCCACGTAGACAAACCAGGACCCACAAAACGGGGTCTCATGGTGAAAACCAAATAAAACCAAATATATAATTTTTATGGGGAAAACACCCTTGAGATGGAAACATTTTATAAGTAGTGAACTGATAGACAAAAATGCTCCTCAGCCGGGACTTGAACCCAGGCTTCCTGTTTACAAGACAGGCGCTCTACCAACTGAACTACCGAGGGGCTTGTGAACAGAGTTCGCAAACCACTACAATAGCCTGGTAGAAGCCGACCATAGGAACAGTGATCCCGCCTGAAGGCAAATTCGCCTAACCAGTTCACATCCCCATTTCACGGAAATTAATAATATAGATCTACAGAACTGTTCGATATATTTACGGGGATTCGCTAGTTATATAGAATCCTAAATAGGCTACCTGTACAAATCTGTTCGGTATAATGATCGGGATCCGGTATATTTGCCAGTATTCGGTAGTTATCACCAATTTGGCGAGAGAACCTACTGAAATCATTTGGTATTTTTTCGATGCCGGAACTATTCGGTATATTTATGGAGATTCCGTAGTTACACAGAACCCCGAATAAGCTATTGGTTCAAAATTATTCGGTATCATGATTAGGATTCGGTAATTTATTCAGTATAATTTCCAGGATTAGGAAGTTAACCACGAATACTGACTTTGTTCCAGTTTCGACGAAAGTCTACCGAATCTGAATATTGTTCGGTAGTCTTTCGATACCAAAACAATTCGGTATAATAACCGGGATACGTTAGTTATACCGAATCCGGAACATTATTCGGTATAATAAGTGGATTCGGTAATTTATTCGTTATAATTGCCACTATTGCCAGGATTCGGAAGTTACCACGAACCTCGAAACGAAGAGGTCGAGTGAAGCACTGGTCGCAGACAAAAGGGATGATCTATGATATCATCGATAGTCCTTACTTTTATTTTGGATTCCAAAAAGAATATCTATTTATAAATATTTTGAAAATTCCGCCTGCAGCACTTTTCGTAATATTCTCTATTTTGTGTTACGTCGCGTCATTTGGCGGGGGTTTCAAGCCAGTTTTAGGATTGAGATTTCGAAACATTAAGAGCTAGAATTTGGATGGAAATTAAGATAAAAATTAACAAACAAAATTTCGCCTGCGGCACCCACTTTATGTGATTATGGGTAGTATATTGACTAGACTACAGTTACTGCTGCGGCCGGAACGTCGCTCCATCCGGTTTCTGGAACTTCTTGGAGTCTCGGTGTTTAATCAACGGTAAATGATAGAATTTGTAAGAGAAGCAGTTAGTTTTAGCCTACAGAAAAAAATTGATTTCAAAAATTTTGGCTATAATAGGTAGAAGATGTTACTGCAACCACGCCCGGCAGTATATTCTCCATGTGGCCTTCGCCAGAACGCTGCCTAATAGTTGGCTTATCGTCTTTCATGCTTTGAATGAATGAATGAACGAAGGGTTTATTAAAAAAAAATGGAATCTTCAATGCCCAGAGGCGAACCTGTAAGGGACTAATTACCCTCAAAACAAAACATTAATAAAAACAAAACTTCGACAAAAACAAAGGAAAAAAGGGAAAGAAAGAAATAAAGGAGCTTGACTTACGCGGTCTGGGACGCCCAACCAGAAAATCAACCAAAAACAAACTCATTTTCAACCAGAATCACCACTAACTATCCAAAACAAAAACTTAATGATAAAAGACAACTTAAACGGCTGAGAATAACGCATCAAATTCATATACAGCAAAACAATGAACCTTTAACATGCTACGAAAATCTAGTAAAACACTACATGACCTTAACTCTGTCGACAAACCTTCCCATACTAAAGGCCCAACATGTCTAATGCTAAATCTCGATCTACTAGTTACTACAACCGGCCTACGGATGAGCTGCGAACTACGAGTTCCATGTTCGTGAAAAGATGACGCACGGGAAAAATACTGAGAAAAGCACTGGGGTAAAACTTCATTGTAATGTTTGTACATAAATAAAGCGTCATAAAACTTACAAATTCCCGCAAAAGGTAAAATGTGAAGCTCCTGATAACGGTGTCTTACGGAAATATTTCGACCATCACCGGACAATACTCTTATTGCCATATTCTGTATCACACGTAAAGGAGTAAGGTGGCTTACAAAAGTTTTTGTCCATGCCAGACAACAATATAACAGATACGGATGCACCATTGAAAAATATAACATTCTTAATATATTCTGAGGGAAAATATGTTTAAGTTTTCTAATAATTCCAACATTCCTGGCTAATTTACTACTAATACATGCAATATGATTTTTGAAACTTAAACATTCATCAATAATAACTCCAAGGTAACGAGTACTTGCACTACGTTTAATTGTTTGACCACCAACTTTTATATCAATTATCCAAGGATAATAATTCGAACTTCTACCATATATTACAAAACAAGATTTCGTATGGTTCAATTTCAACTTGTTAACTCTCATCCACTTTTCAATGTATTGCATATTTTGTGCCGTAACTTCTAATAGTTCATTTTCGGTCCTAGCAGCTACAGTCAAATGCGAATCGTCAGCGAAACACGGCAAAATCGCTTTAACATCATCACTAACACAAGTATTTGTCGACGATATAAGACTGGATACACGACAAAGATCATTTATGTAAACTAAGAACAACAATGGACCCAAAACTGACCCTTGTGGAACACCTTTCCTTACTTGAAATACATCTGAAGCAATTCCATTTAATACCACACGCTGGGAACGGTTAAGTAAAAATGACTTAACTAAATCAAGAAAAATACCTCGAATGCCACAATTAAATAATTTCTGAATTAAAATATCATGATCAACAGAATCAAACGCTTTAACAATATCTAAGAAAACAGATGCAACCTTCATACCTTTATCTAAAGCATCATTAACAAAAGTCGTAAGTATTAATACAGCCTGCTCCGTCGAACGATTCTTTCTGAAACCAAACTGATGAGAATTAAAAAACTTTCTATCTTCCAGAAAATTCACAATTCTATTGTTAATAAGCTTTTCAAATACCCTGGAAATTACCGGTAAAAGCGAAATCGGCCTATAATCACCAAACGAATTCTTATCACCTCCTTTAAACAGCGGAATCACGCTCGCACATTTTAAACAATCTGGAAAAATACCAGATTTCAAACAATCGTTAATTAAACTAAGAAAATGACAAGAAATAACTGGCAGCACTGATTTCAAAACTTTCAACGAAATAAAATCTCCTCCACATGCTCCATTTTTCATACCCTTTATGCATTCAGATAGCTCCAACATCGTCACTGGTTGCAGGTACGCTGAAACGTCACTCTCTTCCGGCAAAAATTGATGAAACGATCCATCATCACTACGCGTAACTATCGCTGAAGAAATGCGTTCTCCTATGTTTGCAAAATGATCACACATTCTGTTAGAAGCGTCCTCCCCTCGGCCTATATTATCTGGACACACAGGGCGAGACTTCGGACTAACCACCGACTTAATTACTTTCCAAGTCTTACTAGGGTTTCCCTCACTTTCCTTAAACTTCTTCTTATAATATTCCTGCCTAGTTCGCCTAAGAACACAATTTAATGTATTATTATAAGCCCTGTACGATTCCTTCAGACTTGAATCACTACTACGAACTGACAATTTATACAAATGTCGTCTTCTAATAATACACGCAACAAGACTTTTCGATATCCAAGGCTTCTTTGGTATCAGCTTCTTTGCCTGCGCAGCCACAGATGAACAGCATTCTAACAACAAAGTCTTTAATTTAGAATACCAAACTTCGAACTTCCGATTAACATCAGCTTCTTGACTTAAACAATCAAAATTAACAGACTCCAACTTATTCTTAAACCTTAATATACTAGACGAATCAATCAAAGGCCTGTTAGGAATAATAGAATTACTAGTACCAATAACCCGTTCCATAAGGCGAGGAACAATCACCGAGATACCAAAATGATCCGAAACATCGTTTAGAACAACATTAGCCGACCCGTGAGGTACATTTAAAAATACATTATCAATTAGCGATGCTGAACTCTCAGTCACTCTGGTACAAATGTTTATAGCAGGATGCATTCCATATCCCAGCATCAAATTAAGAAACTGGCGGGCCTTTGGATTCGAAACAATAACATTAAGATCTATGTTAAAATCACCGCATACGAAACATGGCATATTACTATTCACTAAATGATCTAATTGCTCCTCTAACAGTTCTAAAAAACTATCAATATTTCCTGAAGGTGGGCGGTATATAACAACAACAATAAAAGAAATACCATTTTTAGAGACTTCAGCTACCATACACTCAAAAACCATCTCTCTATTTATTCGAATATCATCTCGTAACTTGACATCAAAATCACTTCTCACATACATTCCAAGTCCACCATGCTGATATAGCTCACGGTTACGAATAAATAAATTATAATTGGCAATATCTAATAAACTTGACGTATTATCCCTCAACCAAGTTTCCGTAAGTGCTAAAATATGAAATTCCGAAAACATGCACAGTTCATTAAGATGCGGCAACGTACTATTTAGGCCTCGACAATTTAAATGGAACAGATGCAATTCATCTACACTAGGACTCTGACACAAATCAATCGGGCACTTATATTTAACTTTTGGCTGCAAATCATCACTAACCCGAGCACCTGTATCAAAATCCCTATGCAACACACCAAGTCCCAAATCATCTAAATTCAATGCGTTACTCTCAAGCCAGTTTAACCGGTGATTACTGACTTAAATGAAACTGAACCAGGATAGTAGAGGTGATTAAGGTTGAAAATATATAACTTACCGAATCCGGCTCCGAGCATCCCATACCAATTGTGAACCAAGCTCCAAAAAAAAGAAAAAACAGAAACCTGTAAAGAACAAACAAAATTCAAGGCAAAGTAAACTGAAAACATTAATACAAAAGAACAAAGTGGCGATGAACCTCGCACACTAAATAACCCCGCAACCAACTTAAGCACAAAATGTGGACTTGTAGTCCAAACAGAGAATTGTGACACATCACAACTCATCACTTAAAAAAGAAACTGTTGTAGCATGCCGCTCGCTCACTGGACAAACCAACAAATGAAGAAAAACAGTAAAAATACTCTTAAATTCACCATCAACCGACAGCCATCGATGCTACCTCACATAGTTCCGGGATAAGCCCATCAACACTGTATCTGACGGAATTTTCATTGCCACGGTCAACCTGGATATAAGGCGGAACAGAGTTCGACACCCAAGACGCAATACCAACAGCAGCAAGCTTAGACTTCCTTTCAAATAACTTCTTTCTAGCTGCACGAACACATGGAGGGGCATCATCACTCACAGAAATTTCCCTAAAGTTACATATGATTTTACCTTTCAGTTTCTTACCGTTTTTCAGAATCGAAACTTTAATATCCTGTGAACCAACATTAACTTTGAAAAACTTGCGTTCCTTGTTGTTAAATATCACAGAAAATACCGGAACGGGGGAAAGTTCTAAAACATCTGTACAAATCGTTTCGAAGACCCCCTTTGCCTGGACTAAATCATCGCACGGAGCATTCCAAACAATGAGATTGTTCTCGGTGTGCCTGTATTCAAGCGACATTAAACGATGGGATAATTCCGTATTCTTAACAGCATATGATTCAGCTGCACCTGTAATCACATTAAGCTGGCCCTTCAAACTAACAATTTCACTTTGCAATGCTGTAACTGTCGTATCCAACCGACTCGTATCTTCTTGAAGCACAGACTGGACAGCCTCAACAGATTGCACTTTACTTTCGAGAGAAAACAGTTTAGCATTGATATTGTCAAGCTTTCTACCGTTCTCCCGGACAATCGTAAGCATTTGTGAAAAGTTCTCAGCTAAACTCTTCAGTGAAGTTTGATCCAAAGAACTACCCTCGGAAGACAAAGTAGAGTTTAAAACATTTCCGTCGAGAGCCTCTCCTGCGTCCGCAATCTGATCTTGCTTGGCTACCTTTCTTCGGCGACCCATGACTAAGATGAAAAATACGCTTTCTTACCGGAAGAGCCACCAAAAATTTTACCCACGTCGGTGTGAACGTGCTGTACGCAGAGCCGTTAATTGAGGGCACGGCTAACACCACAAGCTCCAACAATCTTCGTAGCCGCAACTCAGCAACAACCAACAGCCAGCAAGACGGTTAATCCAATCCTTAAATGGTCATCCACAATAGCTAGTTTCGCATTATATTTTCCACAATACGATCGCTAGCATCCGGCATATCAATTCATTTCATGGATCAATCACTAACTTATTCCGGAGCAGCGGCACGCACCCTGAGGTGTTACTCAGTCGAGCGCTGATTCATTACTTGCTGTCCTTTATTGTTACTCTTCCTACGTAATCGTCTCTGTTCCATAATTTAAAGCTCAAATTCTTAGTTCTAGGATTCGGTACAATTTTGGAAAGATTCGGTAATTTTTTTGTTCTGCACCCCCCCCCCCCCCACCGAAAATTCACTTGCGACGCCCGTGGTCGTGAGATAAAGTGGTGGTAAAATGTTCCCAAAACATGCACAAGACTGCCACAGATCTATGACGCTCAAACTGTACAGCATATTCGCAAGACACTAAAGCTGAACCTCATCAATTACAGAATATTAAATCTTACGCAACGTTTGGCATAAATGTTCCCTTCAGACTGGAACGAGCTCTTACGTACTCATTTCACACTGAGACCCTTACGTAAGGGACATAAACTCAGAGGTAGTTTAAGAAATCTGTACAGCAACGTAAGAACGGTAATGAGACACTATATAAGCTGGAATTGCTTGATGAGAAGACTTGCATGCTTTTTCCATGTTTTGCAAAGTTTGAATGCGTTGCCTTCCATAAGAGCGATGTAAAACTGGGATAAAAAGGACTTGAAAAAGGCCAACTGTGCAGAGAATCCGACCGGAAAAAACAGTCTGAAGGGGTCCTTTGCAGTTGAGGGGTCGACTTAAAGGACCTGCCTTACCTATAATACTAATGCAACGTGCTTCCATAATCATTCCATGTATTTCTAAACCTGGAGACCCCAATTTCGTACGGTACATTCTAACCCTTTAATAAACAACGGTACAAGTCAACGGGTCTCGGAAAAGGCTTAAAACAACCAAAACCACGGGTTATTTGTTGAAAGCACAGCATAGTTTTACAGTATTCAAATATTTTAAAATACTGTAAGTTGAATAGTAAATAGTGCGAGGGGTCCTTTAACAGAAGGGCATACTGGAAATCAACACGATTTTGTACGTGTCAGTCTGAGCGGACTTAGCCACTTATTATATGATCACGAACAGCTTATGTACGTCATCAAAGCGCGGTTTGGGACTGTACTGAATACTCTTGATGACTATCTCTCCCTTCCGATGCAGAATCTCCGGGTACCTGCGAAAGAAAGGAAGAAACGGTGTCATAGCTGCGCTGACTCAGGATTTGAGTCGTCGAGTTTGAGTCGTTACGGACACGTTTACTCCTTCTTCCTGAGAATCACTGGCGTGTTTTGGACTTAAAGCCAAGCTTCACCTTCCAGATTACCAGACGTCCGGGGCTTCCGCATAGTCAAGCCAACCCTTCCAGATTTTCATGATAATGATGACATCTAATTTTGCTATTCGTCAGCATTTAGTATATGTCCACTTCGCATTTCAAATATCTCTTGCATCCCAGTCAGAACTGTCAATCACTTTTCCTTTCCTTCCTACATTTGCATATTTGTTCTGTCTCTCGAATGGATTGCCTCTATGGTACCTTCCAGACATCCGGCATCTGGGGTGTCCAACACCCCGGACTTCCAGACCTGTTTGACCTGGCTTCACCTTCGAGTTCCGTCTCGACGGAAACGTCTGTCCGGAATCCGGAAGAAAAATCTGGAAGGACCCTGTGTCTTCTGTTTCCTCGAAAGCAGTTAATTCGTAGACAGCTGTTGCCGTTTTTAGTCACAAATTGGAAGCTATTCTTCTAAGAGTTGATTAATATGACAGAAAATGCAAGGGAACTTACGAAAACCGTACCTTTTCTTCCCGCAAACACATCAGTCAACATTATTAAATGAGAGAAATCAAATTCCTTAGCGCCATCTCGCCGGCCCGTTAATTACTTCATTAGTTATTAATTAATCGAGGAATATTATTATTACTGCATTACTGTGTAGGTTAGACCAAAACCGAAACTCGAGTCAGAAATGGCCCATCGTCTCAATTCCCCCAAAAATAGTTAACGGCAAACCAGCGAAACGCGAATGTGCCTTTTCTTCTTGAAAATATGGCGGATTTTTAAGCAGAATAGATAGATGAACCTCAAACAAATTATTGAAAGAAATAGAAATTCACAACGATCAAGCCACATAAATTATGGCACGACTTAAAATAGAAAATTAAGCTATGCGCCACAGGCGAAATTCTTCCGTATTTTTTCCGCGGAGTTTCAATACTTTCCGTGGATTATTTTGTCTTATGTCGCGCAAACTCCAAATTCTGACACGTAAATAACTCACCCTCGTTCAACAGAATACCAAAAAAACGTAAACGACGCGCCCTCACAAAAAATTCAGAATACCAAAAAGGGCGAAAATTCCTGGGACACTTGACATAGTTTATCGGCGCTTCGTGCCGGGCAAAAGCTGATTAAGGACAAATTTGTGCCGTAGGATTTCCTTGGAAGTGTTTCTATCAGTTTGACTGAAAAGTAGAAGCGGAAATTTTATACATAGTGCGAAATTGCTTTGATTTATTTTGCCGACAAGTTGGATTTGAAACAGAATACGCTAACTAAAATCGAGTTGACAGAAGAAGCTTTTGCCATAAGCTGATTTTGTTTACAAAACCTGCCACTAATACTAATATAGGTTGCGTATTTTTGAAGCATACTTTTATATTTTCGGCGAACTGTACCGACGTATCTCCTCAGAAGTATTTCTATTCGTTCGATTAGATAGCTGAAGCTGGAATTTGTGTTATGATGCGATAGAACTTCTATTTATCTTACTGACAAGTTGAATTTCGAACCAAAATATGCTGACTAAAATGGAGTTGACAGAACAGGGTTTTGTCCAGAGCTAGTTTTTGTGCCGAAAGCTACACGCGTCAGAAATGACAGTAAAGTCGCTGTACGCCCAGCGAATGCTTATTTTGGGCAAAACTGTGCCGACTTCTTTTTATCGATTGGAGTATGTAAAAGTCGAAACAAAATTCTACACAGCGTCGTACTGATTCTAGCTGGATTTCGAAGAATTCGACGTATAGAATGTAGAAATTGTGCCCGATTACTTTGGAAGTATTCTTATTGGGCAGATTAGAGCTGATTTTTGTACAAAAATGTGCCGAGAAATAATACTGGTCTTGAACTGAATTTTCTTTGTAACCCGTACCGATCACTTTTCCGTCGGTCTGTCGGTCGGACGGTCAGTCCGGTGTTTGCGAGTTAGGGTACTTCCAGATGGGCTAGGACGATGAAACTCGGCAGGCATATTAGTGACTCGACCAAACTAACTTGGAAATAGTCACTTGCCTGACCCGACGATCGTGGGGGGAGGGAGGAGAGCCGGAATCCGGAATTTAATGGCATGTAAAATATTCAAAACGGGTGATCGGATCTGAATAAAACTTGATATTTGGAAAGATATCGTGTCCTATTTCAAGTCCAGACCGGATCCGGTGAATTTGGGGGGGGGGAGTCGGAGGGGGAACCTCGGCTTCGGCTTCGCACCGACAAAAGCTTATTTTGGGCCAAACTGTGCCGACGGATTTCCTTCTCAGACCATGTTGGGGGGGGGGCCTGCCCCCGCACCCTTATTTACGCCTTTGCCTCGTAGCTCCTACCCTCTACTCGTTTGTATCGGGCTGGGTATCGGGAATATGTTCTACTCCTCATGGTCATAGGCTATTACAGAGAAAGGGAGATGGAGGTGCATGGGATTGTATGTTCTTGCACTGTCAGAAGTTTCATAACAGATAGTGTCTAACACTTTCAAGAATAACACCTTTTCACTTAGAAATAAAGTGTTATGACCAATTAAGTTTACACTATTTCGTGCCTAGATCTCCAACAATACCTTCAATTGGTAAAAATACTAAGAAGAACGAAAGAAACATAACAGATAACATCCTAAAGTGTTATCTGTTGAAACCGCGCATCCTTCTGTTGTCGTTGTGTAACTTCTGACAGTGTAGTATTTTTACCTATTGAAGGTGCTGTTGGAGATCTAGGCACGAAATAGTATAAACTTAATTGGTCATAACACTTTATTTCTAAGTGAAAAGGTGTTATTCTTGAAAGTTTTATGCGCAATCTGATATGAAACTTCTGACAGTGTGGTCGTATTGAGCTCTGGTTAAGCAAGTGTGAGTATACCGAACAAGAACTTCTGAATACATATAGTTATTCACGATATTTATTGTTATTTTATAATTATATGTGGTGGTGGTAGTAACAAATTTATTTCAAAAAATCACTATCATGGCAATGACAAATTTGGGTATTACGTCAAGTATAATGCACATTTTATATCATCAATTCGTCATCACAGACCTATTATAGTATACAAATACAAACCAAAAATAAAACACGGAGGTTGGAATAAAAACAAAGACAGCAACTGCCATCATTATAATTTTTTGTGAAACTCGGAACGAAGCTTTTCTGGTACCGCGTATGTGTTGCAGGTGCTGGGGACAACTTTGGAACCTTTGAACTTACGACCCTCTCGTGTCGGTTTCTTGTGTTTTAATACGGGGGGGGAAGGATATAGGATAAAATTAGATAGATATTAGAAAGTCCTTCAGCCGAAGCTGACTGCGAATCACATTTGACAGTGCAAAACTGATTAGTCAGCCCCATTTTGTTAGAACTATGTTTCGTCGGCCCTTCTTGGCAAGGGTTCTCTTCAGGCTAAAGCCGCTCAAGCTGGACCCTGAAGCTTTTCTATTCGTCCCTTCTTCGCAAGGGTCCTCTTCAGGCTCAAGCCGCTCAAGCTGGAGCCTGAAGCTTTGAGCGACTTGAGCCTGAAGAGGACCCTTGCCAAGAAGGGCCGAAATATATCTCTAGTAAAATTTAGCTGACTAATTTGTTTTGCACCGTCAAATATAATTATATTACTATTTATTTTATATAACTATTTATGAGTTATTGTTCCAAATTATCCCGTTTAACCTATGCCTGTATCTGAAATGTGGCGTCCTTTAGCCGAAATACACTAGATGCGTAGTATGTATTTACAAAACGCTAAGAGCCATTTGCCAATGGCTGTTATTTCAAGCGGTCAGTTCGTCGGACTTCGGAAGTTTAAGCAGCACGCGCACAAGAGCCATTGGCAAACCGACACAATGGTCTTTTGTTTCCTGTCATTTTCGCTTAAACGCTATTCGGGTAATTAGAGAGTCACATAAAAATGAAAAATAGACATGAATAAGTGTGTGGTCGAAAACACGACGCCGATCTATTGGATGGAAGTACACATAATGGCCAATCTGGATTGCTCGTAATTCAAGTGTTCGGACAGCTTGTGGACTTTATAGGTGTTTGCCGGTGTCAGCACGACAAAACCTGCTGGAAGACCTGCTTGGTCAGATACAACTTGTCGATGAAGCCATGTCATGAATAGCGGGCTGACATAGTCTAAATCAGGAAGACTATGAGCGAATACGGCTAAAAAGCTGGGCTATGTTATAGTACCTTAATTACCTTAGCTTAATTCCCACTTCGGCGTGGATTAAGATCAATCTTGAGGCGTTTTTCTATGCTCCCAAAAAAAGTCTGTGGGTCAATTCTGGCTCGAAAAGAGCGTTTCCGTGGTCTTTTCTACGGCCCACAGGTGTGTTTCCACGACCAACAAGATTTGTGTGGCTCGCTTTGTACTTTAAGGGATAGTCGGACCTGGGAACGGGCAATTTTCTAGGCCAATCTTGTCAAGTGTCTAATTTCCAAGCGAAGTTTCAACTTGATTCGCAATCACTGGAATTCCGAACCCCCCCCCCCCCCCAACTCCCCCACAGTACCCGAACCCAGTCCGGTTCTGTCACTGACGCACCTAGTGATTTTGCTTGTTCTCCCAACCAAGTTTCATCCCAATCGCTCCACTCTAAGCGTGTCAGAAGATTTCCGGTTCTCCCCTCTACCTCCCCCGAACATTCATCGGATTACATCCGGAATTAAAATAGGACATTTGAGACATGAGTTCTTTCTAAATATCGAGTTTCATTAAGATCCGATCACCCGTTCAAAAGTTATACATACCTCAAGATTCAGGATTCTTCCTCCATCCAATCCCCCCAGGATGGTCGGATCAGGGAACTGACTATTTCTAAGCCAATCATGTCAAGTCTCTAATTTTGAAGCCAAGTTTCATCGTCCTAACATGTCTGGAAGTACTTCAACTTGTGTTAACGGGAATTCCGACCCCACCCCCCTCTAACTCCCCCACAGTGCCCGGATCTTGTCCGGTTCACTCACTGATGTACATAGGGCTTGTGTTTGTTCTTCCAATCAAGTTTCATTCCGGTCGCTCCACTCCAAGTGTGTCACAAGGTTTCCGGATCCCCCCCGCCCCCACATTCATCGGTTTCAAGTTTCATTATGATCCGATCCCCCGTTCGGAAGTTATACATACCTCGAGATTCCGGATTCCCCTTCCCTCCACTTCCCCCGTGATGGTCGGGTTGTGAAGTTGACTATTTCCAGGTTAATCTGGTCGGGTCCCTGATTTGTCTGCCAAGTTTCATTGTCCTAGCCCATCTGGTGATAACTTAAGTCCGTGTCACCGGAATTCCGGACCCCCCCTTCAACTCCCCCCAAAGTGCACGAATCCGGTCCGGTTCTGTCAATGGTGTACCTAGGGCTTGTGCTTGTTCCTCCCATTAATTTTCATCCCGATCGCTCCACTCTAAGCGTGTCACATGATTTCCGGTTCCCACTCCGACTCCTCCCCCCACATTCATCGGATTCGGTCCGGACTTGAAATGGGACATCTGAGACATGACGTATTTCCAAATATCAGATTTCATTAAGATCCGATCCCCCGTTCGAAAGTTATCCATGCCAGTAAATTCCGGATTCCGGCTACCCTCCCTCCCCCACGATGGCCGGATCGGGCAAGTGACTATTTCCAACTTAGTTTGGTCGGGTCATCGTCCTAGCATATCTGGAAGTTCCCTAACTCGCGAACACCGGACTCCGACCGACCGACCGACCGACCGACCGACAGACAGACAGACAGACAGACAGACCGACAGACCGACGGAAAAGTGATCGGTATGGCACTTGGCCGGAAGGCAAGTGCCAAGAAAACATGACGTACAAAAGCGAGGTTTCCTATACAGTATCTGGTCGGGTCCTTTATATACATGGCAAATGTCATCGTCCTAGCTTATGTGGAAGTATGGCACTTGAGCCGAAGACTACAACTGCCATACAAATCCGGTTGAACTGAGGACGATTTTGAGAGGCTGCTATGTCATTTCATAGTTTGATAGAGCCCTGCCCCAAAAAAGTCAAAGGGTCTAAAGTAGTGAACTGAAACTCAAATTTTCGGGGCGGGGGGAACGGATAAGAAATGGATTATTAAAATGATGGGAAGTAAAGATTTTAAAGAAATAAGAATTATTGGGAAGTTCCTCAGGTTAGCTTTTAAACACCGGAAAGATTTCTTCTGATGGGGAAATTGTGTTTTTAGTGCTCAGAAAGTATTCAGTGTAAATTAAAAATATTAAGAGTGTGTTAGTGTGTATATGCGCATGTAAGATTGTTTACTTTTTGTTTCTTTTTGTTGCATGATGGCCGGATGGCTTTAATGTGCAAATAAATCATTCATTCATTCATACTCTTTAGCCGTAACGGCTTCTGGCTACTAGACCAGCACTCTACCACTGAGACCCTTGTAGAACGCTGGATGGATGTTATGTCTAAAATTTGGACCCAAAAGTGGGTACCATTGGTATGAGATCCATGCAAATCCGAATTAGCAAATAGAAGACCGGCACTGATCGTTTTGCGGTGGGCTTGGATATTAGCCATAGTTTATTTCTTGCCATGTTGTTATTTAGTCTTTGTGTTTTATGTATTAAGCTGACGTAGATCTATTTCAGTTGTTGTTTTTGTTTTTTCTTTCTTTTTTTCTTCTTTTCATACTCCATTTGGGACGAATTTTGTGTCATACAATGAGTAATAAATACATCATCATCATTACTTTTCATGGCATGAAAATTCTTGACTCACCAGTGCTTCGAGACTCTGTTTACTCGTCATTAGCAAATTTCGAAGTGCTTCGCCATCAAGACAGCAAGACGGTGTGGTTAATGAAATGCCAAAGCAGGAAGACACGATGATTGAAATTTGAAGTCCAGTAGAAGTTCGATATGGAGATGGTGCCACAAAAACCATCTGCAAGTCTTTAGTCGTTTGATCTGCCTGGAAAAAAAAAAGAAGGAGAAATATATAAATAAAGTGATGAAGAACTTTAACTCCGATTCAACAGAATCCACCCAATCTGTCAAAAGAACCCATCTCCCAAGAAGTTTAAGTGCAACTATACAGACCCCCGTGACTACGAGGCTCAAGGACATCTGAGGTGACGTTTAGTAAAGTTCGTAAAGTCGTTCGCAAAGTTCAAAAAGTTGCTCCGCTAAAGTTGAGGCTTCACCTTCCAGATTCCCAGACGTCCGGGGCTTCCGGATAGTTAAGACAACCCTTCCAGATTTTCATGAGAATGATGACAGCTAATTTTGCTATTCTTCAACATTTCTTAGATGTTCCCTTTATTTCAAATATCTCTTGCGTCACAATCACAGCTGTCAATCACTTTCCCTTTTCTTCCTACATTTGCATATTTGTTGTGTCTCTCGAACGGGTTGACTCTATGGCACCTTCCAGACATCCAGAATCTGGGGTGTCCAACACCCCGGACTTCCACACGTTTTTGGCCTGGATTTATGTTCCAGATCGTCTCGACGAAAACGGCTGTCTGGAATCCGGAAGAAAAATCTGGAAGGTGATGCCTGGCTTTAACCCGCGTAAAGTACTTTCAGAAGTAGGAAAGAAGTTCAACTTTTAGTTAACTCTTCTCATGAATTTTGCAAGGTTGAGCAATTGGCCATATTCCTGTTCAGCGCTTCCAAGCGGATAGTTTCTGTTATTCCCCCATGCCTCACCGTCATTACTTGGATCGGACATGGCAAAATAGATCGACAGGTTAGTGAGTGGAAAACCTGTCATCTGTGTCCCAGGTAATGGAGGTTTTACATATGTTTTAGCAGCAGAAAGGGATAGCGACCCACTACCCTATGGATTGGACTTTTTACTATTTCTACACTATTGTTGGTTAAGACATAGTAAAAAGTCGAATCCATAGGATAGTGGGTGACTTTCACTTTCTGCTGCTGAAACATATGAAAACCTCCAATACCTGGGACACAGATGACAGGTTTTCCACTTACCAGCCTGTGGATCTATTTTTACAATGTCTGATCCAAATAATGACGGAAGGCATGGGGGGATTGACAGAAATTAGTCCGCTTGGAAGCGCTGAACAGGAATATGGCCAATAGGCAGGGGCGTCGTAATGGGGATTGAGGGAGGTGTAGCACCCCCCAGCTTTGAGAATTGTTTGGCATTTTTTCGATATCATAACTAGTCGGTATATTTACGGGGATTCGGTAGTTATACAGAATCGCAAATAGGCTATCGGTACAAATCTGTTCGGTACGACGATCGAGATTAGGTGTAATAGCCAGGATTCGGTAGTTATCACGAATTCGGTGAGCGAATTTAATGAAAATATTTGATAACTGTTTGACGCCAGAACTATTCGGTGTATTTACGGAAATTCGGTAGTTACAAAGAATCGCGAATAGGTTTCCGGCCCAAAATAATTCGGTACCATGACTCCGCTAGTTTATTCGGTATAATTTTCAGCATTTGGGGTGGAATAAAAGTCGGGATTCTTTGTAACTACAGAGCATCCCGACTTTTATTCCACGACTTTTATTGTAACTACAAAGATTCCCGACTTTTATTCGAGTTTCGCCGAATACGACTGCTGTTCGATAGTTTTTCGATACCAGGACTATTCGGTGTAATAACTGGGATTCGGTGCCTAAACTTATTCCATATAACAACTGGGATTCGGTAATTTTCGGAATAATTGCCAGGATTCGGTAGTTGCCACGAAGCTCGAAAATCGAAGAGGTGGAGTGAAGCACTGTTCACAGACAAAAGGATTGATCTATTATTTCGTCGATAGTCCTTACTTTTATCTTGGATCCCAAAATGACGACCCAGTCGTGAATGTTTCGAAAATTCCGGCTGCGGCGCTTTTCGTAATATTCTTTATTTGTGGATGAGCGCGTCATTTGACTGGGGTTTTAAGCTAGTTTTAGGACTGGGGTTTGCGAAACATTAAAAGCTAGAATCAGCATGGAAATTGCTAAGTTTGTCAGGAAAAAGCTAATTTCAAAAAATCTCGCCAGCGGCGCTCACTTTATTTGATCATGGGTGGTATTGACTAGCCTATAGTAGCCGCTGCTGACTAGACGTCGCTCCATCCGGTTTAAGGAAATTGTTAGGATCTTGAGTATCCACGGTAAAAGATCAAACTGGTATGACAAGGAGCTTAATTGTAGCCTACAAAAAATATTTAGAAAATTTTCGCCTACGGTGCTCGATTTAATTTTGTAATGGGGTATGACAAATACAAGCTGCTACTGCAATTGTTCCCAGGAATATGTTATCTATAGGTGTATTCTCGCGGTTCCCCGAGGACTCCTCGGGGAATCAAAGGGAACGGCGAGAATAGAGGGAGTCACTCCACGCGGACTCCGCGTCCGGAAAACAACGAGAACACGGGGAATGCTTCCAAAATGAATTTTCTTTTAAAAATAAATATGCAGTTGACAAACTTAGTATGGATCCACTTTACTTTTGGTTTTGTTTCTTCTGATTGTTTTTAATGAATTTTACATTGCACCAACACCAGCAAAAACTGATTCCACTCTGAATTTGAAAGGGAGTCCTTTCTGATGATGGGGATGATAATCGGAACATTCCCCGTCCGTGGGGAATCACGAGAATACGGGGAGTTAGTCCCCGGTACAAAGAAAAACGCGGGGACTCCTCAAGTGGAGTCCTCGGAGAACGGCGAGAATACGCCTTAAGTGGGCTTCGCAAAAACGACGCCCACTAGCTGACTAATCATCTTTCATGCTGTTGTTACTCTATGGACTTCTTCTGTTTAATAATTTAATACAATTTAAAGCTCGGATTCTCAGTTTCTAGGGCTCGGTAATTTTTTTTTAAAGATTCGGTAAAATGGTGGCTCCGAACCCCCCCTCCCAGCGAAAATGCACTTGACGCCACTGCCAATAGAAGAGATCCAAAACAATATTTTACAAGAAATTTGAAAATGTGTGATCATTTTCAAGAATAATTAGATACAATTTGTGTTATGTATTTGTGTTGTTGTCTTTTTAAGCTCAGTTTAGAAGAAAGGGGTGCTCATTTGATTATCTATTATTTGAAATTGATTTATTACCTTATTGGATTTATTTCGAAAATATTTCTTGGAATTTCCTTATTCTGTTTGTGAATACAAACTATGGCCCATTAGGACTTCTAGTGTTAATACATGTCACTCTATTTATCTATGGTTTATATGTGCTAATAAATTAGGTCGAACTATTTTAAACAGTTTTAAGAAGGAATTGCCAAACACAACTTTCGGAAAATTAACAAGGTGATATTTTCGTCAGAGCTGCGACAAACTTTACGGAACATACTTTGTGAAAAACCTTGCGAGATCCTGAAAAGTAAACAAGTGCAAGGAAAATGCCAACATGGACAGAAATCTAAAGGTTGTGCAAAGAAGAAGAAGAAGACCTGTGTCATTGCCCGCCTAGGCAAAGAAACAATACCCAGAAACAATTAAATACGTCCTTCATCGGTAATGATCAATTGTACTCGTATCGTAATTGTTTGACTATCATTGACTACGTAATTAATTTCAAAGTAATTAAAAACCGTGTTTTTTCTGTCTGATCCATCTGTCAATTATCCCCTCCAGTTGTCATGACCAGGCAGAATCTATTCATAAAAAAGTTCTAACAATTTAAAGGCCGAGTAGGTGCGGCAGATTGAAAAGCATTAAGGTGTAACTCGGCTTTTTTTAAAGACAAAAGAAGTTTCAGCTTTTTTAACTTGTTTGTCAACTTGAAAGCTTGTCCGGCCTCCGTCTTGAGTAATGGCGTAGCGTCAAATCCAAACGCTCAAATGGCTTAGCGCGGTTAGATCAGGTCTATTGTTACGATTAATTGACCGTTAATAAAAGGTCATTTTTTATTTTTACGCATTGACTTCTGAAGTCCCGCCGTCTGCATGACTGCACTACTGTCAGAGCGATCTCGCGGTTTCTGAATTACGGCTCGTTTTCTTCGCCTTTCTGTTCATGAACTTTTGAATCTGTTGTAGACATCTATCTATTTTTCATGGATGCTGATAAAGAAGCGAGGGAAAATCAGTGACTAACCCGCTTGGGTGCTGAACGCATTCAAGCAAATTTCTACGCGAAGTTCCCAGATCAAGGAAGCAGGTGATGAAACTCAGTCCTAGACTGCACTTAAGCTCCAACTGCGTAATTTAAAAGTAAGCATAGTATGGTCGTGTTACCCTAAAAGCTAAAAAAAAAAAATGTGACCATGTCACTTTCTCCTGCTGCCATTTATAAATTCAAGTGCAGAGTTAAGATTCCAATCAGGAAGCGACATTGCGAAAACCATAGGTGGTCCTGAGATAAGATCATTTACTTGCACCCACCACTTCTTGAATCGGACTTCGAGCTTACATTTTCGCCCTATCTGATGAAGATTTGCAAAAAGAAGTCGCGGTCGTACTTAATGTCGTCGTCAAGCCGCTGTTTCGTTGCGAATTATCTGGACATTGTTTTTCGGGTTGGGTTAAGTTAGACGGGCCGCCATTCCTCCTTCTGCTAGCAGGTAAGATTTGTGGACGATTACTGTATTTGGGATCTGGAGTGCTATTGGTCTGTTTTGGTTTCCGAACAGGCCGACTGGGATGTATACTTAAAAGACCTTTCTAATCTGTGGTAACCTGTTTTTGTGATATTTAGACGGATCTGCATTAATACAAAGAAAATACCCTTTCCTAGGTCCGAAGTTTTGTGGCAAACTATATTTATGTGGCAGATAACTGATCAGTGGCGAACTTCTGTTTAGGCAGACCAGGCAGTTGTCTAGAATTCAGAAGGGGCTGAGGCCAGGGGCCGGAGCGTTTAATGTAAAATTACAATCTGTGAAAAAAAAAAGTACAGTTGACAGAGATGGACAAATTGGAATCCGGATTCGGATTTGAATCCAGGATTCACCCTTTTGGCCGGATTCGAATCTTCTGCTTGTCAGGCTCGATTCGGATTCGGAAATTTCTAGTCCACATCCTTCCAGTTTCCTTTTCCCAATTTTTACACAGTATGCTTAGGCAATCCAGCTTTTTTTTTTTTTATCTGCACTTACAGATCCTCAGTAGTCTACCACGTTATCTGATTACTTTAGATATCAGTGTATTTTTTATCACATCTGACTTTTAAAGTACCGTATAACTTATATGATTTGATTTTTTTTAAGGTCGGATTCGAATCTGTATTCGATTCCGGAGTCGAATCCTCAGCGTGAAATGGCGCAGTCGGATTCTTGCCTAGCCCTTGACTTGGATTCAGAGTTGAATCCTTTACTATGTAATAGCAAAGAATACTATCATTTAGTGTGCCTCAGACTGGTCCAATCTTATGTAATATTATCCAGTAGCATTCTGTCTTGCCATAGTAGCATCCGGGCGTGCTAATAGTAGCATATAGTAGTACTTTTTCGTACTACTTCATAGTACTATTTTGAGATAAATTTTTCATCGGTCCATCCTGTCAAAGAGGGCTTTGTTTTCCACCCAACTACCTGGATGGAAGAGAATTGGCGGAGGCCAGCGTAAAACCTGCTGAGTACCTCAAAGGAGACCTCAAGCCCATTCGAGGCTTGCGCCACCATAGCCTTGGTCCTTCAGCTGCTATAAACAAGGGGAACTGGAAACCTTTCGTCGTGACAGTAAGCACAAGTATGTACCCTACTATACCTAACTGGTTGATAAACTGCATGGAAATATCTCAGACTAAAATAGATGGCTTTGTGCTTACCATTATAGTGCTGGTGACTGTCTCAGAAAAGTTTTCGGCTGAATCTTGAACCCAAGTTGCTGCTGAGACTGATGAGTTTATGACGACAGTTAGCAGACAATGACTCAGAGCTGAAGAGAGGTCATATGACTCGACTGTTGGGAGTTTGAAGGCCTAGAATAAATAGGCCTATAGGAGTTTGGATAGGTAAGAGACGGAACGCTAAATGATGAAACTAAATAAACTGCGGCGTGTTCTCGTGTTTGTGTCCCTGAGATCAGTTCATGAAGCAGGGAACCAAAAGAAATAGAAAACCCTGATTTTCGGGGTTTTTCTTGACCAGCTAATTATCCCTCTAGGATAATGTGCGAGGGATAAATATAAATTCGGATATTTCGGTTGCGCTTCCTTGCAAACCGTCCTCAGCGAAAAAAACAAAGAACTAAATCATAAAATCCAACACAATACCAACAAAAAAAAAATGATGTGGAACCAACAAAACATACAACGATATGTGAATAAAACCAGAAGAACGATGCGGACTGAAACGACAAATAAATTCAAATAAAATAACGAATATCAAAATGTGCGTGTTAAAAGTATGTATGTACAAATCTGTGATACAAATCCTCAGCAGGAAACCGTTTTCTTCCAAAGATCTGAAAATATTTATTACTTATTTAAAAGGGAAACAAAAAATGCCGTGTTCCTCGTGATGGTGTGCTTGCGACCAATTCTTGAATCAGCCAAGGATATCTACTGTTGTCTCCCAAACATTAAAGCAAACACACCAGTGACGTATTTTAAAGTGAAAAAATCACAAAAAAAAAGAATATTTACACATTGGCATTTTTATTCAACCCGTATTACTTACGGTAGCTGACACTATATTTACAAAAGGTGGAACATCTGTTAGCTTCCAACTCTTGGTCTCATGGCGGTACATCGCATAAAGTCTGTGAAAAGGCATTGAGGCATAGAGCTCAGTTAGCCCCAGCTCAGTTTACATCACAGCCTTTCTCTTTTAATAGCATAAATATTATTATAAATAAATAATAGGTCCGAATAATCTAATAAAAAACGTAGTTTCCGTAACTTGAAGTATTTAACTGGGCAACGTTCAGTCCCAGTTCGTAAGGGTACTCGGCAGGGGGCTATCCCCTCGCCAACACTGTTCAATAATAGTGTCCTAGAAGCGCAATCTTTATGTCTTTGTTCATGTGTTCTCCAAGCCATTGACATTTCTCTCGTATGTTATGCCGACGATATTTTTAATTTAAGCAGGTCAATCAAACGGGTAGAAGAAAATTTTAAAATTATGCAAAACGAATAGGTTCATCAAGGTCTTGAATTTAATTCGGATAAATCAGACGTAGTACTATTTAATTGGAAAGCTGAAGGCCCCGTGCCCTCCATTGCCCTTGGTGATGTCAATATAAAACTCGTTGAGAGCAGTGTTTACCTTGGTCTCGTCATTAAAACACACCCGCCGGCTTCTGTCTGAACATTTTGAAGGAAAAATATGCGCTTCCTATTCTCTACTTGTAAAGAATGTAACCCGTTTCAACCGAAAAATCCTAGCTTCCCTTTATAACTCCGTTGCAATACCGCAATTTCTTTAACTAGCTCCCTTCTGGCAAATATTCTCAGCTAGTGAAGAAAATAAACTCCGTTCCACTTTCTTCAGATTCTCCAAATACTTACTTCGGCTCCCCCCTTGGACAAGAAATACCAAAATGATGAAAATATATAACATAAAAGACACTGAGCTTGCTACATCTAACCTGATTGGCAAGTACAACTCAAAAATCCAGTCCCACCCTTGGAGCAAATTTCTCAGACTTTAAGTGTATATTTATGTAATCCTGTTCAGTTTTTAGTCAGTCAGAGCGTCTCATTTAGTAATTGTCGATTTTTTTTGTGTTTCCTATGAAAGTGTTACGTTTTGCTTTTGTTTTGTTTTTCTTTTCGTTTTTGTACTTCGTCCCTTTTCTGTTTGAAATGACGGAAATTTAAATAAATAAATTTCTGCCATATTTACGATTCCTTTTGACTGTCTCCTCTTCAGGCGATAATGATGCTGAGGTGAAAAGAAACCTTCACTGTAAAAGTTTCTCCGAGAAAATATTAAAGTTGACTGCTGTATTTGCTACTTGGATTAATTTTAGCTCTACTTGGATAAGATTAATCCGAATTAGAAATAATCTTATCTCAGTATAGACAATATTAATCCCAGTAGCACATACTACAAGATTTTTTTTGACAGTGTTGCCAGGCTTTATGAGATGGAGCGTAGTGAACAAAAATAGCATTTCTTAGCGAAATCGCGCCCAGGAATCACAAAAACGATCTTTTGGGAACACCAACAAGTTTGGTTTTCCCACAAGATTTGATGGTGTTAAACGGGTAAGGCAGCTGAATTATATTAGAGTGGGAGTCTGAAAGATAGTCGGCTGAAAGAGGCACGAATTACTTCTTTCCTGGAGAGTGAGGTGGGAAAAAGGAGCGGGAAAAAATGAAACTGATTTGTTCTTTACCTTCTGGGGAGCTGGCGAGCTTGCGTTCATCTCAGTCAAACCTTGCCTGTCATCCTGGACGTTACTAAAAATTGGCACTTCAGTCGCTGTATTCCACATTTCCTCCCCGATCTGCTCGGCAATACTCCTTGCTATTTCGGGAATCGATTCGGAAATTTCAATAATTGCACTTTCAGTCGGTTTGTTCGTATAAGCTGGCGAGACAAGTTGCTGATTCCCTGTCGTCTCAGACGCTGAGGTATAGACACTTGAATTATTTATCAGACTATTATGGGCTGTCACCGTATCAGCGGGGGATTCGGTTGCCCCTTGGTGCTCTGGTGGGTTGGGGGTAATTTCAGATACACCTGATCCTTCGTCAAGGGGTGTATCGCCAGAACCTTGATGAATCAAATCGTCGGCGATTGCGATGATCAGAAACCCTAGGAAAACATAGAATTAAGCAAATTTTGAATTTGCAAGTCGGTCTCTTCAAAGACTGAAGAATCTGACCAGCGTCATGAAAACAATATTCTTCGAAATCCCATAAGGCGTATTCTCGCCGTTCACCGAGGACTTCTCGTGAAATCGAGGGGACGGCGAGAATAGAGGGAGCCGGGGACTCCTTGTCCGGAAACAATGAGAACACGGAGGAATGCTTCCAAAATGGATTTCGTACGAAACAAAAAATTTGCATTTGACGAAATTAGTCTGGATCCACTTTATTTTTCGTTCTGTTTATTCTAATTACTTTTATTAATTTTACATTGTACAAACACCAGCAAAAATTTATTCCCCTCCGAATCTGAAAGGGAGTCCTTTTTGATGATGGTGATGATAGTCGGAGCATTCCCCGTTCGTGGGGACTCGCGAGAATACGGGAGTGAGTCCCTGGGACAAACAAAAAAGCAGGAACTCCTCAAAAGGAGTCCTCGGGGAACTCGTGTAAATTATCCGTCACGAATTGCTCTGTGATGACTCGTCAATTGTCAATTGCATAGCGTTCAACCTTAAGAGACGTTCACACACAGTTTGATGATATTCCTCATGCGAAAATACAAATGCAAAATTCGCGTCACAATGTGGAAACCTGCATGCCATGCGTCAACATTTCGGAGCGAAGTAAGAATCCGCATCCGACTGTAAAACCCGACCATGTGCGCACGTACCTTATCGGACTATGTTTGCATGACGCGCGCACTACTATCATTTTTTTTGCTGAAAAAAAAAAAATTGGAACATGGATTCTGACATCCATAAGTTTGCAACTACATCACTAATGGAGGATTCAGTACTCCCCCAAACACATCCATGTCTAAAATGACCAATAACCTTAATTTCAACATCGGAGCAAATAAGGTCTGCGATAGATCTAAAGCCGCTTTCACACTGACGTATTGAGCCTTTCACATTGAGCTAAGCAACCTCTGCGTCGCAACGCAGACAAATAAAACGCAACGCAAGAATAAAACCTAGTTCTATTTTTTCGTTGCGTCGACGGTTTCGCATGAGATCTTTTGGGTGAGAAATAGGAGTTTTTTAGAAAAATACTGTAGAAGCGTTTACTAACGATGAAGAAAAACTTACTAATGATGAAACAAACGAAAATCCAGCAGAAGAAATCGAGTAAGGAAAACGTAAATGCACATCCAGCATGAATGGGCCTGGCGCAGGTGTGAAAGATACGCTACGCAACTCAAGATAAACTCATACGCAAGACATGGGAACGACGCGTCAGTGTGAAAGCGGCTTAATGCTCTAAAACTCTTACCGTTAAAAAGAAGGAATGTCAGAAGGGCCTTCGTTGACCAATTGCAAAACTTCCTTAAAATAATTGCCAGATAACTTGGTCTGTAGGTTTTAGTTTCCAGATGTAAGTGGGGTTGTCAGTCCTCCCACAGAAATGCACATCTATACCGCAAATATCGTATCATATTTCATAAGAAAACAAATCTTACCAAAATAAAGAAGGAATCGAAACATTCCCATCTCACAAAGCCTTAAATAACAGCACAAATGTCACAGAGTAAACTGGAGTCCTGGAATTCAAGTACGTGCTCTGGTATGAAGTGGCCGTGTTAGAAAATATGGAAGGGTGGGTGTAGAAGAGATCGGGTAACAGTGGAGGCTAAACCAGAGACGCATGACTCAGCATAGGAATCATTGATTAGCTCAGGCGTTTGAGGGGTGTTCAGTACAGCAGGATTTCATCATAGAAAATTTTAAAGGATGGCTCTATGTAACCCACAAATATATCTACACCTCATTAGTTGGGTTTTTGCAGAAACCATGGTATCTGATACCACCGTCTAAAGTCATTTTTGCAGTTATCGTGGTATCTGATACCACGGCCAAAAGGCGTTTTTGCAGTTATCGTGGTATCTCAAGTTCAAATTCAAGTTCAAGTTTGTTTAATTTTACACAAAAATACAAATACGTTATACAAGCACTGTGGAGAACAAAAATTCGAACGTGCAGTGCTTGTTAAAATTTTTACTATAACAACAACAACTACGTACCCTATAAATCTAACAAAAATAACATAACTTAATTTATCTGACCCGTCTAAAATGACCTGCTATCTACCAAATAAATAAATCAAAACTACCCTCTTGTGAAAAATAAATAAAATTGACAAACCATATTTGTAAACGAGAATGCGCGGTATCGGATATTCATATACCCCGATCGGACCGTGGTATCTGAAAAGTCATCTCACCTCTATCAAATTTTGTCAAATTGGTGAGAAAGAAGTTTAGCACTTAGTGATGTAACTGGATATCAGTTTTTCTTTTGGGATGACTTGGAAAAGCGCAATTTCGGCAACTGTCGTTTTTGCAGAGCAACCGTGTATCAGGTACCACAGTAACTGCAAAAACGACCAATTGCAGATCCAGTTATCGTGGTAACAGATACCATGGTATCTGCAAAAACGCAACTACTGTCTTCTTTGTGACCATAGTTTTACCGCAGTCCAAACTGTAGCGTTTTCCCGCGATCGCTTGCATGGGACAAGAATATTTCTGCGATTTGCGATTAACAGGCTTATTGTGCCTCGTAGTGTGGCTCAAATTTGACAAAAAAAAAAAAAAATTAAATTGTTCCGTCACAATCCATGTTGACAATCCGGAAGGAAGGAAGGAATTCATTTCTTCAACATTTCTACAACATATTGAACATATTCTTAAACCAATAGCCCGTCTCAATATGTGACAACAGGTCACTTGTGCAAGACGGACATTAAATTATCAAGATCTATTGATCAATTTTTTTGTTTTTTTTCTTCTATACACTTAGTGAGACTTTAACTCACTCCAAATCAGCTTTCCTTACTCAAACATCGCTAGCCTACCCAATTCCCATTCCCCTCCCAAATCCTGCCCCAATCTTCATTAAACAACCAACTCAATTACCCAAGAAATATTTTTTTAATCTGTTCTTAAACAATAAATGATTATCAGACTCCCTAATGCTTGCCGGTAGATTATTCCAAACATTCACACCACTATTTCTAATTATAAAGGACGCTCTGCTACTCTTACGCGACTCACTAACAAGCCTATCATTATTCCTCGTATCATAATCATGGTAATCTGAATTCAGACTAAGAAAATTACTAAAATACGACGGAGAAAATTTATTTATTACACTGTACACAAAATTATCAATTTGCTGATCTCTTACAAGTTTAACTTTCAACACATTAAAATCTCGATAACAATCTTCTGTATGGCGACAATTTTTTAACTCACCCAAAACACGGAGAGCTTTATTTTGCAGAATTTCAACACAATCCGGATTCTCCGAAATATATTTTTTCCGATAATTCAGATTACGAAAATTCATTTTCTTTGACAATCCGGATTCGTGCTTGGATCGTCGATTTGGAAATCTTGCAACGGAATGAGATCGTCGCATTGCCGTTTTGTAATATGAGTTAGTTGATTTGCTGTTTCTCTGATTAATCAGCTATCTGCGATAATAATCAGGAATTGTCGCGGAAAAACGCCTCAGGATCTTGTGGTGAAAATTTGGCGGAAGATTTACGTCCAAATAATAAAATTTGGATATTTTATTAATCAGATAGAAAAACATTCCTTCAGCCAAAGCTGACTGCGAATCCTAGGTGACAGCGTTAAACTGATCCGTCAGCTGATTTTTTTCTAACGAAATTTCTTCCCTCCTTGGCAAAGGTCCTCGTCAGGCTCAAGAGAAAAGTGAACAGATGATAAAATAAACAAGGGGTCTAGCAACTTTAAGTACGATACCTGATTTTGTGACTTTTTCTGCATAAGAATTGCTTGGAGTTAAGGTTGGTGCTGAGGTTCATTTCAGACACGGTTGCTGTTGTTGCTGCTCGATTGGGTCGTTGACATGGTAGACTAGAGATTCTTCCGCATTCTGATTGAATTTTTTTGCTGCGGACAAGAGATTGGGGCTCGAATTATCTTTCACTGATAATACCGTTCCATGTTTCGGGTAATCAGTATTCGCATGTGTCTCGATCTATATATGAACGGTTTTCATCACTTCAGTGCCTTCTCATATGGTCGGACGAAGTCCCGTGCAAGTTGCAAGAATTTGGACTTTCAAAGTGTACTACATGAGACGGGTTTTCGAAAATATTTCTGCCGGTCTGAACTGTTGAAATTAATCCAGCACCAAATTCAACTCACCAATTGATATTACATAGGACGATTTTTTACAAGGGAGTTGTACCGTGATAAATAAACCAGAGGTGATTTTTTTTAACTGAATTATAAGTCTAGGACTCCAATGTCAGAGCTTTACAGACACACCAGGACACGTATTGCGAGGAGGGGCGTAATTGTAGAGGCAACTGCCCCCCCCCCCCCCCCCGACCCCAGTTTGCCCCCCCCCCCCCCCCCCCAGCTTGAACCTGAAAAGCTCTACCCTACCTGAAAAAGCGAAGAATCTTGACGTCAATCGCGCAGTGGACAGTTTCAGTTATTTGAAGAAGCGTCGTTTCGTCTTAGTCGATTAGTAAAATATCTCTTTGTTTCTTTGTTTTTATTACGTTTTTCTTCTTGAAATAAAACTGCTCATGTTCACTTGACTTGGGAAATGGCTCCATCTTTGCCCCCCCCCCCCCCAGAGATTTATACGAAATTACGCCCCTGATTGCGGGGCCTCATGGTGAAAACCAAATAAAAGCAAAGATAGGAAGAAGCCATCAAGGGGGCCTATTTTCAAATAAGTAAACAATATAGCAACTGCTGTCACGGCCACGGCCCACGGATTTCACTGATCATAAATTCAATCTCACATACCATAAACTGGTACCTCTTGGGCTTTAGGGTTAATCCGCATGCTCTTCATTAGGACTTATAACATTGTGACCTTCTCCTGTAATGCAGTAAATGACCGGCTTAAAAGTAAAAGGTTATTCACACAGTAAACAAAAAAAAATCAGAAAGGGTAAATGAACGTAATTTTCAGATGGTTCAAACAGAGAGGCTAAGGTAGACTATTAGAAAAAAGCAATGATCCAGAACGGGATAAAACAAAGGCTAGTATTTTCTTCAGCGACGTTTCGACCCATCTTGTCAACAGAGGCGTTAACAAAATGTTTTTTTTTTTTTTTGGGGGGGGGACGAGGAATTTACCGACTGGCTGGAAACTTTTACCGATTTTCTCTGCAGAAAAAAATGACTGTTTTCACCAACAAAAATGACATTTTTTTTAAAAATCGACCAGTTTTCAGAAAAACCTACTATTTTCATGAAAAAATCAACTATTTTGACGAAAAATCGCGGCGCTTCGCGCCGCCTCGGTTATTTTTACCGACGTCCCTGCTTGTCAAAGGCTGTAATTGGAAGAAACGAACGTCATTATGTATTATTCGATTCAGCTTGGGCTGAAGGAGTAATTAAGCTAATAGGGTATATACCAGAGGTGAATTTTTTTTAACTGAGTTATAAGTCTAGGACTCCAATGTCAGAGATTCCTAGACGCACCAGGACACGTTTTAGAAAGTCCGTTACTAAGGTCCCAATATTCAGACTAGTAGCGGCCAAACACAGCCGTTACCAAAATAGTTTTATACCAAAGATTGTTGAAATTTTAAATAGCCTTTGACCATTTGTACGTTGTTTTAAACGTTTATGTTATGAAAGTGCTCACCAATTTTGGTCTTGTAACCGTGAAAGTGTGAGTGAATAAATTACTATTCTATTCTGTTCTATTCTATTCTATTCTAAGATTTATCGATAAGCTTCCTTTCCAGTTAAACTTTAACAAGCCTATTTTTTTGTTGGTTTTAACACATAATCATAGTAAGAACACAACAGTATTCTAGAGTTTCTGCAGAGATGGTCACTACGTATTCTACGTATTCGTATTTTCGCCGTCCCCCGACGACTCCTCGGAGAATCGAAGGGAACGGCGAGAATAGAGGGAGTCAATCTACGCGGACTCCGCCTAGGAAAACAACGAGAACACGGAGAATGCTTCCAAAATGGATTTTGTTTGAAAAATAAATATGCAGTTGGCGAAATTAGTCTGGATCCACTTTATTTTTGGTTTCGTTTATTCTAATTGTTTTTTTATGTTGCACCAACACCAGCAAAAATCGATTCCCCTCCGAATCTGAAAGGGACTCCTTTATGATGATGGTGATGATAACTGGAGCATTCCCGGTCCATGGGGACTGGCGAGAATACGGGACAAACACACAAAAACGCGGGGCTCCTCAAGTGGAGTCCTCGGGTAACGGCGAGAATACGCCTTATATCGCTGTGAAACCACCTTGAGGAAAAGTACAAGACAAAGCTGATTGGTTCTTTCGACGCACTCAAGAGGAGTATTCCTCCTGCATCTTCTTTTTTTGCGACGAGCAACGGCGAAGACGGAAGTAGGATAGACGGTTAAAAAGCTACACTAAATACCTCTATGTCCCCATAGTTGCTGCATGGTATCAAAGGCAGAGGTTCTGTCTGATTATTTGTTCTGGTAATAGTAACTATTTGCTTAACATGCTCGAGCGTAGTAAGCGTGGTAACTACGCATCTCTGTAACGTGATTGGTTGGATTCATCCGTGGCATGATATTCTGCTGGAAAATATCGTTCCAGCCTAGCCGGCAAGAAAGCCAGAATTCGTGACGACGCTGTGGTAACGCTCACAGTCACCACCTGGGTGAACAGCATTTCCCGCCATCTGCGTCAAAACTGAGAAAATTGCACAGGATTTTTCTATCAGTAAAGTAGAGTCTTCAGTAAGATAGAAAAATTAAAATGATTGAGTAAGATAGAATGAATAACAAAATCTAGTTGAGATTTAAGAAGTTAGTTATTATTTATTAAAGTATTTGCAGCTCATTAGTTGGCTGATTGAGGTTATGGCAGGGTTGCTCCGAAGGGAGGGTGATTCACCCACTCATAGGACAATCCCCCCCAAAAAAAAATTTGGCACTACACAGCTTTAGTCGTAACCCCTCGCTGTCAAAGAAGCTGACTCGTGTAAACCAGGTTTCATAAACCTGTTAGGCCGGAGACATGATTCATCATGGCAGCATTTGTCTTTGTTTCAAACCTGTTTTACTGTTTTATTCCCTTGTGATTTGTATCTGTGTCTAACTTGGGTCTTTGCGATTTTAGCAGAGGTTTTAGCCTGTCAAATTATAACAAGTTAGTGGTTAAAATGAAGTATGACTGGATGGGATCTGGATGGGATGATATGACTAAACCATAGACCAAAAGCAAGAGACAAGGACACAAGGTTATTGTGCATGGATTGTGGGTATAACATAATGGAAAAGCCATCAGAATTCAAGAGGCAGGAGACCCAGTCAACCACAGTCCCCTGATTTTTGGATACCCTATGCCAAACGGTAGATATGTTTAGCATTTGGCACACCCTATGCCTAACGGTGGATACACTATAGGGGTTTTTCCGTGCTCCCACAAACAGTTTGTGGGTCGAAAAGAGTGTTTCCGCGGTCAGGGGTGGCCCGAAGGGGGGGTGAGGGGGGGTGACTCACCCCCCCTGCCTTCAGTTAAGTCGTATCAGTTGTTTATTTTCGCCTTTTGCTAAGTCGTATCAGTCGTTTATTTTGGCCTCGCCGAGGTCCCGGGCATTCATTTTAATAAAAAAAAATCCGAGTCGTTCAATTTTTTTTTAAATTTTGTCTCTGCACAGCTTCAGTCGTAAGCCAGTCCCCGAAGAAGTCGTTTAAACCAGGTTTTGTAACCCCGATAGGTCGGAGACATGATTCATGGGGGCAGCAATGAGGCTACCTGTTCTACTCCCGTGGGATTTGGATCTGCCTAACTTTGGTCTTTCGCATTTTAGCCTGTCAAAATCACAATAGGTTAGTTGTTAAAGTGAAGTCTGACTGGTAACATTGATATACCTTATAGACTAAAAGCGAGAGACAAGGTTATGTGCATTGATTTTTGGTCATCATTGGCTATAAGTGAAAAAAGAAGGAATAGAATTTTTAAACAGAATTGAAAAGTCATCAGAAATCAAATGACAGGAGACCCGCGAAAGAAGTGTGCCCAGAACAAATCGAAAAATGTCGATTACAAAGAGAGGTTGAGGTAGGAACAAAGCTTGAAAGGACATGAGGGGTTCTGCAGACGCTGGAATAGCTCATTCTAGTCGAGAGGTAAATTTTTGGCCTCTATGCTAGCAGAGGCGTTACTATCAAAATGTTTGGGGGGGGGGGGAGAGGAGCAAAAATATTCCTTCAGCCAAAGCTGACTGCGAATCGTATGTATCACTGCTGACTGCGAACCATAGCACTATCAAATATGGAGCAAGGTATTTACCGACTGGCTAGTAGTTTTTACCGTCTTACCTTCCAAAAATCTATTCTTTTTACGAAAAATCGCGACAAATCTATTTTTTTACCGGCTAGCCGACAACATCGGGGCGGAGGGGGGGGGGGGTGCATCCACCCCCCATACGTGACGCCCCTGTATCCTAGTATTAAAGCACTTCTGAAAAGACTTCGTAAAATTCAGGACACTCATGCAACTGGAAAATGATATGTTTTATGTTTAAGGTATTCTAAAAGCGAACTTCTGGTCTTCATTTGCTGTGCATAGCATCTTCTATCGCGTAGAATCAAATTCTGCAAACCTGTTTTAAGTTCAAATTCTTCAGATGTAGCTCACTGTAGCTTTACCTGCTTTAGTTTTCGACATGAAAGTACAGTCTGTCGAGTGACAAATGAAACGGTACACGGTACTTTCATTATGAAATAAAAGTACATCAAATCACACGGGGAAAAACGCAACTCAAGTCTCGTCGGAGAACCGGCGTCTTTTTCTATATCTGTAAACTCTTGTCAAGCCAAGACCAAAAGTTCGTTACGTCCTTAAATCCGGATTTTTTTTGTTTTAATGCACTGGCAAACCCGTTTCCTCCTTTCGCTTCTGAGGAAGTGTGTTCTGAACGTGAAAATTACTTTTTTTGCTATTAGTTCTGAGCAAATCTACTTTCTTTTCTATGGGCTTTATTTTGTCACTTTTTCGATGGACAGAGTCGTGATTTCATAGCTATTCTTAACTTTTCATTGGGATCGCAAAAATGACGCTCTGCTCCACGGATTACGTCCATAAATCAGGACTTTTTTCTTTGAACCAGGGGCGGATCCAGAGGGGGGTCGAGGGGGGCGATCGCCCCCCCTAGACTGGCTGTAATTTTTTGTTTTGTTTTACTGCACTTACGGAAGTCTGCATTAACGCATGTTCTAACTACTGTAACTAGACTCTAAAATCTTTTTACAAGTGGAGCAAGGAGCTTGAATTTTTCTTGTAAACAGTTGTCAGTTGATCAAGTACAGTTTTTACCATTATTGTAATATATGAATATCACATTTTCGTTAAATAAGAGACCGACAGGGACACTTAAAACGCGAAAAAAATCAGCCTTGTGGCCGATGAAAAGGACACTACCTCCACTCGTTTCGGTAAGAATCGCCCCCCCCCCCCCCCCCTAGAACGGAAGGCTGGATCCGCCCCTGCTTTGAACGCAGTTGCAAACTTCCTCGTTTTGTTTCTGAATAAGCCTGTCTTTTACGTGAATATTACTTTTTTTGCTTTAATTCGAAACAAATCTACTTTGTTTTCTGTGGCCACTATTTTGTCACTTATTTAAACGGTCAGATTTGTTATTTCAAAGCTATTTTTTCCTTTTCAATGATCGCAAAAAGACGGTCTGCTCCTTGGCGTTTCACAAAATTTCGCCTGTAGCATCATTTCATAGTATTCCCTATTTAGAGGAACGGTGTGTCAACTTTTTAGATTTGAAACATATTAAAGGCTGGCTAGAATCTTTCTAGACAAAGGCAGATTAAACAAAATTCGCCTGCGGCGCTTGCTTTAATTTTGTCCACGGTACAGGCGTTGAAAGCTTTCCTCTTATGCGAAAGTTGAAATGTAAAGCTGAGGCTATGAAGGTATGTATACACAAATTTTGATTACAAGGATAATTTCAGCTGATGCATTGCAGCTAGTTTTACACCGGGGCTCTATTATTTGTTGGTGGGGAATGTGCGCCATTGCCGCATAGTCGCAACAGTTCATTTTTGTTGGTACCTGCGAGTCGTATATTACGACCCATGAGTCGTTGAAATGAGGGGTCTCACCCCCCCTGGCCTGAGTGCTTCGGGCCACCCCTGTCCGCGGTCTTTTGTGCAGCCCACAAGTGTGTTTCCGGGACCAACAGGACTTTTGTGGCTCGTTTTGTGGCTCAAATCCAAAAAACAACTTGAGAGGTGATTATCGATTTTGTGGCTTGATGCTGTCGATTCTGTGGCTCGATGCTCCTTTAAGTTGAGGTAGGTCAGGGTTAGGTTACCAACAGGTATCCAGCATTTGGCATAGGGTATCCAGAGTCAGGCATAGGCTATGCCAAATTTTGTATTCAAACAATGTTTACAACGGATACATCAGCTATGATTGTTCATCAGCAATATTTCTGCCCTTCGTGGCAAGGGTCCTCGTCATAAATGTTTCAAAGTCAGCTTGGGCTCAAAGAATATTTAGCTATGCCAAATGCGTAGATATACCCAGAGTTTGGCTTAGGGTATCCAATAATCAAGGATTTGTGGTAGGCTGAGGAGACCCGCATAACAAGTGTACCCAGGACGTTGAACAAATGTGGATTATAAAGCGAGGTTGAGGTGGGTATCCGGAATAGCTCATTCAAGTCAGGAGTTAAATGTTTGGCTTCTATGCTAGTCTTAAAGCCCATCTGAAAACCCTTTGCAAAATTCTATGGTCCATCACCTGAAAATATAAGGACACTCGTCCAACTGGAAAATGATATCTTTTTATGTCAAAGTGAACTTCTCGTTCTTCAATTGTTGTTTATAGCTCTTCTGTCGCGTAGTGAAACTCGGACGTGATTTGGTGGTGAGGTTGCAGATGAAGACTGAGGCAGATAAATCCTTTCAAATGTGCTTTAATATGCTGCAAGCTAGAGAATAGTGAAAGCTGAAAGTAGTCAGGTTTTGTTTTTACATAGAAGGAATTAAATTCTGCAAACTAGTTTAAAATTGCAGTTTCACAGATGTAGTTTCACTGTATAGTTTGACGTACATTTGTTTTAGTTATAAAAGTACAGTATTTCAAAGGGACCAATAAAACTGTACGGTACAAAGCAATTTCATAACTAAACAGAACACGTCAAACTACAGTTAAACTACCACGAAAAGACCAAGTCCATGAATCGGTGTCTTTTTGGGATCCCAAAACGTAAGCGGAGGGATACCTATGACATCACAAAAGTTGTCCGTCTGTCCGTCTGTCCAGCCGTCCGTCTGTGCGCACTGTAACTCTCAAAGGGAATGAGATATTTTGATGAAACTTGGTGTGAGGATTCTTTGGGTCAAGAGTAAGGTCAGGTTCGTAGATGGGCTCTGTAGCGCCACATTTAGGGTTGGGGGAGGGGGTATAAATTAAGGGGCAAATTGAATATTTTTAAACAGATTTTAATGCAACTTGGTAGTTCGAAAGTGCTCGTGTCTCAGACTGCCAAATTAAACTCCGGACCGGATCAGGTGGAGGGAGGAACCGGAAATCTTAGGAAACGCCTAGAGTGGAGGGATCGGGGGATGAAACTTAGTGGAAAGAGCAAGCACAACTCCTAGATACATAATTGACATAACCGGACTGGATTCGGACACTCTGGAGAAAATTGGGGGGGGGGGAGTCGGAATTCTGGTGATCCCGGGAGTTCGGTACTTCCTTATATATTAGGACGATGAAACTTGGCTGGCATATCAGGGACTCGAACAAACCACCTTGAGAATAGTCTTTTGTATGATCCGACCATCGTGGGGGGAGTGTAGGGATGTGGAATCTGGAATCTAGTGGCAATAATAACTTTTGAGTGGGTGATCGGATTTCAGTGAAACATTAGAAGTGGAAAGAGGTTTGGTTTTAGATGTTTCTTGTCAAGTCTGGACCGGATCCGATACTAACTTGTGAGGGGGTTGAAGAGGTTCACTGGAATTTTCGAGAAACGCTTAGCGTCGAGGGATCGGGATAGGATTTGATGGAAAGAACAAGCATAAGCCCTAGCTGTATTCAGACAGAACCATATCGTATCGGGGCTCTTTGGGGAGTTGGAGAGGGTGTCTCGAAATTCCGGTGATCGCGTGTTTTGACACTTCTAGGTGTGCTAAGGACGATGAAACTTGGCAGGCATGTTAGTGACCAACCAGATAAACTTAAGGACCTGACACTATGCCCTAGGAAAACTTCCTTTCCTAGATCCGATCACTTTTGGGGGAGTTAAGGAAGGGGGAATCCGGTAATTACTGACTTCCAGATATTGCGAACAGGTAGTCCAATTCGAGTGAAACTGTATGGGTCTTAAGAACTAATGACCTAGATATGCAAAACATGTATCTGAGCCACATACAGCAATCATGCTAGCGGGAATTCGAGGTAGGGGCCGGAAACTTCGTGACATGAATAAAACCAAACGAATGGGATGCGAATTGGACAGTGCCAAGTTATTGCGGCCTAATTTGTTATTTGGTGTCCCGACCGGATCCGGCCACAGCAGGAGGACGATGAAGCGGAAACCGGAAGTTTGCAGATATGGTCCGACTCGACTTGAACTTGAAGGACGAGGAGAGGAGGTGTCAGAGATCAAAGTTTATCGTTCCTATTCGTTTTAGATCACAGTGGGAGGGAGTTGGAGGGGGAGTCTCGGGAATGTTGTGGCTCGTACAGGGGTCAAACTATTGAATTGATCTGAATGAAATTTGGAGACCATATGCATTAGATGTCAAATTGTATGGTACAGACCGGATCTGAGCACGATGGGGGGGGGGGGGGGCAGGAGTTTCCAAAAAATCATCAGCCTCGATTGAAACTTGATAGCCAGTAAGAGAAAATGCTTTAGATGATCTGTTTTGTGTGTTCGACCAGATTCGGCCGCTATAGGGGGAGTTTGAGGGGGAGGGGTAGCCAACCGGAAATAGCGTAGCACTCCTAGTGATCAAACCAGTGGGATGCAACATTCAGCCTAGATGATCCAAGGCGATGCCGGAAACGCTCAGACTCGAGTGAAACTAGATATCCTATTTCTAGGACCGATCCTTGGGGGGGGGGGTGATGGGAGTATTTTGTGACGTTCTAATCTACTTTCTTAGAGCACCTACTCGTACAAATGGCATACGAGCTCATAGCTCTTGTTTTTTTCAGTAGCCACTATTTTGTCACATTTTTAGACGGACATATTTGTGATTTCATAGCTATTCCTTAGTTTTCACTGGGATCAAAAAGACGGTGCGCTCCTCGGAGTTCAGAAACTTCTGCCGATGGCGATTTCTTAGTATTCTCTGTTTAGAAGAAGGACGTGGCATTTAATTATCGATTAGGCTTAGAAATCTCGCTAAATCTTTAGATCTGAAGCACACTCAAGGCCAGAATCTATATGCTAAGTAGTTAGGTTATGCCAGACAAACGCAGATTAAAAAAATCGCCTGCGGTGCTTGCTTTAAATTGTCCCGGGCAGAGGCGTTACTAGCCAAAATGTTTTTTTTTTTTGGGGGGGGGGGGGACGAGGCATTTACAGACTTCTTTTTCGGCAGAAAAACGACTGAAAATAATTTTTTTTTACAAAAATAAAATTTTTGTAAAAAAAAACGACTGATTTTCAGAAAAACCGACTATATTGACGAAAAATCGACCAATTTTCAGAAAAACCGACGATTTTCATGAAAAAAATCAACTGTTTTGACGAAAAATCGCGGCACTTCCCGCCGACTCGGTTATTTTCTGCCAAATGCCGACAGCATTGGGGTCCTCCCTCCCCCCCCCCCAGTCGTGAGGCCCCTGGTCCCGGGTACAAGCGTTGTAAGCTTTCATTTTATGCCAAATAGCTGAAAAGAAATATGGTTGTGAATGTATGTATATTCAAATTATGAATACAAAAACAGTTTGGCCGAAGCATTGCAGTTAGTTTTACACCGATTGTATTATTTGTTGGCGGGGAGCGGCAACGGCTCACTTTTGTCGGTACATGCGAGTCGTATATTTTGATCCATGAGTCGTTCAAACGAGGGGTCTCACCCCCCCCCCTAGCCTGAGTGCTTCGAGCGACCCCTGGGTTACGGCTGACCCATTTTTCTAAAGGTATGTATTAGGGTGTCGACTAAGTTGTATCGGCGTGACGTACATAGTGATGTCATCATGTGATTGAGGATCCAACATAGGATTTAATTGTCCTTAGATTATTTTATAAATGTAAATGCTGATGGAGCCTCTCTGTCTGCTGAGCTCTATATATATATTAATATATATATTCACCAATAATGTAAATAAACTACAATTTTTCTTTTCTCAGGTAAGATAGATCAAATGGGTGTGACATCATGCTTGAAATCTTCAGTGGAATCCCGATACAACTTAGTTTAGACCTTTAGTTAGAGGATATTTCAACCCTTCTTGGCAAGGGTCCTCTTCAGGCTCAAGCAGTCATGGCGCTCAAGCTGGAAAATGAACTTGTGGAAAAACAGTTAAAGATTTTTCCTTAAATATCTGATTTTGTGAACTTCTTATCTGAAAATTGGTTGGAGTTAAAGCTGGTGCTGTGATTTCATTCTGGACACCGCTGCTGTTTTGCTCTTAGATTGGGTGGTCGAAAGGATAGAGATTCTTCTGCATTTTGATTTTTGGAGTCACCTGTCTCTTCTTCTTTCCAGCTAAGATGGATAGGCTACTTGTCAGCGGCATGTATGGACGATTTGAACTTCTGCACTTTGGTGAGATATTCCTTCAGCCCAAGCGGAATGTGAATCATATTTGACGGTGCAAAACGGATAAGTCAGCTACATTTTATTAGAGCTATATTTCAGCCCTTCTTGGCAAGGGTCCTCTTTAGGCTGAAGCTGCTCAAGCTGACTTATCCACATTGCACCGTAAAATTTGATTCGCAGTCAGCTTGGGCTGAAGGAATATCTACCTGTCTCAGCTAACAAAAGGAATTCTCCCAGCCAGATTGAAATTTGGTATTCTTCTATGGAAAATGAAGGGACCACTAAGATTGTTCTTGCCAAGAATCTTGGCTTGATACCTGCTGAAAGACCAGTCATAAACTAGGCTAATCCTGAATTTTGGGCATGGTGCTCCAATAGTCCAATACCAGGGCATGCCCCAGGGTATGAGCACCATTGCTGATATATGCGTTGGGGCTCTCAGGGGCACTATGGTTTGGAGCCCCATCTGGAGCAAGGGCAAATTACTACGCCATATCTATTATTATTTATTCTGTGGGGTAGGCCAGAGTACACTCCAGCCGAAACTCAGGCCACAAATGGCCCATTGTCTCAAATAGTCTCAATCCCCCGATTCACAATTGATGGCATATACAGTTGATGAAAACATCACTCTATCAGAACAATTGATAAAAAACATCACTCATTCTACCGCTGTTTCTCGCGTTCTTACCTTAAAACCCGTCTAGCCTCCCTGTCAACTGAAGGTACAGTAGAGGTATGCTTATGTGAACGTCTGCAACAGTGAACGATCGCCGAAGAAAAAAGTAAAACCCAAACCAGGCATTTTTTCCTAAAAAAAATAGTAATACTCACTCACGCTTTTGTCGCTTTTTCAATATTTTGCTAATTCAAATATGGAAATGACTCAGCTGACACCTGGCTTGCTTTTTATAATTTGAAAAGTTTGCCGCGAGGAACGCACCTTAAATGGAGAAGATGGCAGTCCGAACCGTCAGATGCCTTCAAAAGCGGAAGGACCTTTTTAATAAATTCAAAATCAAAGAAAGTTAGTTGAATTTCTGCTTCAAGTGTGTGCCAGGATAACCCTGAAATAGCTGGCTGTTTGCTGATATAAAGTTTGTTATTTTTCTTTTCTATTTTACTTTTTTATATGCAAGTAAGAAAGCCAAGGTAGTGGAACAGTTAAAAAAGTGTTCACATAAGCATACCTCTACTGTACCTGGACAGTTCGTTTAATCTGGCTTTCCTCACTACCTCGTGGAAATCGACATTCGGAGAGTGGAAAGCTCCCAAACGTTGCCTTTTCCATGCTGGGCACTCTTGAACAAAGTGGATATTTGTCTCTTCTCCAGAGCTAAGTTGTCTCTCTTGTCTCTCTCCAGAGCTAAGTTATGACATGTTTATTTGAACAGTTACTTAAAGTTGAACAGTGAACTTGGATTTCAGCTACAGATATTTTTCGTTAGACTGGATCTACTGCTGCCCGCTAACAGGAGGTCGTTGGCATGGGATACAAATGTTTCTTTTTCTCTTGCAGGGCCATGATTTCCATTCAGTTTGTGCAGTCAGCGGTATGAAAGAAAATAATAACAAGTGTGAAACCTGATGAAAGCATCGGCTTTTGTCTACTTTTGATCATCGCCAAATTTCAAGGTAGGTTTAACTGGCCCAAGCCTCGATACATCCATAAATTCCTAACGACTTTGATGCTCAGATGAGCAGCTTGCAGGCAATGATAGCTATTTGTGTTTTAAGACTTATGACGAGTGCACAGTTGTTGGGAGTAGCCTACTCACATGTGGTTTCTGTTTTATCCTACAAGGCGTTATTGGGCTCACAGGTTAGCGCGAACGAAGAGACAGGTGACTCCAGAACCAAAATGCAGAAGAATCTCTACCCTTTCGATGACCCAGTCGAACAGCAAAAATAGCAGCCGTGTCCAGAACGAAATTACAGCACCAGCTTTAACTCCAACCGATTTTCAGAGAAGAAGTAACAAAATCAGACATTTAATCGTTTTTCCACAAGTTCATTTTCCAGCTTGAGCTGCTTGAGCCTGAAGAGGACCCTTGCCAAGAAGGGCCGAAATATAGCTCTAATAAAATGTAGCGGACTTATCCGTTTTGCACCGTGAAATAGGGCCGAAATATAGCTCTAATAAAATTCAGCTGATGTATCCGTTGAGCAATTTCTAAAACTAAGCAAGGAAGGACTTCCCGACTAGGCATAGTTCTTGTACATAACGCGCTCTTTGTACACTTTTTCACCAGATGTCTTACAAGTTTTTCCTTCTAGACTCAGTATGCCGGTGTGGAACTTTAGTTTCTCCCTTCAGTTGGGGCGCCGGACACAGGATGCTGGAGCCCCACCAGGCAACGCAGAAATCAATGATGCAACTGTACAGAATGCAACCATGAACATCGAAAATTTCCAGCGCTTGAGAAATCAACTATTTCACCAGATGTTTTACAAGTTTTCCCTTGCTTACGCTCGCGCTGTCCCAATCAGTATTCGGCGACTGCTAGAGTTCATGTTCTTGGTAAAGGTGAGTTATCACACAAACTTTAGACCTCCTGATATAAAAAGGGAATTAAAAGAAAACGAAAGCAATTCAGCAGTAATTGTCCATGTTTGCAGCTCATTTTCAGGTAGGTAGGTAATTTTTTTTTTCATCAGTTAAGCCAAGGTACACCGAGAGTATTTACCCGTACTCAGTAGGTATTTTTCCTCGCAACAGCAACAAATCACTGGGTATTTGGGACTTTTTATGGGGGAATTTATTTGTCGAAATTCAAATCCGATCGCCCGTTCAAAAGTTATAAATGCCACTAGATTCCGGATTCCCCATCCCTCCACTCCCCCCACGATGTTCGAATCGTGCAAACGACTATTCTCATGTCGGTCTATCCGGACCCCTCATATTCCTGCCAAGTCATTAACAAAAAATCGGATTTTCGAGCAACAATTTTGATTATGTCCATATAAAGAAGTGATCCAAATGGACCCGTATTGGTGTCCATTGTAGAGAAATACCCTAAGCTTTACAACCTTGGAATCTATTGCCACATGGCAGTACTCTCCTTTGAAAAATACCCGGGTACCGTGCGAACACATTCCCCTCTCGTCTCCGGGGAAAAATACCCGCCGTGTAAATGATCCTTTAGTGTAAACTACACAAAAACTCTAACCCTAACAAATCGTATTTTCTGGGTTGGGTTTGAAGTAGAGAGCTTGGAGGGAGTTGCTGCGGGTCGTGGGTTACTCTCTGACCCGAAACATGCTGACTGCACTGTCATAAGTTTCATAACATACAATACAAGGATGCGCGGTCTTACCAGATAACACTTGGGGTGTTAGCAGTTTAAGTTTTCAATGGTTGCGCGTTAAAACCCTGTGCCGCTGAAAAAAAGCATCTGCTGCTTTTTTATGGCACTTGAGCTTACTCAAGTGCCATATAGCGATTGTAATTTCTGTCCGTCAGTCGGTCTGTCGGTCTGTCGGTCCCGGTTTTGCTAGTTCGGGCACTTCCAGATAAGCTAGGACGATGAAACTTGGCAGGCATATGAGGGACCGGACCAGCTCAACTTAAAATTAATCATTTCTTCAATCCGACTTTCCCCGGATCCGGGAGTCCGGAAACTATAAAGCAAAAGTGGAGCGAAAAGTAGCAAAAAAAAGCGCTGCCCAAATACGGGAGCGAACCAGACGCTCTACCAACTGAGCCGCGAGTCCATGTATGAGAGACCGAATGCGGGAGAGTGCACAAAGTGGATAATCTAAACAAATTACATTGTTAGGATAATGGAACTTGTCAGGAATATTGGATGTATTAGGGAGCGTATGCGGGAGTATATATTGTTAAAAGATTGACGACCTGATTAACCTGGATGAGAATTGGCAAGCATGCCAAGGACCCGACCAGATTAAATAGGAAATAGTCACTTCCCCGATCCGACCATCTGGGGGGGGGGGGGGCGGTGGAGGGACGGGGAAGCCAAAATTGAGATATTTTTAACTTGCGAACGGTTGGTCGGATCTTGATGAAAGCTGATATTTAGCATGACCTCGTGTCTCAGACGTCGCACTTTAAATCCGGACCGGATCCGATGTCACTGGGGGGGGGGGGGGGGGGCTGGTGGAGGGAACCAGAAATCTTGACAAACGCTTAGAGTGCAGCGATCGGGATGGAACTTATTCGGCCACGGTAGGTGGAGATAGAGTGAGTACCGGAAATCGTGTAGCACGTCTAGGGATCAAACAAATGGATTTATTGGGATGAAAGTTTGAACAGTCATGTGCATTTGCTGCAGACAATCGAGACGATGCCGGAACTGCTCAGAAATGAGTGAAACTAAATATCCTATTTCTATTTCCGAACCGCATTTTTGGATGGCGGGTGTATTTTGTGAGGTTCTCATCTACTTTCTTGTACAGCCTACTCGTACAAGTGCCATATGAGCTCGTAGCTCTTGTTTTATATCATGATGACAAACAAAAATGTCAGCAGATGTTTATTTCAGCTCTTTTATTTGCGTACCTTTCTAATCCGTAACTTTTGATAAACACAGCAGCAAGAGCTAACATCCGAAGTTTTATCTGTTGAAACCGACGTCCTTGTGTTATAGTGTAGGCCTACCGAAACTTCTGATAGTGTAGGCCTACAGAGTTCTGCGTATATTAAGAAGCAGAAACGGAGTAGACCAAAGAATTGATAAATATTCTTTGAGCCTAAGCTGACTTTGAAACATTTGAAAAAAGAAAAAAAAAAGAAATGATAATTATAACGGGACATACTAGGACTGAAAATGAAATTATTTTCTGAAAAAATAGGTGGAAAATTGGTTTGCTCTAAAATGAAACTTTAAAGGTTTCAAGTTTCAAGCATAGTGGAATAACCGCATATAGGAGAAACTTCAAAGTTTAACCGAATAGGGCAGAGATACGACAATCTGTTACCCATCACTGTTCACTTAAGCAGTCGTGAAGACCCGATGGAAATGCCGTACTTCGTTGCTCCGCGATTCCTACGATTGATTTGAATCGAATAACCTTTTTCTTTTGTCTTTGTGGTACCTCTATGCTTGGCATATTTAATATCAACTACAAAGGTAAACGATTTTCGAAATCTAATCTTTTTTTGGGTCACACGCAATAGCGCCCTTTCTTCAGAATTGAACTTACAATCTTCGGATTGAACATTTCCTGAGCCTCGCTTCAGTAGCCATTTAAATGCACGGCTTTGTTGAAATTCGGAAACTTTGTCTTGTCGGCTCAGCAGTGTACGTCACTGCTAGAGACCAAAACCCCTTGGCGAGTCAAAATGGTTCAGTATATTGAACCCAAGACGAAATACGCTGGCCTTTCAGTTAAACTTTAAGGTGTCTCATGTTAAAGCGCAGGTTGTCTTCAACTTTAGGTTGTTGCAGTTGCGATACTCCCTTGGTAGCCGGACATTTCATCGGCCTGAAGACTCCTGAGTTTGCTTGAGGTCTGTCGTTTTTATGGCACTTGCCCTTCAGCCAAGTGCCAAATAGCGATCGCAATTTCTGTTCGTCCGTCAGTCTGTCGGTCTGGCGGTCGGTCCGGGTTTTTCTAGTTTGGGCACTTCCACATAAGCTGGGTTGATGAAACTTGGTAGACATATCGGGGACCCCAAAAGATTAAGTTGGAACTAGTCATATCAAATCAAATCAAGTTTATTAATTTGCCATAAATATGCAAAAACGAATAGCACTGGTGCGTCAAATATGAAAACACCTGAGGTCACAATTTAAGTCACGTCACTGTTAAAGTTTTTGCAGAAGTACGGTATGAATGAATGGTCACACCGAACACTGCACATTGCAGGAGGGAGCTTTAACTTTTGCTTCCCCGAATTTGATCCTCGAGTGGGGCGTTTAATTTCAGCTGCTAGCTGGAAATCTGTGACAGAATGTTGCGAAAGAGCTCCGACGATAGACAAGACCTCCCAAAAACCATGAGAAGTTCATACCGTCTGTTTGATAATCCCCGGTCCGAGCATCGTGGGGGGAGTGGAGGGAGGGGGAGCCCGGAATCTTGAGGTATTTATAACTATTGAACGTGTTATCGAATCTTAATGAAACTTGACATTTGGAAAAACCACTTGTCTCAGACGACCCACTTCAAATCCGAACCGGATCCGGTGACTTTGGGGAGAATCGGAGGGGGAGCCGGAAATCTTGGGAAACGCTTAGAGTGGAGGGATCGGGATGAAACTTGGTGGGAAGAAGAAGCACAAGTCCTAGACGTATCATTCACATAACCGGACCTGATTTGGGCACTGTGGGGGGAGTTGGGGGGGGGGGAGGGAATTCTGGTGATCCAGCGAGTTCGGTACTTCCTGGTGTAATAAGATGATGAAACTCGGCAGGAATATGAGGGGTCCGAATAGACCGACATGAAAATAGTCGTTTGCACGATTCGAACATCGTGGGGCGAATGGAGGGATGGGGAATCCGGAATCTAGTGGCATTTATAACTTTTGAACGGGCGATCGGATTTGAATGAAAATTGGCAAGTGGAAGAAGCTGTTGTCTCAGATGTTCCATGTCAAGTCCGGACCGGATCCGATACTTGGGGAGGAGTTGGAAGGGGGCACCGGAATTGTTTTGAAATGCTCAGTGTCGAGGGATCGGGATGGAATTTGGTGGGAAGAACAAGCATAAGCATTAGATACGTTCTTGACGGAACCAGATCATGTCGGGGCTCTTTGGGAAGAGTGGATTTCCCGGAATCCCGGTGGTAACGACGATAAAACTGGGCAGGCATATTAGTGACCCGACCAAATAGACTTAAGGGCCCGACACAATGCCCTAGGAAGACTTCTGTTCCTGGATCCGACCATTGTTCGGGGAGTAGAGGGAGGGGGAATCCGGAAATTACTGACTTTCGTATATAGGTTGCGAAAAAATGGTCCGATTCAAGTGAAACTTTATGGGTGATAAAAACTGATGACCTAGATATGCAAAGCACGTTTACGAACCCATGCGGGGAGTTCGGGGGGGGGGGGAGGGTGGTAAAAATGGAGGATGAAATAGGAACCGGAAATGTGCAAATATGCTCCGATTCGAGTTAAACTTGGTGGACGGGAACAAGAGATGTTAGATGTGTCCGAGTCGTATTCGACCACAGTAGGGGGAGTCCCGGAAATGTTGTGGCTCACATAGGGGTTAAACGAGTGAAGTGATTTGAATGAAACTTGGAAAGTAGAGAGATTGTCTGCCTTATATGACATATTTTAGGGTCTGGCACGGTGGCAGACCCGTCCGAGCACGGTGGGGAGAGGTATTGGAATTCCTGGGAAAAATGCTCAGATTCACTTTCTCGCTTCTCACACCACCTACTCGTAGCAAGTGCCATATGAGCTCATAGCTCATGTTTTCGCTAGTCGTGAATGTAACATGGATCTGTGAGCGAATCAATTCTGTTTCTCTGGTCTGCTCTTGTTATAGTGTTTCCTTCTTCTTTTCTTTCTTTATTCTTACTCGGTCTATGCCATTTGTTTTTTGATGGAGAAAAATTATTATTATTATCATTATTGGTAGTGGATAGGAACGAAATCCTAGTTGCAGACTACAGTATTTACAAAGAATAGAAGCCTAATTAACCCTTTGTAGGAACGAGTCCGTAATTCTGGTGCTGAACTATCGTTATTGGTGTTCATTTGCTTAGTTGAAATTTTCTTCTATAAAATATGATGGATTGTTAAGCAGAAGTGCCGTATAAACCTCGTATTACAAAATTGAAGGAAATAGATACTTGTCACAGCTGTATATGTTTTTCTCTTTGATTTTTCTGCTACAGCAATTTTAATGGTCGCTTGAGTCCTAGTTTGAATTAGCGTGTGCGTAATTTAGACATTGCAAATACGATAATGCATCCGAAGTTCTCTCGCGAAAATAGGTTTTCCGTCTTTGGGAGTTAACAGCAAACACTGTGAAGACGCCTTTTGTGTAAACTTTGTTTTGCATGAAATGAAATCGTGTGCTAACTTTTGTCATGTTCATCGAAACGGGAATTTCTAAAAGTTAGGGAAAAGTTTGAATTGTTGACAGCGTCTGATCGGTTTCCTTTTTTCGGGAATTCATAAAAACTGTTCGGAGACACCGTCTTTGGTCCTATGTACCGACTATGGATACCCCGACAAAACTGAGCAGAGGTAGATTAGAGGTACTTGCTGAGCTTTGAATTGAAGTCCTTCTACTTTCCTCTTTGCCTCTGCACATTGAGAGGAAAAGATCGTAGCAGGCGTGTATGACCCGGTTTTGCAAATGTTAAATTACCGATACTCTGTTACTCTTGAGATTTCTTCTCCGGGGCTCAACTGCGATGTAGATGTTGGTAGATGTAACGAATTGTGATGTTCAGCGTAGTTCCTAACCTTTGCCCGTTTCAATCAGACAGGGCATCGGAAATCAATTTGGTATTACAGAGATCGGGAGGCGGAGGTTCTTTTGCTTATTTGTTCTTGACACAGTACTGGTATGCTTCTTTGAACATTTCCGCAAACGTTTGAACATTTCCCTGAAACGGTCAAATGGAAAGGATAAATTAATTACTTCATTTCAGCTAAAAGTCGTGTTTCAGCTTTCTTTTGGTGTATAGAATGAAATTGAAATCCTTAGGTACAACCTGTTATTTCATTTGATAATTCTTTTTCTCTGTTAGGATATTTCAGACGGTTATGAATGAAATGCAAATACTCTAGCCAGATGGCGTAATCTGGCGGGGAAAAGGTGCAGAATACTCTGAGCAACAGAGAGCAAGAGATAAAGAAAAATAGTTTGTGGCTACAGTTTGTTCGTTAATGTGTTGCGAGAGCGACACTTTGCTTTGTCGTGTTTTTTTTTTGTCTAGTACCCCGATTTCAGCTTATTGCTAGAAAGGGGTAAGGGTCTAACCTCTGCGGTTTTCACTGAAAGTGTGGACCTTAGGGCGGATTGATGAATATGACCTTAAATTTTGGAAAGCTCCGTGGAACTCTTGCCTGGGGCCAAAAAGGATGGTTTTTGCTTGTCGTCGAGCCAGAGCCTACGGTGTGTGAAGTGAAGTTGGGTTGTATAGCCTATGTCTGAGAGGACTATCTGAAGTTGTGCAGCCAAGCTTTCATTTCACCAAACCATGTTTCTGCTTTCGAGTGGAAGCTCCGTTCTAGCAGACAAGCAGACAGACACCAGTTTCAAATTGAAGTGGGACTGAAATCTATAAGTGCTAAATATGTGCGATAATTCCCCGGCCTAATATTTATTGGCCGGAAGGTTGGGGTATTTCAGTAGTTACCCCGATATTTAAGAAAGGTGATAGGACAAATAAAGATAATTACATGGTAATTCACTTAGGAAATACAGTTAAAGCACAATGGACACTTCTAATGCTTTACTTTGTCTTAAAAGCTTCACAAATAAACATTTCCGACTTCCTTTAGAAGGCGCTACGAAAATCGGCCGTTTTCTTGTCATCCCTTGTCTTTACCTCTCTGGCATTTCGGCGATCCAAATCCTAGGAGCTGGGATATCGTGGCAGGAAATTCGAAAACTCACAGCAATGCTTGATAGAAAAGGATATATTTGAGATGTCACTAAAGTCAAGCCGTAGATGTAGTTTACCTGATTGAGAGTTTACCTTAAAGTGCCTATTAAAAGTTTTTCTTTGTGGAATAGTGTTGTGAAGCTTGATTAGCTTGCTTTATAAAATGTACCAGAATATGCAATAAGCTTATAAAAAAAACATAGCTACAAAAATCATTCAAAAACAAATAACCTATTCAAATCTGAATTATACAAGCTGATTTATGCATAAAATAAAGATCTACTAAGTATTATAAGAAACATCACTTCTATCTTTGTCCAAGCTAGTAAATTGACCATGTACTGGCCCAAAAAAATACGCTTTGAAATATCACAGAGAGGAAACTGTTAAAAAAGCTGCTGATCTAGGGGGTAAGCATTGTTCCTAGGTTGTTACAGACTGGGATTTGGGTAATTTGATGTGCCCATTGAACTTTAAGTAAAATATTTTGTAAGATATTAGATAATAGGTTGAAAGTATGGTTAAATAGTACGGATAAGTTAAGTAGGTTCTAGGCTGGTTTCGGGCAAGGATACAGCACCCTAGCCCAGATTTTTTCACTGCAGATGCTAATACGGAAGCAGATTTCAAGAAGAAAATGTAAACTCTACGTAGCTTTTGTGAATTTGAAAGGTGATTTTGATAATGTTAAACGTAGTCTTTTAATTAAAGATTTACTCGGGTATTTATCTGGTGGTCTTTGTAATGAATAAGATATCTCGTTAATTTAGGTAGTTGAATGGAGTCAAGCAAGGGTGCACACTTTCCCCCAAGCTGTTCTTCCTTCTTATAAATGACCTTGAGGATTTTATGACAAAAATGAGTGCTCCCCTAGTTAGCCTAGACATCATATCTTTGTGTATGTTGTTGTTCGCTGACGATATCACCATGGTAGCAGAGAACCGGTCAGATCAACAGAGGTTGTTGGATATTCTGGACCAGTATTTGGCGAATAAGGAGCTGCAGTTAAATGTGTCAAAAACGGTTGTAATGATATTTAGGAAAGGGGGTAATTTAGAAAATTAAGTTTAAATTTAGAGGGGAGGAAATAGGGTTTAGGGAAGAATTTATTTACCTAGGATGTAAGTTAAAGTCAAACGGTTATTTCGGGAGACAAGTGGGAGATAGTGTTGCAAAAGGTAAGCGATGTATAAATATAGTATTAAGAAGTAAGTTAAGGGCTATTGAAAATATGAAGTTACATAAACGGGTTTTCCAGACAAAAAATATCCAGGCTATGCATTACGCACGCAGCCGAGATTTGGGGATTTGGTAAGTATGAGAAGTTGGAGTTACTGCAATTGATGTATTTTAAAAGAGTATTAGGCGTTAGCAATAAGATAAATTCGATAGTTGTAAGGGGGGATTTAGGCTTAACTAGTTTAAGGAAAAAGAGATGGGTAAGTATGATTTCATTTTGGGAAAAGCTGCTGCAGATGCCACGGGTTCGATTCGCCAAGGCAGCGTACAAGGAAAGCATACGGGACATTAGAAAAGATTCTTGGGCATCCCAGGTAAAGCAGATATTAGACCAGTGTGGTCTGTCACACTGGCCTGGGCTTCCCGTTGGTGAGGTGAAAAAGGTGGTGGAAAGTCCTTTGGTGGACCAGGTAATCCAATGTTGGCAAGTGGCCAAGGACGGGTCTGTGTCTATAAGGTATTATGCAAAGATCAAAGAGATTTGGGAGGAGGAAGTTTATTTTAAAGCGGGATTGAAAAGGGAGGAAATAAAGGATTTGATTAGTTGTGGGGCAGACAGTCTGCCTCTTGGGGAGAGAAGGCGGTATATTGGGAGGGCAAAGGGTCGGTCCGGTCCTTACTCATGTCCGATCTGTGATAGTATGGATGGGAATTTGAAACATTAGTTGTCTGAATGCAAATTTGGAGTAAATGACCGATGGGTAGATGAAGAATGGATGTGTAGGATCATGGGAAATAGTTGTTTTTTGAGTATCAAACAGTTGGCGAGGTTCATCAGGGTAGCCTTAGCCCATAGGGATATGTGCTTATAGAAGGTATTACTTTTGTTTGTTTGAGTTTATTTTTGATGTATTTGCCATGGCCTTTGGCTCTTAGTGTAAATAAATCTTATCTTATGTTATATCTTTTTTGAGTGATAAACATAAAAATCCACAGAAACAAAAAAGTGTAATTTTCCCACGGGTCCGAAAGTGCTGCCGTCAATTGTTTCTACTCACTTCTGCTCGCGATTCTGCTGAGTATATCGTTCCGTTCCTGCACTTGGGATTGAGGAAGAGAAGTGGTATCAGATGTATCTCTTACACTTCGAAAGTTGTCTCGTTGCTGATGAAATTAGAGCTTATCCTTAGCTGCTTTCTAAGTGGTGATGTTAGAAAGTTGGACTACGACGAAAAAGTCAACTTTTGAACTAGTAGCCGACAGATAGAATTTTTTTTTCAGCAACAATCGATAGCCTTTGATGAGCTGATCAATGAAAAGGTCATTATTTTTTGGTATTCGTTCATGAGATAAAACAGTTTGAAAGCTTAGAGGGGTTGATAACTTCAGTAGTAAGGTACACACTGAAACCGAAAATAGTCCGATCCCAATTGTGAGACATGTAGGGTAATTGTAAGCAACAATCGGCTGTGGGACTATAGTCATCTTCGGCGATGAGGGATTGGCAAATTTTGCTAGTTGGTGTACCCATTTATCCTATTAAGTATCTACGCCCCGGATACAAATGAAAATATAAAACAGTGACATAGTTTCGGAATAATTAGTAGAGTCTGTGGTATTTTGAATCTGAAAGGTTACGGATAGATTTACACTACCAACTACGTTATATAAGATAATGTTCCAAGATTTCACCAGTCACGATGTCTACGATCGAAAAGGATAAAGTTGAACTGGCTGCAGAATCAATTTAGTCCCTACTTCCGATATTCCGCTGTTTTTTTTTGGGATCCCAAAACGTAAGTGGAGGGATACCTATGACATCGCAAAAGTTGTCCGTCTGTCCGTCCGTCCGTCTGTCCGTCCGTCCGTCTGTCAGCACGATAACTCTCGAAAGGAATGAGATATTTTGATGAAACTTGGTGTGAGGATTGTTTGGATCAAGAGTAAGGTCGAGTTCGTAGATGGGCTTTCTAGACCTATATTCAGGGGTGGGGGAGGGGGTTTAAATTAAGGGGCAAGCAGATATTTTTAAACAGCTAATGGGACAGTCGATTATGGAGTAAGAAGACATGCTGAACACGATGGTCGAAACCATTTTCTCGCCGGAAAAGTAGTTCGCCCGGAATCCGGCCAAAACCGGAAAGTTTGTTAAAAGTAAAAGTTTTATTTGAAGTTGATTACATGTTCGATTTAGGGGTAAGAAGACATGCTGAAGATGATGGTGAAAACCATTTTTTCGCCGGACAAGTAGTTAGCCCGGAATCCGGCCAAACCCGGAAAATCTGTTAAAAGTAAAAGTTTTATTTGAAGTTAATTATATGTTCGGTTTAGGGGTAGGAAGACATGCTGAACACGATGGTGAAAATCATTTTCTCGCCGGGCAAGTAGTTCGCCCGGAATCCGGCCAAAACCGGAAAATTGTTAAAACTATTTGTAGTTGATTAGATATTCGATTTAGGGGTAAGAAAAGATGCGAAATCCGTGTGTGACAGTTATTTTGTATCCGGACATATAGTTCGCCCGGAATCCGGCTGGAACCGGAAAATTTGTTTTAAGTTAAATTTTAATTTGAAGTTGATTAGATATTCGACATAGGGGAAAGAAGAAACGCTGAGCGAGACGCTGAGTTCGATCTAGCTTCTTCTTTTTTTGCCGGACAGGTAGTTCCGGAATTCGGCCGAAACCGGGAAATTCGCAGAAGTAAGGCGGGAAGTTTTCGTCAAAATAAATATGACTTATAGGGGTAAACACAAACATGCTGAATCCATATCTGAACTTGGTTTTCTCAGATGATTAGCTTTTTGGCCTTAACCTGTTTCTGAATTTTAATAGTAAAAATGTTCAAGGAGTCTGACGACGACTGAATCTGGGGTAGACAAGACCCAATTTTCTGGATTGATTTTTTTGGGATCCCATCGAAACCTTTGGTCTTGTTTTAAGCAAAAATATATTCTTTGATTTAACCTCACTGATTTCACCTGTCACCGAATTACCGAATTCGGTAGAGAACGAGACCAAATAAGACCATCGAATTTACGCACGGACGGACCGAATGCGGCGAAATCGATTCGGACTGAACAAAAGTTGGATAAATTATCGTATTCGGTTACGAATCAGAACCAAATGAATCTGATTAATGACCGAATTATTAAACGGACTGACCGGACGCGACCCAGTTACCGAATTCGGTAAACAATGAGCCCAAATAAACAGGCTAAATCACTGAATTAATGATGAATCGATCAATAGTTTCAGTGCATTGTTGATGGGATTTTTAACTCTGATCAGTTCGACTACTCAAAATTTCTTAGTTATTTAGAGGCGAAACATTTTCTCTTGTTTTTTATTATTGTTATTATTATTATTATTAAAAGTTGGAAGAATTATCGTATTCGGTCACGAATCAGAACCAAATGAATCCGAGACTAAATTGTGAAATGGACTGACCGAATGCGATTGAACAGATACGGACCTGAGAAAGGTCCGGTACCGAATTCGCTAACGAATGAGACAAATAAACAGGGTAAATCACCGGATTTACGAAGGGACACACCGAATGCGGTGAAATCTATGCGGAGTGAACACAAGTTATATGAATAAGCAAATTCGATAAATAAAGGGGACCAACAAACACGTCAAGTCCCCCAGTTTCGAAATGTGGGGACAAACGATTTTACGGGCATCGCCGAGATGCCCTTTTTGACCGATTTGACCGAAATGCCCGAAACGTGGGGGGGGGGGGGGGGATCGATGCCCCCCCCACCCTCGGGACGTCCCTGGTAACCCGTCGGTAAGCTATGTGAAGCTGAAGTCATGCAGCTGCGAACTGTTACGCGTACTGAAGTTGAATATTCTCCAGATCTTTCGTTATTGTAAAACATACAATACCGCTAACCTGATTTCGAATCTTGATAAGTCACGGTTGCAGTTTAACTCTAAACAGATTGTCTAACAAAGGTTAGTTACGTTTTTAATGGAGTGTTCCTTAATCCACTCTTGCGAGCGCTGTAGCAGCTTTCAGCTTTCGGTTTTGACCGTTTTTTGTGGAACTCATAACTCGTGAACCAGTGCTATTATCAAGTTCAAACTGGTAAACTTGTAGCCTGTAGGATATCAAGTTCAAACTGGTAAACTTGTAGCCTGTAGGTGTTGGGGTCTATTTGCGCCTTTTTGGGGTCCCAACCCCCACACCCACCCGGTTCAGGGCAAATGGGCATAGATCGCCCAGTGAAGAATGTTCTTAACTTGACCAGAGCTCGACATAGGACAATGAAATTCCTTGTACTCGTAGGTCCTAGGGCTAACTTACAAAGTTGCACCTCCCCCAGCTCGTGGGCTTCATGGGTCACAGCGTTCATGGGCAACTGGGCCCGGATTGCCCAAGAGTAAAGTTCGTGACCCGTGTCAGGAATCAACAGGTATCAAGCTGAAACTTGGTGGGCTTGTGAGCATTGGGGTCTCTTTTTGCTTTCTCGGTGGTTCAAACCCCGCTCCCACTTGGTTCAGGGGCTATTGGGCCCAGGCTGCCCATTTTTTATGTTTTTAATTTGAAAATAACCGGAGATGGGGCGATGGAATGAGTTGAACCCCCCTCCCACCCTCCACATTCATGATCGAGTAGGCCCAGATTGCCCGTGAGTTAAGTTTTTGACTGGAATCGAACTCTAAGCCGGTCTAGTTGAAGATAAATAGGTCTAGATCCGCATTTTGATGGGTCCCGCCCCCCCCCCAACTGTAAGCTGGTATACTTGAAGATATATAGGTCTTTATACGCATTTTGATGGGTCCGGACCCCCCCTCCTCCCGTGCATGGGTAGCTGGTCCCGGATTTCCCGTGAGTTAAGTTCGTCTGTGATAGGTCTTAAGTTCAACTCCCGTATGCTTGTGAAAATAGATGTACAGATGTGGATTCTGGTGTAAAATCAACAAGTAAGACCACACGACGTACTTCAATCCTTTATTGAAAAGTTGGAAACTCGACGGTTTTGTCATATGATTGATAATATCCCGCTCTTAATGAAGTTATGACCAAGGGGGTATTAGGCTGCTACGATTTGGTTTATTGCACTTGTTATTAGCCTACCTTGCTAATTGAAAAGAGGTGGAAAGGGTCGGACTGGCTGGCAGGACATTCGGTATTGAAATTGAAAATGTTCTTGCAACATCTACAAGATCTCGTTGGATTTCTGCATGTGATGAGATTTGTTTACATGAAACACTTTTAAAGTGGGATGATTCATATAGGTTATTTCAATACTTGTTTGGCTATTGGCAATGTGAAATGTCTTGGTTCTAACTCTGTTTGTATAGAAGATTCTATAAACATTTGACTTTAATACTCCACGTTTGAGCGCTTGCGCTCTTGTCTGGCTCAGTTCTCATATCCCTTAAGCCATATCCCTTACATCACGATTACTTTATTTTTTAAAATTATGAATGTTTCTGAGCCTTTTTTCTTTAGTTCTCTCCTGTCGTACTTATGGTAGCCTACTACGACAATCACATTTGTGTTAATTCTGTTCTTCTAGGCGCTGGGAGCTTTCTTTCTGCTCATCTACATTCACATGGCTTTTATCAGGATGCGCTGCGATTGTTTGACTCACTTACATCAGACATGGCCCAAAGATGGCATCCTTCGAGTAGACATCCAATACCCTAGTAAAACTTACGATCTGCAAGAGTCGTATGCTAAGGAGCTCTACTACCTCACTCTGGAGGCAAATGAAGACTTCCAGTTTATTGATTTCGAGGCGCTAGATAGCGGGATGGTCGGAGGGACGTGTAATAGTAAAGTTAAAGTGAATGAAGAAGTGGATAGGTTTGGAAACGTGACCAGACAGTATTATGAGGATTTGGAGAAACGGACGTGTTTCACGGAAGATGTCACTTTAGTCGCTGAGGCAAAAAGTAATGAGCCGGAGGAGAAGAGATACCGAACTTCAGGTGAGTAGAAGAACTATTGCGGTAGACAAATGTACCGTGTTCTTCAAAACTGTGCTAACTACATTTTCATAATTTTTGGGCCCAACTTTGTCTATACCATCTGCACGAATAAGTAGGTACTTGAAAAGTTAAAACTAATCTACCTGTTAGATGGTGCTCATGTCTTCATCTAACACTTAGCACAATTTAACAGAATACCAAATCAGCTATGTTCTTTCCAATGGTATAGTTCACTCAGGTTTTAGTTTGCACAGTTTTGAAGTACACGGTACACATCACCTTATTCTGAGGAGGTTGATCACTCCGCTTTTCAGCCAACTGTACTGTTCAAAGTTCAAGAGAACTTGACTTGACAGAAGAATGGGTAGGCTACGCTTTTGCTAAGTGTTATAACTGAATAAAAATAATGCTCAAATTAAGGTTGTTATACCTCTTTGGCTACTTCAGTACGCATTTAGAGACTGAGAAACTACACAATTTAGAATAGTCGAATTACAATAGTAGGCCACTAGACTGCGATACTAAAATTTAGAGACCATTATCACCAAGAATGTTTTCGTTTTGAAGTTACTATGCAGCGGTACTGACCGTAGTGGCTGATCGTGGTATCAAAATCTTTCAGTAATTCGCAGTTAGTTTTTGTCAGATTGATGGGAAAGGAATTTGATACTTGCGACGTGAGGGTATGTAAGAATTATTGTGGGGGCTTCTGAAAGCACTAATTCGGCTTTTTTCGTTTTGGGATCCCAAAACGTAAATGGAGGGATACTTATGACATCGCAAAAGTTGTGCGTCTGTCCGTCCGTCTGTAAGCACGATAACTCTCGAAGGGAATGAGATGTGTTGATGAAACTTGGTGTGAGGATTCGTTGGGTCGTCGGACCGGTTGAGTTCGTAGATGGGCTTTGTAGCACTACATTTAGGGGTGGGGGAGGGGGTTCAAATTAAGGGGCAAACGAAATATTTTGAAACAGCTAATGTGATAGTCATTATGGGGTAAGAAGACAAGTTCGCCCGGAATCCGGCCAAAACCGGAAAGTTTGTAAAAAGTAAAAGTTTTATTTGAAGTTGATTAGATGTTCGATTTAGGGGTAGGAAGACATGCTGAAGACGATGGTGAACACCATTTCTCGACGGACAAGTAGTTCGCCCGGAATCCGGCCGAAACCGGAAAGTTTGTTAAAAGTAAAAGTTTTATTTGAAGTTGATTAGATGTTCGATTTAGGGCAAGAAGACATGCTGAACACTTATGTGAAAAAAATTTCTACCCGGACATGTAGTTCGCCCGGAATCTGGCGAAAACCGGAAAGCTGGTTAAAATTAAAAGTTTAATTTGAAGTTGATTAAATGTTTGATTTATGGGTAAAAAGACATGCCGAACACGATTGTGAAAACCATTTTATCGCTGGACTACTAGTTCGCCGGGAATGCGGCCAAAACCGGAAAATTTGTTAAACGCATAAGTTCGATTAGATGACAGATGAAGGGGTAAGAAGAGCGGTTGAGTCGTTATATGACAATGGTTTTCTACCCGGATATATAATTATTCCAGAATCCGGTTGTAACCGGATTTTTTTTTAAGTCAAACTTTTATTCAAAGTTGATTAGATGTTCTTTATAGGGATAAGGGGATCCGCTGGTTTTGTTTCTGTATTTTTTTTTTTTGCTGGACTAGTAGTTCGCTCGGAAATCGGCAGTAAGTCTCGGTCAGTATCGTCAAAATAGATATGGCTTATAGAGGTATATCTGAACTTGGTTTTCTCTGATGATTAGCCTGTCCAAGACTGGATCTGGCGAAGACAAGACTAGATTGTCTGAATCAAATATTAGATTTTTGGGATCCCATCGACACCTTTGGTCTTGTTGCAAATCAGCTGTGGGATCAGATATCATGGTATCTGGAGAAGCGACAAAATGCACATCAGATGATATTTGTGAAACGCAACTGATGTTATGACAACTGTGGCAGAGATGGACGAATCCGATCATGAAAGGATTCGAATCCAGGGCTAGGTACGAATATACCATTTCATGTTGAGGATTTGAATCCGGAATCGAATCGGGGTTCGAGTCGAGTCCAAGTACCATCCTGTACGCAGGTTATAGTTTAAAAATCAGTGGTGACAGAAACCACTGATGCCTAAAGCAAATGAGACGGTTAATTGGACGATGTGAACCATATTTCTAGGTTTCATTTGTGAGTGTTATAGTATGGGTTTTATCTCGGCAACCAGGAATGAATTAAGCACAATACCTTGAGTAGAGTGTATAAAAATTGGGAACAAATCAGAAATTGGAGTGGATTCGTAAGATTCAGCTTTGGAATCTGAAGTGTTTGTACGTGTTACTCAATTGTCGTGTAGCGTATTCTGCAATCTTGTCAGCATCCGCTGGTCACGTGTTTTAGTCCGGTACTTCGTAGTCACGCGGAATCGTTGTGTAGAAGTGCCTGGGGGGTTGAATCGAGATAGGGGGAATCTCGTTCATTGATTTGTATTTCAGTAGTCATGCAGTCAGAGTCTGAGTCAGATGTTTTTGTCATTATGAGCGTGAAATAAATAGTTGATTAGATCGACTGGAGAAATATAACAGAATCCGAATCCAGCCTGACACGCCGGAGATTCGAATCCGGCAAAAAGGAAGAATCCGGACTCGCCCATCTCTGACCTCTGGTATCGTTTCGTTCAAAAATACCAGTGGATGATTGTTTTATTCCAATTTTGTTGACTCTATAGGGGCTCCTACATATGAAAACGCAAGAGTCACGCGTTACGACCGCGTTAGGTCCGTGTTACCAAGAACAAATAATCAGATAGAACCTCCCTCTCCCTGTAATATATATATATATATATCTTTTACTTCCTTAATAGCTCGTACAATTCACTCGCTAGCATTGGATTGTCGTACAGTTTACCACCGATATATATAATAACACTGACCATGTGATCGTTTACCACCGATACATATAATAACACTGATCATATGATAATGTACGATCAGTTGAATATTTCCCCGTACCCTGTCGGATGCTAACGAGCGGAGATTAGGACCTACGCGGCACATCTCGTTTCGTTACCTCTATAAATAGCGTTATCGCCGTTAAGCCGCGTAGGAGAAACTTTCAAAGTCAAAGCCGATTGGTTCTCTGGACGCGCCTCAGAGCGAGTCAGCGTGCCTCTGCTTATTGCTCTGCTATGAGCAACGGTGAAGATGAAAAAAGACGGCTATCAACTCAAAGCTTTACTGGCCTAGAATGTGTGTTGGCCTAACTGAACTACCACTTAAACATTATAAGAAAAGGAAACACTAAGGAGATGCAGAAAGAGGCGAGCTGAATAAAAGAAAAAAAAGGCCGAAATGAAAAACAGTAAACAAATTTATTGAGAAAGAATGTTGATATGTGAAAGTATGTGGGTGGTTATACTGTTCCATAGTTATGCTCATACTGTTCCATAGTCCTAGAAGAATTTGCAGTATTGGACTTTTTAACGGATTCAAAAGCCGTTTAAAACCATTTAAGGTGTTATGTTGCTCGAGAAGATGGTAAGGGCCATAACGTAAATAATAATAATAATATTATTTATTTATTATCCACTTACATCAAAAAGATTAATAGTGGAGTATAAACTTGAAGAAGGAAAAAGAAAAAAAGGAAAAAGACGTAAAACAACAACTAGAGTCAACAAAACATTAATAAAACAAACGGATCAAGTGAGGCGACAAACGCCGATACGCTGTTTCTGAGAGCTTTTTGTGTAGATCAGTCAGCTTCTCAGTAATATTCGGAAGATAAAACTTTTTAACTATCTTTCGATTCTTGTACCACAGAGGAAGATAGAGAAGAAATTTACAGAAACGGAAGTAAGAAGATCGAATATCGCTAATGTCTTTTTTCTTAAATATAGGGTAAAGCCCAGAAAGGTAAAGAACAGAATGATCGGAGAAAGTAGAGTAAAGCTTACCAAGGGCGACACGATTGTATTTCCCTCGATTGGCTACAATTTTAGAGTAACCAATCTGGATTTTCACTCTGGCATCCCGGACTTACTCACGCAGAGTTTTAAGATTTTTTGTAAGTGTAATACCCAACCACCGGATCGAGTCTACATGAGGGATAGAGAAATTTTGAGAACTTAGAGGTCTAGTAGAAGAAGGAACGTTGAAAGAAAGATACTCGCATTTATTAGCATTAAGTTGTCTATTCTATTCTATGTCTATTCCACTAAGGATGTCTATTCTTGATAGCTTTTACTTCCGCAACATATTGTCAATATATGATTGACAGTATGGTCGTTTTCATTGCTTGACGTTTTCCCGAGTTTTTCGTGGTTAATAGAATCCCTTTTTAACGGCTAGAGTGCTTTTTAATTAAGTTGCCATTTTCGCAGATTGGCCAAAAAATTTCCACATTATGGAATATGCCTTGGAGTACGGATTGTTGAGACTGTCACAAAAAACACGAGAGAGACTGAAAGTTCCAGTGATGGTGAGTAAAGAACTCCACATTTTTATCGTTGGATAATATGATTTATTTGTTGTAATAGCCAACGTCCATGGAGAATACACAAATAAAATTAAATATAAATATAACTGTACACATGCATGGGCATTCCTATGGGCCTGCGCTAGCTAGAGGGACCGCACAAAGTGTTTAATAATAACAATAACCTTAAAAAATATACTGCAAAATATAGACTATTGGCCTCTGAAAGTATTATTATAAATGAAACATCTCCTCGTGCTACGATTTCCCTCTTCGTTCGGCAAACTTGCATTGCCTTAAATGTTTGTAATCAGTTTGTTTCAAGCTTACATATTTACTCATCAAATGTTTAGGCCCTTTGGCCGTACTTTTTGGGATCCCAAAACGTAAGTGGAGGGATACCTATGACATCACAAAAGTTATCCGTCTATAAGCACTATAACTCTCGAAGGGAATGACATATTTTGATGAAACTTGGTGTGAGGATTGTTTGGGTCAAGAGTAAGGTCAAGTTCGTAGATGGGCTCTGTAGCCCTACATTTAGGGGTGGGGGAGGGGGTTTAATTTAAGGGACAAATGAATATTTTTAAACATATAATGTGATAGTCGTTTATGGGGTACAAAGACATACTGAACACGATGGTGGAAACCATTTTGTCATCGGACAAGTAGTTCACCCGGAATCCGGCCAAAACCGGAAAGTTTGTTAAAAGTAAAAGTTTTATTTGAAGTTGATTAGATGTTCGATTTAGGGATAAGAAGACATTCTGAACATGATGGTGAAACACATTTGTTCGCGGGACAAGTAGTTAGCCCGGAATCCGGCCAAAACCGGAAAGTTTGTAAAAGTAAAAGTTTTATTTGAAGTTGATTACATGTTCGATTTAGGGGTAAGAAGACATGCTGAAGATGATGGTGAAAACCATTTTTTCGCCGGGCAAGTAGTTCGCCCGGAATTCTGCCAAAACCGGAAAGTTTGTTCAAAGTAAAAGTTTTGTTTTAAGTTGATTAGATGTTCGATTAAGGGGTAAGAAGACATGCTGAACCCTTATGGGAGCAGTATTTTCTACCAGGACAACTTGTTCGGCCGGAATCAGGCCAAACCGAAAAAGTTGTTGAAAGCAAAAGTTTTATTTGAAGTTGATTAGATGATAGATTTAGGGGTAAGAAAACACGCTGAATCTGTATATGACAATCTTTTTTTTTTACCTGGACATATAGTTCGTTTGAAATCCGGTTGAAACCGGATTTTTTTTTATAAGTTGAACTTTTACTTGAAGTTGATTAGATGTTCTTTATACGGATAAGGTGATACGCTGAATTCGTGTCTGACCTTTTTTTTCTGGACAAGTATGGTAGTTCGTTCGCAATTGTCTAGATCAACTATTAGATTTTTGGGATCCCATCGAAACCTTTGGTCTTGTTTGTATGGCCCGCGAATTACAGATTCGGAGAAGGCACATTCACGGTGCCAAAATGAGCAATGATTGTCAGTTTCGGTGCCATCAAGAGGCGTATTCTCGCCGTTCCCCGAGGAGTCCCCGCGTTTTTGTTTGCCCCAGGGACGCATAGTAGATAAATCTTTTTATTCACCAAAAACTCACGCCAAATTTGTTTGGTATAGTCATGGATACAACTTACGAGCATACATATAAATCATAATACGCCTACGCATGTAGGGTTACAACGGTCACAAATAACATTATAAATGTAAATTAGCAGCTCAGCTTATTCTTCGTTATACATGTTTAAAAATGAAGGGACAAAACGCTTTGCAAACCTCTGGTGGGCATATTTGATTGTCTGCAACTTTTCAACCGCAGTAGCTAACTCGCGAGGGAGTTAGTTTGTCAGCTTTCCAGAAGGGAAAATATTTATGTGGATTGGGTGATTCAGAGATTTGACACGAAACTCCATGCAGAGTTTCAGCCTTCGTTCATGTAAGGAGGCGATTTCGAATTTACGTAGTAACTCTTCATAGGACCTCTCGGCCAGTTTTGACGCTATGATTAGATCTCTTTTTTTTAATCTTCTCAGTTCTGGCGGTCTGTTCGACGAGGCCAAAATGCCAAACAGGGGCTCCGCTCCGTACTCCAAATTTGGTCGAACAAGTGAAATGTAAACCGGATCGGAAATGTAGATCATTCCTCGTATTCTCGCGAGTCCCCACCAACGGGGAATGTACCGATAATCATCACCATCATCAAGAAGGACTTTCAGATTCAGAGGGGAATTGATTTTGGGAGTTTCTAGTGTTCTTCTTTTTTGAAAAACAGGTATTAAAGATGGATAATGAGAATGATCAGTATTGAGTTGGGTTAGGTGGTCTAAAACTGATTTTGAGAAAAAGTAATATTTTTCATTATAGTTAAGATTTTGTATCTGGAAGTATTAACATGAATTAAAAAATATCAGAATAAACAAGACCGAAAATAAAGTGGATCCAGACTGATTCCGTCAACTGCATATTTCTTTTGAACAAAATCCATTTTGGAGGTATTCCCCGTGTTCTCGTTGTTTTTCGTACGCGGAGTCCACGTGGAGTGACTCCCTCTATCCTCGCCGTTACCTTTGATTCCCCGAGGAGTCCTCGGGGAACGGCGAAAATAGGCCTTAGGCCGGCGGAAGAATTTGCTACGCTTGACTATAGGCGTTTTTCCGCGGTACGTTTGTGTGCCATTTCGGTCCCATCTATGACGGAGGATGAATTTGCTACGCAATTTTCAGGGGGAAAGTTTCTAACCTTGACTATAGACATTTTTCAGCAGAACGTTATGTGACATGTGTTATTGAGTGTTTGTCGTGGAAACATAATTATGTGCCACACATTTGAATGATTCTACCAACAGGCTAAACGTCGCAGAAACGCCGTTTTCTGTGTTTTTGGCGGTAACTTCAGATGTCTATAAATAAAAATAATGACACAAACTCAATAGATCAAACTTCAGGCGTATGTCCTTACCATTCTGTACGAGAGTACGATAGTTCAGTTGGGTGTCTGTCTACTCGGCAAAGTAGCTAATTTTATAGTTTGGCCATCAGTTTGCCGCTAAATCTGAATTCCCCGCCAAAATCGAGCCTCAAAATGAAAAACCACCTTGACAGTTGTCCTTACCATTCTGTTGTAGAAGGAACCTCAGTTGTATTTCTGTTTACTTAGTAAAGTGGCCAAAATTGAGCCGAAAAATAGAAAACCACCTGGACAGTTTTTTTTGAATTTGAGCCCAAAACCTTTCTGGTCGAAACAACTGCAGAAACACTCTTTTCGAGCCACAGAAACTGCGCGGGGTCGCAGAAAAATACCCTATGTACTATGTGACTCGCAGATTTTGGCGATCTTTTTTGCGAGGCAGCCTTACATTCGTGTTAAACACTAGTTATGCACATTAGTTCACGAACATGAGTGAACCCGAAACTGAGAAAAAGGTGAAGCAAAAAGAATGGAACACGAGTTGCTTAGCTGTCTCTAATGTCATCCGTGCCCCAAGCAGTGTGTCATTAACTTCCACCTTTAATTCCAAGCAAATCACAGCTCCACAAACTTCGTCCGTTCGTTTCTGTCCTCGAACTTTTCCCCTCGGTAGCGTTTCCTAAGCTACCTTTCGGAGCTGAAGCTACTTTGAATCAGTTTGATTGGAGAGGCCTGGTCCTTTTACCTTATCAGGCTGTCTTGTAGTTTGCTGGTGATTTTTGGATGTAATGAGCCCAGACTGAGAAAGTACCCCCTGATTTTCCAGCGGTTGCTGGTCAACAACTTCTTTTTATTAAGAATGGGCAGACCAGGGAAAGGGGACGGAGTGTAGGGGCTGCGAAATAGAATTTACAAGACTATAGGAATACTTCGTCAGCTTAGGCTTAGTCTGTAATTCAATTCAGTATAATCTAAAAAACAAATAACGGACAAGCCGATGGGTCGTTTTTACGTCAAAACATAACGTAATAACAGAACATTCTACAAGTATATACAATTTTGCGACATTTATACCGACATCTTATGATAAATATGGTCAATATACAAATACATTAAATCAATCAGATATAAAATACAATTAACATAAAAATTAACGTTCAGAAGCGCTCTGAGTTGTATAAACGAACAAACGAGGGGACGAAACTCTGAGCATACCTTGTTCGCAAAGCAACCATAGGCTCTAAACGAGGCACAGGAGCTTGACGAGGAAGACGAATTCGGAAGGGGAGAAAATTGGGGGGAGTATATCCCGGTGAAGTGAGTTCTGGACTATAGATCTACTATTTGATGTACTATTTTGACTATAGATGTAAAATATTAGTCTTCTCTTGGATAAGTCAGATGAGATTTGCTTCAGCAGTATTTCGGCCCGTCTTAGCCAGGGTCTTCGTCAGGCTGTGGCTAGAAAAAACGGCGCTATGTATTGCAGGTTCTTTTCTTCTATTCATAGCCTGACGAAGACTATATTTGACAATTCAAAACGGATACATCAGCTACATTTTATTAGAGCTATATTTCGGCACATCTTGGCAAGGGTCTTCTTCAGGCCTTCTGTGAGCCTGAAGAGGACCGACAACTTGCCACAAACGGCCGAAATATAGCTCTAATACTCTGAACGTGTCCGAAAGCTTTTTGGTGCTGTAAATGCTGCATTAATGCTGCATTTTCTTTTCGGTTTTTGTCCGAAAGCTGTTACCTTTTTTGGGATCCCAAAACGTAAGTGGAGGGATACCTATGACATCGCAAAAGTTGTCCGTCTGTCCGTCCGTCTGTAAGCACGATAACTCTCGAAGGAATGAGATATTTTGATGAAACTTGGTGTGAGGATTCGTTGGGTCGTCGGACCAGTCAAGTTCGTAGATGGGCTTTGTAGCCCTACATTTAGGGGTGGGGGAGGGGGTTCAAATTAAGGGGCAAACAAAATATTTTGGAACAGCTTAATGTGATAGTCGATTATGGGGTAAGAAAACATGCTGAGCACGATGGTGAAAACCATTTTGTCATCGGAAGAGTAGTTCGCCCGGAATCTGGCCAAAACCGGAAAGTTTGTTAAAAGTAAAAGTTTTATTTGAAGTTGATTAGATGTTCGATTTAGGGGTAGGAAGACATGCTGAAGATAATGGTGAAAACCATTTTCTCGACGGACAAGTAGTTCGCCCGGAATCCGGCCGAAACCGGAAAGTTTGTTAAAATTAAAAGTTTTACTTCAAGTTGATTAGATGTTTGATTTAGAGCAAGAAGACATGCTGAACACTTGTGTGAAAACAATTTTCTACCCGGACATGTAGTTCGCCCGGAATCCGGTCAAATCAAGAAAGTTGGTTAAAAGTAAAAGTTTAATTTGAAGTTGATTAAATGTGTGATTTATTGGTAAAAAGACATGCCGAACATGATGGTGAAAATCATTTTCTCGCCGGACAACTAGTTCTCCCGGAATCCGGCCAAACCCGGGAAATTTGTTAAAATCAAAAGTTCGATTAGATGACAGATTAAGGGGTAAGAAGAGAGGCTGAGTCGGTATATGACAATGGTTTTTTACCCGGACATATTATTATTCCGGAATCCGGTTGTAAGCGGATTTTTTTTCAAGTCAAACTTTTATTCAAAGTTGATTAGATGTTCTTTATAGGGATAAGGAGATACGCTGGTTTTGTTTCTGTATTTTTTTTTTGCTGGACTAGTGTTCGCTAGGAAATCGGCAGGAAGTCTCGGTCAGTATCGTCAAAATAGATATGGCTTATAGATATATATCTGAACTTGGTTTTCTCTGATGACTAGCCTGTCCAAGACTGGATCTGGCGAAGACAAGACTCGATTGTCCCCCATCGACACCTTTGACACCTTTGGTCTTGTTTCTTCTCTAACACTTATAGAATACCAAAATTTAAGTCAGGAAGAAGAAGAAGAAAAAAGAATTAGCTGTATAAAGCTGAGAAAATGGATCAACTACCGATATCCAACCTTCTTATCTTCTTATCTTTCCTTTCTTCGTTGGCCATGATCGCCAGTTGTCTTAGAATTTGGAATGTTTGCCGAATTGTCTTTTGTCTTTTTGAATTTGTTATGTTTGCCGCCGAAAACACCGAGAGAATCGCCGTACTCCCCTTCTTGAAAAATTAGCATTCTTGCTGAATTTGTCGATGAAGTTTATGCTGAATTAATGCTGCATTAATTGAGCGAAAATTTAAGTCCGAAAGCGAAATGCTGCATAAAATGCTGAATTAATTCAGCATTTTCGTTCGTTTCGGAGCTTTCGGACACGTTCTCTATATGCCTAAGTCCTGAAAAAGCCAGTGATCCTCAGGAAGAACGAGAAAACGTCTCACTAACGACTCAAACTCAAACAACTCAAATCATGGGCCAACCAATCACGGCGCTCGTTCGAGACAGCTGTGGTGCCGCTTCCGGCTCTTCCACTAGGTACACAACGATTTGCATCGGCAAGGAGAGTTAGTCATCAACAGCATAAAATGTAGCTGATTTATCCGTTTTGCATTGTCAAATATTATTTGCAGTCAGCTTGGGCTGAAGGAATGTCTACCGACGAAGACTCTTAGCAAGAAGGTGCGGCTAATAAAAATCTCGACTGACTTAGCATAAATTTTTATTCGGAACTACAGGAACTAGATGCCTCTGACCTTTTTTTTTATATCAGAAGTAGCAACAAATTTCCTGCTGTCAATAAACAAACTGGCTAGTCTGCTAGCTTCGGATTCTGCTGAAATCATTTTGCACAGGCCTATAGCAGCGTCTTGGATTTTGTTTTTCTTTCGCGATTTTGCAGAAGGCAAAACCACGTCGTCGATGAAATTCAAATTTTGCTACTAACTGTGAATTTGGTCTGATCGGGACGCCCGTTCTTATTCTCAACGTCTCTTATTCACTATCGTTATTCACTATCGTAAATTAAAAAATAAAATTCCCTCAGTAGTTTCAAGTAATTCGGTGTATTCAGATACAATATACAAAATAAGGTTAAACTGTACAGTTAGCTCCAGTTAAACTTTTAAGGACCCCTCACATTATTTGCTCTTCAACTTACAGTATCTTTAAATATTTGAATACTTTAAAACTATGCTTTGCTTTCAACAAAAAAAACACGGATTTGGCTGTTCTAAGCCTTTCTCGAGTCCCTTTGACTTGTAGCGAAAACAGGGAAACAATTTACATAACCGATTTTTCTGATGGAAGAACTTCTCGCAGACAACCGTCGACAGCGTGACACGCACATCGAAGGTAAGTGAGAAAATCAGCGTGGTTTTGTTAGAGGGGTTAGAATGTACCGTACGAAATTGCGGTCTCCGGGTTTGGAAATATAAGGAGGGGTTATGGAAGTAGGCTGCATTAGAGAGTAGAGAGTAGAGAGTAGAGATACATTTATTAATAAAACAGACACTATTCGCCTTTCGCCTGCCAAGAAAGGCTATGAAGCTTGGAAGGGCAAGCGATGTAATTCATTTATAATTATTCACTACATTCATACCGAGCTACTCATACACTAAAAATTCAACTAATGAATGATACAGATGAAAATACAAGAAGAAGATGATACAGCAACAAATAAAGAAAATCAGAGAACAATACCTTGAATAAAATGGACAACCATACCTTGAACAGAATGGACAACCTGGATCGGGTTTCTGACCAGTTTCATTCCCGAGACAAAAGGAAGTTCTTTGCCCGTGACTTGAAAGCAGGAAGACTAGGCGCATTTTTCACAGACTCGGGCAATATATTCCAAACATGAGGACCATAATGGCGAATTACAAAAGATGCCCGAGTTGTGCTTCTAAACTCATGACTTAAATTATCCGCATTTCTTGTATTATGATAATGACGATCTCTATTATAAGTAAAAAGATTTTCGAAAGCAGGGGTAAGCAGCTGATTCAGATATTTATACGAGAAAATTGCAACTTGATAGTCGCGGATTTGGGATACATACATTAACTTATTCTTTTTAAAATGCTCATGAGCAGGGACCTCATCAGAATCAACAGATTCCGATAACAATTTCACAGCTTTATTCTGAAGTTTTTGTACTCTTTTGAAGCACGTTACAAAATTACTTGCCCAAATTGAGCATCCGTAGCTAATGTATGGAAAAAATATAGAAAAATAAATCATTTTGAGGATCTTTTTTGGGATGAAATTTTTAATTCTTCGCATTACCCCAAGGGCTCTGCTTAATTTTTCAGCTATCGCACTTGAATGATTTTTCCACGATAGGTTTTCATCAATTAAAAATCCCAAGTATTTTGTTGTTGTTACTCTTTTTATCACATTTCCTTGAACTGTGATTTGATCATTACCTTCACTCGACGAAAGTCTAGAAAATACCATGAAAAAAGTTTTTGAAAAATTTATGGTTAACAGATTTTGTTGAGAAAATGTTAAAAATTCAGAAACTGCATTGTCAATTTTATTATATAAAATATCGAGTGAAGGCGCTGCCAGAAAGAGCAAAGTGTCATCCGCAAACATGATGACACCAGCCTCTGATAGGTAATGCTTCACTCGATCAATAAAAATAATGAAAAGGAGGGGTCCCAGGATTGACCTTTGTGGGACCCCGCACTCTATTTTCTTTTTTCTTGATAAAAAAGACCCATTCTGAACCACTTGATATCGGTTGCGTAGATACGATGAAAACCACTCCAGGCTTGAACCTTTAACCCCAATTGAGTCAAGAGCTTGAAAAAGCTCTGAGTGGTCCACCGTATCGAACGCTTTTTTCATGTCCAAAAACACAGCTGCGGGTATTAGACCAGCTTCAAATGCATCATTAATCCAATCAACCAGTTTTAGAACTGCCATATCTGTAGATAGCCCTTTTCTGAACCCAAATTGAGTTTCCATTAGAATTTTATTTTTTTCAATATAATGGCTTAACTGGGCGTGTACCACTTTCTCATATAATTTAGAAAAAAACGGGAGAATAGATATAGGTCTTCGATTCGATGGGTCATCTTTTTTCCCTCCTTTATGAAGAGGAATCACTCTTGCAATCTTAAGTGCTTCCGGGAAAACTCCAAGATCTAGGGATACGTTGATGATGTGTGTCAACACAGGTATAATACTCGTTTTTGCAGCTTTTATCAGTTTCAGCGAAAATTCATCGATTCCGCTAGAACTTGACTTCATCATGGCCAGAAATCGTGCCACTTCTTGTTCTGAACATCTTGCAAACTCAAAAGAATTCTCACTTGCAAGATGACTTTCAAAAATAGATCGCAAACTCGCAGATGTACCTAGGTTAGCCCTCGCTTGATCACAAAGTCTTTTTCCTTCATTCGCAAAATAATCACACAGAAATTCAGCTATGTGTTGAGAATCAGTAAGACGACTTCCTGCCGTCTCCATGGCTCTCACCTCCTCCTTACTCCGAGATTTACCCAAAAGTTTATTTATTGTTTTCCATGTATTTTTCATGTTCCCTTGATTTTCCTGGAATTCATTTTGAAAATAAAGTTTATGGGCTTTCCGTTTTACCGAATTTAAAATATTCCGAAATTTTTTGAATTTTATAAAATTATCATTTGAACGATCCTTTAAATAATTCACATAGAGTTGGTTTTTTTGTTTTATCGAAACTAGAATAGCTTTTGTTATCCATGGTTTTTTAGGAAAATTTCTATTAGGGTTTAATCTCCGTAAAGGACATGTTTCATTCATTACATTCGTCACTGTCTCACTAAAAAGGTCATATGCCTTATTTGGACATTTTTCTTCAACTACACGCGAGAAATTTGTTTCATCCATCATATTAGCAAAACTCTTTAGATTTTCATTTTTAATTTCCCGGTATACCGAAGCCTTTTCATTCCGTTTATTTTCCTGTGACGGATTCAGTTTTATTTTACTTATTAAAAGAAGGTGATCTGACCCATCTGACAAAATCACATCTGCTTGGGCTCTTTCAAGCAATCCACCATTAACGAAAAAGTTATCAATTAAAGAAGCGGATAGATGCGAAATTCGAGTTGGAATAGTTACAAGAGGAAAACTATCATGTGATACCATCATATTAACAAAATCTGAACTATTAGCTCTTTTTAGCAAATCTATATTAAAATCTCCCATGAGGAATTTATTTTTATTTTCATTATTAATTTTATCCAATATTAATTCAAATTCTTCAATAAAAAAACTAGTATCACACGAAGGAGTTTTATAAATTAATCCTAAGATCACATTTTTTCCTCCTTCGTTCTTTATTTCAATAAAGAGGGTTTCTATCCTACCTTCAAGCCACAGGGAAAGGTCATCCCTAACCCAATACTGAGTACCTTCTCCAATCAAAAGGGCTAAACCTCCCCGCTCCATGGTTGTCCGTTCTCTTCGCTCACAAACATATCCTGGGAAAGAAAAATTCCAGGGCAGTGACTTGCTAGAAACAAATGTCTCGCATAGGCCTACAATACACGGCTTCGTATCTACCGAACTCAAAATCTCACATAGAGATGAATATGCCGTTCTTAGACCTTGACAATTCCAGAAAACAACCGCTCTTTCTGCACTTGCGGGTTTTGAATACTCATAAAGATTACTCTGATTTACATAATTACTTGGGCGACAATGTGACGAAAAATTATCGACGCAATCATCATCCCCCGCAAGTGCTTCACGAGCTTGGCTTCCTAGAATAAACCGGTTTTTTTCGAATTCATTCAAAGCGTCATCGGGTCCATTCACGCTCATCAAACGGGGTTACTACTTTTACGAAGAGAAAAAAGAAAATGCGGTTAAGCGGGAAAAGAAGAAGAAGATAAGTAAAAGAAAGATAGAGACAAGGAGGGAACTGACATTCTGACCAAAAGCTACAAAGAGGAAACAAACACATGTCATTTGCACAACACATCGACATCCCAGAATTATGGGGCTGGATTAGGCATACGGACCACTTCAGCCATAGCTCTAATTTTGCGTATCTCTCCAGCTGAGTCTTTTGCAAAAATCGTCCCGTAGTTCGACCATACATTTTTGTTTCCAAGCTTATTCTTCGCCAAATCAAGAATCTGCTTCTTTTTTGTTGTTAGATACTCCGTAACAAAAATTTTAGCATTAGTATTCATTAGTATTATAGGTAAGACAGGTCCTTTAACATTTCCTTTTTTCAGCTTGTGACGATCCATCCTCACGATGAAGACTGTTTTGGAAATGTGTTCAGTACAATCTTACTAAAACTGTTCCTGGGTTATGATGATGTATTAATGAGCGCTGTGAGAGAACTTGCACAAAGCGAAAATGGAAAAGGATATTTGAGGTAAGTCCTTAACGCCACAGTGGCAACAACTGCCACAATAACACTGACGTTTTATAAATAGTGCACTGAAAGACAAAAATGATCCTCCCCCGGGATTTGAACCTAGGGCCCTCTGTTTACAAGGCAGGTGCTCTTACCATTTGAGCTACCGAGGGGCTTGTGAACAAAGTTGGCAAAGCACTACAATAGTCTGGTAGAAGCCGGCCCTAAAAGCAGTGATCCCGCCTAAAGGCAAATCCATCTAACCAGTTCACATCCCCGTGCTACGGAAATTAATAATAATACAGAGATACCACTTTACAGAAGGGACTTGTACCTTGACCAATAAACCAGAAATGTTCCTTGGTCACTGTACAAGTCCCTTGTGCAAAGTGCCATCTATGTATTAACACTCTGACGGTAAGCCTTTGAATCCACATTAAGACTTCGCCGTCGAGTCGGATATTCGGATGAGTTAGGAGATTAGGAGTTAGGAATTTTATTCAAGGTGAATATTTCATTATTATTATTAGTGAATGAGGGTTCGGTTGGGGGGAAGGGGGGGGGGTAAAGAAAAAGAAATGATACGGTTAAGACGAGAAATGTGTGTCATCGTTTGTAAGAGGTGATTAAAAGTTGTGCACTCCCGCACGGGATACGGTTTTCCCCTTCTTGGTAGCGTTATGTTTGTTGTTTTGTTTAAGGAAAGTTTAAATTAAATTAAAATGAAATGAAAATGAAATGACGAAACATTCTTGCTGCCTTACGTAGTCAGGCTCCACATTTTGGATCTACTGGTTTTTTATCATTACTCGTTACTTGAATGTAGATTACCGGAGATGGCATTGTGTCTGAAGGTGAAGATTTGGCTTAAGCGTGATTCAGACCAGCATCTACTTGAATGCAGTTCCAAACGGATTTTTGGGGGAAAAGTATTTCCTTCCAGGACCTGTCGTACCTTTATTTACCGATTCCCTCTACGCCCCAATCGTCGGTCTAAATTAAGTTGTATCGGAATTCCGTAGAAACCAAATAGAAAAACGACATTTTCGGTGTTTTTTTTTCTTGGTCAGCTAGTTACCCCTCTAAGATGATGTGCGAGGAATTATATTCGGTTGAACCTCCAGCAAACTTTCCAAGCGATAAACAAAACTGAATCATAAAAGCCACCACAGTTACGACAGGAACACGATTCTGAACCAGAGGCGTTACTAGCCAAAATGTTTGGGGGGGACAAGGAATTTACCGACTGGCTGGTAATTTTACCGACTATTTTTGCAGAAAAACGACTGTTCTCAAGAAAAAAAAAATACAGTTTAGAAATAATCGACTGATTTTCAGAAAAAAACGACTGTTTTGAGGAAAAAAACGACTGATTTTCAGAAAAACCTACTGTTTTCATGAAAAAAAAGTCAACCGTTTTGACGAAAAATCCCCGTCGTGACGCCCTGCTCTGCGGAACTAACAAACAATAAAACGACATGTAAATAAAATCAGAAGAACGATGCCGACTGAACGACATGCAGATACAAGTAAAATAACGAAAGATAAAATGTGCATGTTCAGAGTGTATATGTACAAATCTGTGATTATTTACAATACTGAATTCTGTGTATATTTACAATTTACTGCTTGTATGATAAGCTCCGGCTCAACGTCTTTTTTCTATTAATAATAAAAAAAAAAGATAATCATCCGTCTGGGAGAGCGCAGAAAGTTTCACCCAGAGAACGGCCAACTCCAAAAATCCATAATATTTTACAAACACTTCGAATAAAACCTTCTACATAACTACTTTTATCTGTCATGATATTCCTGTTATTGTGGTGGATTTTATGATTTACTTTTGTTTTTCGCTGAGGGCGGTTTGCGGGAGGTGCAACCGAAATACCCGAAATTTTATTTATCCCTCGCATATCATCTTAGACAGGTAACTAGCTAACTAACTTAAGGTTTCGATGGGATCCCAAAAATCTAATATTTGATCCAGACCACTGATGGGTCTTGTCTTGGCCAGATTCAGTCTTCGCCAGGCTTAAGCATTAGAGAAAACCAAGTTCAGATATACCTCTATAAGCCATATCTATTTTGACGATACTGACCGAAACTTCCTGCTTTACTTCTGCCAAATTTCCGGTTTCGGTCGAATTCCGAGCGAACTACTTGTCCAGCAAAAAAATAAAATTCAGAATAGAATTCAGCGTACGGTATCTCCTTATCCCTATAAAGAACATCTAATCAATTTCAAATAAAACTTTAGCTTCTAAAAAAATTACGGTTACAACCGGATTCCAGACTAATTATATGTACGGTTAAAAATGATTGTCATACGCAGACTCTTACTCCTAAATCTGTCATCTAATCAACTTCAGATAAAACTTATTACTTTTAACAAATTTTCTGGTTTTGGTCGGATTCCGGGCGAATTAGTTGTCCGGGTAGAAAATGCTTTTCCCGAAAGTGTTCAGCATGTCTGCTTACCCCTAACTCAAACATTTAATCAACTTCAAATCAAACTTTTACTTTAAACCAATTTTCAGGTTTTTGCCGGATTCCGGACAAACTACTCGTTCGGCGAGAAAATGGTTTTCACCATTGTGTTCAGCATGTCTACTTACCCCTAAATCTAACATTTAATCAACTTTGAATGAAACTTTTACTTTTAACCAACTTTTCGGTTTTTGCCGGATTCCGGGCGAAGATACTTGTCTTGTCGGACAAGAACATGTTTTGCATATTCGTGTTCAACATGTCTTCTTAACCAATCATCGACTATCACATTAGATGTTTAAAAATATTTTGTTTGACACTTAAATTGAACCCCCTCCCCCACCCCTAAATGTAGGGTTACATAGCCCATCTATGAACTTGACCTTACCCTTGACTCAAAGAGCCCTCACAGCAAGTTTCATCAAAATATCTCATTCCCTTCGAGAATTATCGTGCTAACAGACGGACAGACGGACAACTTTTACGATGTCATAGGTATCCCTCCACTTACGTTTCGGGATCCCAAAAACCCGAAAATCTCGTTTTTCCATTATCTTTGCAATGAATGGTCAGCGTGTCTTCAAACCTTAAATTTCATACAAGCGCGGCGTCACATTAATTTGATCTATTTACCTCAGAAAACATTTTTTTTGTTTAGTTTATTCCTATCTTTGAATATGAAATGCTTTTATTCCGCAAAATTGACGAGACAAGAAAGAGGTTAAAGGTTAAAGGTTAAAGCATTTACAATACGTACATTAAAGCTTTCTAATCCTAGTGCACATCATCCGTAATACTCAAAATAAAATAAAGCAACAGATTTACAAATTTACAAATAAACATTAAAAAGTACTAAATATAAAAACAAAAAATTATTTTCCTTTTTATCAAACAGGGCAAGGCTCGGCCCAGATGGTGGCCAAGATGACTCCTAACTGGCACACGCCAGCTAGGCTAGAGACCTCGCAGTGACGTCCAGTGGTGTTACCGTCTTTGGTGACCCTAGGCTGTCACATTTTGGTATATATTTTTATACATAGATATAGAGCCGAGCGGCCTGCGAGGCGCCGGTCGCGTTTAGATCTATAAAACGACCTAGGGACAATCAGATCCTACGTTTTGTCCCCATTCACTTGACATCACGATGTACGTCACGACTGTATGGAATTTCAATACAGTTTAGTCGACACCCAATTGTCCAGTTCGTTCTCACTTCCAAGATTTCTGATTTCTGATGTCCTTTCTCTCCACACTATCGACACTGGAAATGTTTTTGCATCTTCCACGTTTGGCGCTTTTCGAGGTTTCGACGAGCTCATTGGTCAGAAAGACCGGCTATACAATTTTCTCCTTGTTATATTTGACGGTGCAAAACGGATAAATCAGCTACATTTTATTAGAGCTATATTTCGGCCCTTCTTGGCAAGGATCCTCATCAAGCTCAAGCCGCTCAAGCTGGAAAATGAATCAGAGAATGTACGTCATTTTCGCTAGAGCTGCCTTTGGATGCTTGTCATTCGACCAATTATTCGGACTTTCTACCTGCAGCTTTTGGCACGTAACCATGGGGAAAATAGGTCATATTTATTCTACCCTACCTCTCTTGTCCTGGAGCCCTCTCTCGAAATCCTCTTTACAAAAGCTGGCAAACAACATCCTCTAAACGGAGCACCTGAGGTGATCCGGCTTTTTTGCTTGCTTAGGTGCTTCCAAAATTGGGCTGGAAGCTCTCTTTTTGTTCTGTTGAAGAAAGAATGTGTCCCGGAAGCTTTAATGGTGATGTTGATTAATTTCACAGTGTTCTTTCGACGTAGGGGAACACTCTGGAAGACGAAAGGGATGTATCGATAAAGCGTTGCTAATTCGCAGTTAATAGTGTTCATAAGGATCACTGATTGGCTAGCTGAAGATTTTCCGTCGTGACCGGATAATTAATATACTTGCTGTTGACGCGTTGAAAGCGCCTTTGAAGGAATGAGTTTTATTTACCAACTTAGTTGAGTACGACATAAGTAATGGAAAAGAAAAAAACACTAACACAAAGTGTATGAATAAAAACAGTAACACCCAAACTGAGAAGTAACTCTACTTCGTCCAGTATTCACTTTCGATAGGTTAAATCCGATGTCCTGGACCTTCTGCGTCTACTGTTATAGTAGTAGTAGTAGGTTCCAAGAATACGCCTAACGAGCCCAATGCCCACACAGGCTTCTTCCTCGTCAATGGATTCTAGGTGTTGCTAGCGCCGCTGTTGCGCGCCTCTTGCTTATCCGCTCTTTTATAATACACCTAGCTCACTTATGGAATTATAAGCTTCTAAAATCCCCACCTTTCTCCATTGTTTCGTTTTGTTCCTAAGAATTTTTGGCGCTTTTTCGACCGTGCCGAGTTTTGCCCCATTACGCAACTCAAAGTTTGTCAGAATCTTCAACGTCCGCTGAGAACTCTTTCAGGATTTGAGAATCTTCTGTTTTTGACTTCTCCTATTTGCTTAGTTTTCCCACTTATTAAATACGGCACGTTCAGTTGTGGGCCCAGGCGCCGCGCCGGAGAGCAAGAAGGCTGGATAGAATCGACAAGCGCTAACAAAAAAATCGCTAAATTCAGGTGGAAAGTAAACTTATTTTCGAAAAACGTTTTTGTGATCCATTTCATTGTGAAAACATCATTACTAGTGAGCTGTGCTTTAAAAGACACCTGAATGAAGAGTACCAAGTTTCATCCCTATCTGTATGACTTCCGCTAACATTGCCTGTATAAAACCTAATCAAAATACGAAATAGTGTTTCCAAGCTATGATTTTTGCTGCATTTTGCATCTGTCTTATTCCAGTACTGAACAATTTTAGAAATGAAAAATGTCTCCACTCAACCCTTCTTCTAGGATATTTTTTTATCCGGTTAAGCCCAACCGTGTATCTAGAAGAAATTCCAATACGATCCGGCCAGCGCTGTACACGATTTGAATGAATTGCGCTTTTTGTCTTGGAGTCTGCATGTGCAAACCTCCGGAAGCGAATATCCCTATTTTGAAAACGTCGCGCTCAGGAGAAGAATGCTCTCCGTGGCCATGTCTGTAAATGCATTCTCCATGGTGTGTTCAAGTATGTATTCATTGTTCAGGTGTCCTTTAACTAATCAAATACTGATTATTCCTGGCAACAAAAAGGAGATCCAGGGGTGGCTGCGAGAACGAAGGATACGGGGAAGGAGATCTTACACTGCGGTGCCAAGTTCGGAGTCTCATTTATTTACAGGTGTTCCGCGTCCGTAGTCGCTATTTCAGCAAACATTCAAGATAACGAAAGAAAAGTGAACTTTAATTGACCTTGCATCCCAGTTGTTCTGTCAATAAGCTGGGCCATACAGTTGGTTGGTTCTTTTAGGAATATCGGGGAGTTTTTTTTGCCTGGTTGGTTACGCCATAATGTTACCTTACTTTACCATAGTTCTCCCCTGCACCTCTGGCATTCAGAAAAGTCGTCAGTCATAGTCGTCACGTAGTCGTCAGTCTTCATCATGGTGGCCTTATTTTGTCGGTGCCGGTCTCAACAAATAGGCTATAGCAGGAGGATGGAAAAATCCAAGAAACCAGCGCGATACTAGTGTGAGAGGTAAAAAGTCCCCAGTGAGGGGTTGCCCACTCTTGGTCGTGATTTACATCAAATTGCCAGGAGTAGGTTGGTTCCCAGGACCACAATACCCTTAAAGCAAAACAATTTGTTGACTATGTCATAGGTTCTGGTTCATTTAATTTTCCCAACAATTTATTGAAGAGCTTCACGGCAGTGAGGAGCCTTGAAGTCAGAAGATAACAACAACAAATACAGCCTAAGGACCCCTCGCACTATTTACTATTCAGCTTTTAAAACATTTGAATACTTTAAAACTTTAAAACTAGGCTGCGCTTTCAACAAATAACCCACGGTTTTGGCTTTTTAAGCCTTTTCAGAGACCGGTTGACTTACAGCGAAAATCGGGACAACATTTACATAACCAACTGAGCCTGTGCATTAAGCTGACCATTGCATATTCCGTCATGTGACATGCCCTCGGACGAAAATAGGAAACTTAGTCCCTTGCGTTTACTTAGTCATTGCCTCCGGGGACATGAAAGTATTCTTCAATACGCTTTCTGCGACCAACTAGTGCTGCTGCACTGCTATGTTTGTCAGTCCAAGTAAGCCTACCAGTCGCTCTTCTATGCTACCGACGGAGCTTTCCGTGCCCAAAACTCCTTCCCGTGCAAGTTTAGAGTCAACTGCTGTAACTAAGATAAAACCATATCTGTGGCGTAACAGTGCAATCTTTGGAATACCCTTGAGACCCAGAGTCTGTGACGAGAAACTGACGGGCTTATAATAATAATAATAATTTTTTTGTTTTTTTCCTTTACTCTCTCTCTGTCTCTTTTTTACTTTGCTTTCCTTCTGTTTACAGCAAACCCAAAATTCAAATTCGCATGATCTTCTCATTAAAAAAATGCTCTTGCTCCATAGGGCAGTTTTTCTATGGTGGCCTTCATTTACATAATCTCTATTACTTAAATTTCACAATTTCTTCTTTACTGAGAAGAGAATGCTTTACAACAACAAATTTCAAAAAATACCTTTCCTCTATATAGAATTTGTCCATAGGGGCATACAAAATAAATATCTTGATAAATTTCAGGTTCTTTCTTTCAGCCCCATGGCGGTGTTATTGCAGTAGTCCTTTACGTTGGAATTTCTAGTCAAATTCCATATGTTATCTTATACAAATAAGGAGAAATTAATGCTTAGATAGAAGATATTTTTACAGTATTTTCTTTCAGTTAAGGCAGAGCAATATTAAGCGTAAACAAGTCTATTCTTTTTCATTTCTTCCCCGAAAAAACGTATGCGTTTTGTTGAACCAGTTGAAATATTTCACGGCATCTGACACTGCGACAAAACACACAATTTTGCGTCGCTTATCGCACGATTCGCGTATATCAGAAAATGGTGAATTTTCTGTGAAGTCGCAAGAGTTTGGACCTGGGATGCACGTCCTTTTTGGTCCATTGGCAAGACCTTGTTCGGAGCCGTGTTCTTTATTTTATTTATTTATTTATTAATAGAAAAAAGACGTTAAGCCGAAGCTTCTATCTCTACAAGCACATAAACTTTCACTACAGTTTTCAACGCTGCACTATACACTTATAAACATTCAACAAATATAAACTAAAAAGGGTTCACATACGAGTTACGGCTGAACGTTGTACCTACAAGATGTTGCTTGAATGCAAGTAAATTTGGTTGGGAAACGGTCTCCTCAGATAAACCATTCCATGCCTGGCATGCACGGTAACAGAATGAAGGTTGACCTATTTTCCGATTGAGTTTTGGTAGGTATAACCTCAAAGAATGCTGTTCGTTGACTGATATGAACTAAACTCAAAATACTCTTTTTTGTCCAAATTGTCTACCGAGTGGAGAATTCTGTAAGTATTCAGAATGTCGTTACGATCACGACAGAACTGAAATGAAGGTAGATTATGATGTCTGATTCTGTAATCGTAGGTAGAGTACCGTAGGTATGGAATTCATTTTGTGGCCCGGTGCTGTACCCTCTCTACTCGGGACCGGTCTGTTTTGTTTCTGGGATTCCAAACTGAACAGCTATACTCGACTAAGCGTCGCACCATTGTCTTAGACAATGTCACAAAATTCAAGTTTTGTGACCAACAAAGTCGACAAAATAGTTGGAGATGCACAGAAACATGGAACTGCATCATCAGCGAAAGGAAATTCAGACCCCAAGCTCTTCTCTACAACAGCTCCAAAGTCAACCCAAATGCAGAAAACTCTCTACCCGATCAACGACCCAATCGAGCAGCAAAAACAGCCGTGTCCAAAATGAAATCGCAGAAGTCATTTTCACTCCAAGCAACTCTCACAAAGGAATTTGCTGTCAGCTTTAACGTCAGGTTTTTTTTTCATTTAACGCTAAGCCAGAATCTTTATAAGTTTCTTTTTTCGCAAGTTCTTTTTCCAACTTGTGCGGCTTTGAGCCTGAAGCGGACCCTTGCCAAGAAGGGCCAAAATATAGCTCTATTAAAATTTTAGCTGACGTATCCGTTTTGTACTGTCATACTTGTTTATCAGTGAGATAAAGTTGTTAAGATAAAGCCCCGAACGTCGAAATTTGTCAAGGAAGAAGGAGAAGAATTACAACAGAACATGCCCCTTATCTCCTATCTCTTTGGCGAAGAAGAAGAAAATTGGAACAGGGGTCGTGCGCTTTTCGTCGATTTCGAAATCTTTCGGTGATTTGTTGCAGTTGCAAGGCAGGCACTCTTCTAAATGGTAGCCTTCAGCTGGCTTTCCAAGTTTCCTTGCTATCAGCCGGCGGCAGGGAATCTGGATCGTCTTCTTAAAAGGAAATTGCAGTGCTTGTAGACTTGATCCCATCTTCCCTAATTAAATGATCCGTTCTTTGCCGGGGGCTTTGAATTTCGCTAGTGTCCAGTTTCTGCTAGTGACATCGGCTAATTTTTGCTTGTACTTTGGTCGACCAGATCATAACGAGATCTTCGTCTCAGTCAGGGAGCCATTGTACCTTCAGCTGAACGCTTTCGAAAGTGCCTTCTTTCGATGATAGCCCTTCTAAAGGACGACCACTGTGTTAGGATGTTGGTCCTATCTTTATTATCATCCATCTATTTCTGTTGTTCGGTTTATATGACCTTTGGCTGGACAGTAAAGTTGCTATTATTCTTTCAGAAGTTTCATAACATTGAACAGAAGAATGCGCAATTTCAAGAGACAGGACTTTGGATACGATATGATATGATATTTATTGCATACAAGTCCGAGGACCATGGCAACACAAATACGCAACGAAAAACAAACAAGCAAACCGAATGGTTAACCCGATTACATATAAATAAATTAACTCAACAGCCTGCATGAAATACTCACGATGTCTCATCGCCAGCTTGAGGCATCTTCCCAAACTCTTCATCACTGCAAAACAATCATCTTCATCATTCTCGCCATCCATTCCTCATCATACACTCTCATGCCAAAAATCTCATTCCTCAACTACTCCAACTCGCAACACGTACACGTCATATAGACCAAATGTTTATTCACATTTCCATACATACGGCAGAAGTAAGGACCAGTTCTCCCACTTATACCACCTATAAACCTCCTCCGGTTCGCCGAAGGGAGAATACAGGCCCGTAGACTAAGCAATGATTTTACTTCTTTCTTACCCAATCCCACTTCAGATAAATATCGTCTAGAAGGGGTACAGAGAATTTCCTTTATAACCTTTTGAGTGTTTTAAAGCGTGTTCCACCCTATCACCGTAGTTACTATGCATGACGTCACGGATCCTGGCTTCTTGGTCTCAAGGATGGGAGGAAATTGTCGATTTCCGGCAAAATATCGTGTCACGGGCTAATCGGGCCATAATACGTCACAGAGATCGTAGTCACCACGCTTGCTACGCTCCCGAGCATGGTAAGCAAATAGTTGCTGTTAGCAGCTGTTAGTTACTATTTCGAGAATGTTTGAACAGCCAGCCTAGTAACTTTTCACGAGGATGGAATGAAAATAGTAACTTATAGTTACTAGAGTTAGAAGGGTGGAACACGCTCTATATATAAACAAGACCACTGGTTTCGATGGAATCCCACAAATTGTACATTTCATCTAGATAATTGGGTCTTGTCTTCACCAGATCCAGTCGTCACCAGACTCATGTAAAATTTTACTGTTAAATTTTGAAACAGAATAAGGCCAAATAGCTAATTTAAATTAGCTTTAATTAATTAAAGTTCAGATATGGATTCAGCATGTGTGTTTACCCCTTTAAGTCATATCTATTTTGACGAAACTGATCGAAACTTCCTGCCTTACTTATGCCAAATTTTCTGTTTCAGCCGAATTCCGGAACTACTGGTCCGGCAAAAAAATAAAATCTCGAAAACAAATTCAGCGTATTTCCTTACCCTATATCGAACATCTAATAAACTTCAAATAAAACTTCACTTTTAATAAATTTTCAGGTTGCAGCCCGATTCCAGCGAACTATATGTCCAGATAAAAAATTATTGTCAAACGCGGATTCAGCATCTCTTCTTATCCCTAGACTGAATATCTAATCAACTTACAAATAAAACTTTTGCTTTTAAAAAGTTTTCTGGTTTTGGCTGGATTCCGGGCGAACTACTTTTCAATCAATCAATCAAGTTTAATCCGAATAGCTAAAAGCTAGAAAAGGAATACAAATTTACAAAATACACAGACACACAAGAAACAAATTAACTAATACACTTACAAGAAATTACCAGAAATAAATGATGGAATGAAACTACGTAAAATTTGGGTAGAAGAATGAGCAGGATATGGGGAAAACTTATTGCCAGTATTCCTCTCGGACCGACGCACGGAAGACGGGAGGGGAGGGGGGAATAGATGGGTCATCTGGGGACAACACGTTATCTTAGCTCCAAATTTGTTTGAAAGAGTATTTCTACGTTCAGATAATTTAGGAATGTCAAGTTTAATGAGAGCCTCTTCGTATGTAATGCTATCATAAAATCATAGCTGACGTATCCGTTGTAAACATTGTTAGAATAAATGTTTCAAAGTTAGCTTGGGCTCAAAGAATATTTAACATGACAATTCCATTTCAGATCATCATCGATTGTTACACCAAGCAATTTAACGCATGTTGAATACTTATCCGGGTAGAAAGTTATTTTCACATAAATGTTCAACATGCCCTCTTAACCCTATATCGAACATCTAATCAACTTCAAATACATCTTTTACTTCTCACAGACTTTCCGGTTGTGGCCGAATTCCGGCCGAACTTCTTTTTCGGCGAGAAAATGGTTTTCATACTCGTTTTCAGCATGTCTTCTTACCCCTTATCGACTATCTCTTGAGCTGTTTACATATCCATCAATTAATCAATTTCTTTAGTTCGTGATATTACACATCACATAATAAATTACAGTAAGACAGGACTATTCTTTACTAAATATATACAGTCATTTTATCCATTCGGTGGCTCGGGGCAATAGCACAGTCGACGGAAAAGTCGGTAGAAATGACCAGAACGGCATTCTGCATTCTCACGAATTGCCTTTAAAAGCGGATTTTGGGAAACTTCTAACCTTGCAACAAAACTATTTATAGCTTTCCGTGTCATAAAATCAAAAGATTCAGTTTCATTTTCGAAAAACATTTGACTAGCGGAGTAACGTCGATTGTATGAAAGGAGATGACGGAATGCATTTTTAAAACAAACTTTTAGTTTACGCATCGTCGTCTCAAGATAGTTATCAAAAACTGGGAGACAGTATAGTTGCGTGGAATACGTCTTAAATAAAAGAATTCTCACCGACACAGTACAAAATTTAAAATTACGAATTAAGTGGTTTGCACGCGCGCAAAGACCCGATACTGACTCAAAATTGCTGAATCGTCATACAGGTCATCGTCTAAAAAATAACCTAAGTACTTCACTTTGTGCACTCTCTTCAAAACAAAATCACCAAGTCGAATATATTTTGTTGACCCTCAATTTGAACTACCACCCCTAAATGTAAGAACTCGACCTTTCCCTTGACCCAAAGAATCCAGGTTTCACGAAAATATCTTATTCCCTTCAAGAGTTATCGTGCTCACAGACGGACGGACGAACGGACAAATTCTGCGATGTCATAGGTATCCCTCCACTTACGTTTTGGGATCCCAAAAAGTAAGCGATTGGTCAAGGGAAAGTAGTGAGTGTGTAAAGAGTGTGCCACTTTGGTCATAAGAATAGTCGGTAATCCAATTTTTAGGCATTCACGGCTGCCTCGTCACGAAATAATCCCTCCAATCCCCCTTTTCCCTAAACGGATTTTCCCTCTTCTCTCGCTCCTGCTGTCTTCGAATCACATTGTAAATTATTGAATTTTCCACTCTTTCCGTGCACATTTCCAATGATTTCCCGAGCGCCGTATGCTTTTCAAATTGGCATTCGAAATCACTGACGGCCTGACAACGCTTAAGTTGAGTCTATTCATCTTTTCTTCGGTGTACGAGAAAAGACGGATTCATCCACTTTGGGGAAATGGGGATGAGCGGTGGAACTGCGCTTGAAAGGTGGCTGTCGTTTGGGTAGAATAATGTTTCTTCCCCAGACGTGGGGCAAACGGTTATCGCTCTTCACGTAAAAAAGTCAGCAGGCATGTAGGCGTCGCGTTGCCAGTTGCTTCTTCTGTTGGGTACGTTACACAGGTGATTGCTGTATGCTTAGTTTGGGGCTATTCACAGGGGCAAAGGTAGTCTACCCGAGAGTCTATCTTCTCTCCTTTCCTTCCCTTTACTGTCAGGTGCATTCCTCGTCCGAACCTCATAAATTCGCTGTGCCTATGGAAGGAATTTGAGAATCAAGCCGTCACGGAACTTCAGAATAGAGAGGTAGGCGATGGGCAAGGGATTTAGATACTCTGCAATCACCAAACTGAAGGAAATATTTTCGTTGTCTTGTCATTAATTATTACACATTGGTAGAAGAAAGAAATTAGAAGAAAACAGATAGTAGACTGGGTTTCAAGCAGAGCGAACGTATTTTGTGCTGTCTTTACAGGCTACCTACAGATATCTAGGGAACAGGACGAGACGTCTGAATGATTAGTAGGTAGGCGACGTAGCGCAGAACCACGCCACGCGAACCTTTACTGATTTGCCTGCGACAGACCGATTTTTGGAATCCCAAAACGTTAGTGAGCATGACCTAGAGGTAATAAGACATGCTGAATCCATGTCTGAAGTTTCTTTTCTTGCCGGACATTTAGTTCTCCAGCAATCCGTCCGAAACCGGATATTTGGACGATTAGGGTCGATTATAGTTTCGATGGGCTGTATTGATAAAAATACTTGCTGAATCCATTTTGAACTACCCCTTCTTGCTGGACAAGTAGTTTGACCGCAAGCGGCCCAAACTGGAAATTCGGTACAAGTAAAAGTTTTGTTTGAGGTCAACTGAAGATTCGATATGGGGTGAAAAGCAGGTGCTGAATCCTCATCTGAAATTTCTTTGCTCAGTGGGTCTGGAAGTACTATTTAAGTAAGTAAGTAAGTAATTTATTTATAACCCGCCGTTTTCAGAAAGCGGAGTAAATGAAGAAAATAAATAAAACACATAAACATACACAAAAAGACACTTAATTTCAATCGTCGGCCAGGAAGCAGTGTAGAAGGTCGTGCGCTGGTTGGGTTCTGTTGTCAATGATTTTGTATAGCGACGAAGAAACATCCAAAAGGGTAACACTTGCATCTTGAATTTTGAACTTCTCCCTCAAAGTATGGTTATGGCATAATTTCGACAAGTGGAGCAGGTGCTCTGCATATTTAAAATAACATGATCTCATCTTTTTTATCTCCTTCTTACGCAGAACATGAGTGACACCAGAACGAAATAGTATAGAAGGAGCGCAGAAGGTGCTGTACAATTTGTTCTCGCCTCCGATGGATACTGTGGTCGGAATCCGGCAGAAGCCGGAAGTTTACGAATCAGTCCGAAATCTGAAGTTCTTTTCTGTGGAAAGTATTATATTCCCTACGAATCCTGCTAAGGGGTCTTCCAGTCTTACACTGCAAGTTCAGGGAACCGGAAATCTTTCAGACCCGATTATCTGGATCAGCTATTCCACAAAATATTCCCTTTGGGATCCCATCAAAACCTTTGGTCTTGTTTGCTTTCCACTGCAGTTCTCCATCACCCCAGAATGGTTTGAGGTCTCGAGATATTTCTGTTCTAACTGTAATTGGCTAATCCATGTCGCTGGGAGACTTTATGTGGGATTCCGCGGAATCTTCTAGAGCCTAAGCCTATTACCTTTGTTACCCAGGCAATGAACCTAACAACTGTCAACCGCTGCTTTGCTTCACTACTGCTGTAGTTCATTTTCGAAATCTGAAATCCGATCATCTCCTTATCCCTTCCGCCCGATCGCACTCGTCTCGAGTATACTTACTCTTTATGGTCCTCTTCGCATACAATCCTCGCTGATCTGAATTTCAAAGACGAATTTCAACGAGCACTCTACGAAAATCCCGGTCCGGAAAAGTATTTTCCCGGAAAATGTCTGAAAATCTTGGCACCTCGCGTGAGAGAAGGTAACTTTGTTATTGACTTGTCCGAAGGTGATGGCGTTTTTCTCGGATTTGAGATTGGTGTCTGATACCTTTTCTTCGTAGGGACAAGAGATAGCGCTGCGAAGAGTGGGTGGCCAAAACTGAGGAGCGGGACGAGGGAGGTGACGGTTAGGGTCTTAGTGGAACTCAGAAAAAAGCAATGATAATAGGCCTACAGGGGATTTGTTAAAACTGAAGAAAAAGAAATTCGAAATCTAAAACCCAGGGCATTCATTTTCTGTTGGATTTTGGAATTACGGCTGATACCTTTTTGGGATCCCAAAACGTAAGTGTACTGTAAAAAGTTTCTCCGAATAAGGATGCAGTATTTGCTGCTGGGATTAATCTTATCTCTATTGGGATAAGATTAATCCGAATTAGGGGTAATCTTATCTCATTAAAGAAAAGACCAAAGGTGTCGATGGGATCCCAAAAATCTAAGATTTGATCCAGACAATTGGGTCTTGTCGTCGCCAGGCTAACCATCAGAGAAAACCGAGTTCAGATATTTTATCTAACTATCTATCTACACCTCTATAAGCCATATCTATTTTGACGATACTGACCGAAACTTCCTGCTTTATACTACTGCCAAATTTGCGGTTTCGCCCGAATTCCAAGCGAACTACTAGTCCAGCAAAAAAAGAAAATTCAGAAATGAAACCGGCGTATCTCCTTATCCCTATAAAGAACATCTAATCAACTTTAAATAAAATTTTGACTTAAAGAAAATGCGGGTACAACTGGATTCCTGACTAATTATATGTCCGGGTAAAAAATGATCATCATATAATGACTCAGCGTCTCTTCTTACCCCTAAATCTATCATCTAATCAACTTCAGATAAAGCTTTTGCTTTTAACATATTTTCCGGTTTTGGCCGGATTACAGGCGAACTAGATGTCCAGCGAGAAAATGGTTTTCACCATCGGGTTCAGCATGTCTTCTTACCCCTAAATCAAACATTTAATCAACTTCAAATGAAACTGTTACTTCGAACCAACTTTCCGGTTTTGGCCGGATTCCGGACAAACTGCTTGTCCGGCGACAAAATGATTTTCACCATCATGCTCAGCATGTCTTCTTACCTCTAAATCAAACATTTAATCAACTTCAAATGAAACTGTTACTTCGAACCAACTTTCCGGTTTTGGCCGGATTCCGGACAAACTGCTTGTCCGGCGACAAAATGATTTTCACCATCATGCTCAGCATGTCTTCTTACCTCTAAATCAAACATTTAATCAACTTCAAATCAAACTTTTACTTTCGACCAACTTTCCGGTTTTTGCCGGATTCCGGACGAACTACTTGCGCGGCGAGAAAATTATTTTCACCAGCGTGCTCAGCATGTCTTTTTACCCCATAATCGACTATCACATTAGCTGTTTAAAAATATTTTGTTTGTCCCTTAATTTCAACCCCCTCCCCCACCCCCAAATATAGGGCTACAGAGCTCATCTACGAACTTGACCTTACCCTTGACCCAAACAATCCTCATACCAAGTTTCATCAAAATATCTCATTCCCTTCGAAAGTTATCGTGCTTACAGACGGACGGACGGACAGACGGACAGACGGACGGACGGACAAATTTTGCGGTGTCATAGGTATCCCTCCACTTACGTTTTTTTTTTTTTTTTTTTTTTTTTTTTTTTTTTTGAACACAATAGACACAAGATATTGCAACATTATTCTTATATCTATAATATAAAAATTTTTTAATTCCCGCGTAGCTTCTTTTTCATTTGTTCTTGCTTTGGATTGAACCAAAACAAGTGGCTACGTCTCCACCTCCAACTCAGTGACGTTACTACAAAATTTACGTAAAAATTTACCCTACTTTAACGTCACCTACACTTTCATCTAAACCTATTATCTTTGTCATTTATCAACTGTAAATTTAACTTCTCCTTTCAAAATTTTAATTTTTATATTAAATATTCTCATCAAAACTCACTCTCTCATTCAAAAACCCTTTCTCCATAAAATCTAAACCTACAACCTAAATCTACCCTTTTTTCATTTTTTCTAACAATATTGAATTTTATCTACCATATTTTACAACCATTAAATATATTTTCTTCTTTACTATTAATCTACTCATATTTTTAAAACCTGGCAAAAACCCAAAATATGTACAATTTTTTCCACTTCGAAACAAGCAGTCAAATTTTATAGGTTCGATCAGGAATAAACAACCACCAAAAAACAAAAATTTTAAAATCACGCACTACCTGTTTCAAGATGCTCTACCGTCCTTAGAGAATCTCTCTTACAGTGGCAAAAAATTACTTCAATGAAAAAACAACAAAAAACCTTAAAACTTATTCCTTCACTCACCTACAAAAAAACAACCAAAAACCAACAACCAAACTCCCGATTTAAAATCTCCTTCCTTTACAACAAAGGAAAACTAGCAAGGAGATTCTAAATATCACTTCAGTTCCTTAAAAAACATCAGGTTGAAACTTTGACTGCCCAAAACAAAAACAACAAAACCAACCAAAATTTGAATTTTTATTATATAATTTTAAAAAAATACCGGTTACCTACACTTCAATCATAAAATTTTTAACGCATCATTTAACCATCCCACATCCACGGATCTATTCCATAACTCACTCTGCGAATTTATTTCAACCATACTGTGGATCCAACTGTAGAACCTCGGGAAATTTATACTTTTACCTTTCTTCCTCATTTTCCACACGTGGACACATACTGCAGTCATCAAGAAAACCATAGCCTGTTCTTTCTCTTTTGCAACACCAATTTCAAAACACAATTTCAGAGCCATTTTCTTTTCTTCTAAACTTTCAATTTTTACACCCTCCCTTTTAAAAATTTCAAAAATATTTTTAAAAATTTCACCATTAAACTGGCACTCCAGGAACTCATGCTTCATACCGTCAACTACCTCAATCTTGCACAGCTGACATAGCGGATTTTCACTACTCAAGAAACGGCTTACCCGGTTTCTGTACGGTAAAATCCCATGAATTACCATAAACATGGTTTCTTTTTCTTGGGGGCGGTTTTTTGATGCATTCCAGTTTTCAAATGCTTTTTCATAATTCACAAATGGTTCATTACGTTTTGGGACCCCAATAAGAGTAATCCCAGTAGCAAATACTGTAAGATTTTTTGTATACTGTGGAGGGATGCCTATGACTTCGTAACAGTTGTCTGTCTGTCCGCCTGTCTGTCTGTCAGCACGATATCTCGAAAGGGTAGAGATATTTTCTTCAAACTTGGTATGAGGATCCATTGAGTATAGGTAGTCAGGTAAGGTACAGGTGAAGTTCGTAGATAAACCCTGTAGGTGATAGCGTTTTTCTTAGATCGTAGACGAGCCATGTAGGGGGAGGGGACTTTAATTTAAGGGATGGATAAAATATGTTTTGAAGCTAATGAGTCGTTATAGGGGTAAGGCGACATGCTGAGCCTATATTCTGAACTTGCTTTCCCTGCCGGATAGTTCGCCCGGAATTCGGCAAACACCGGAAACTAGGTAGAAATTAAAAGTTATTTCTGACGTCGATTGGATATTCGGTATTGGGGTAAAGGGACATATTGAATCCAGCTTTGAACATAATTTTCTTGCCGTACAAGCAGCTCATCCGGAATCCGGCCATATCCGGACATTTTGTCTAATTAGAAGCTGTTTTCTGAACTCGATCAATAAATCGGTATAGGGGTAAGGAGACTTGCGAAGTCTGCCTGAGTCCATTTTAGTTCCCTTGACGGATAAGCTGTTCGTCCGTAATGCGGCCAAAACCGGAATTTCCTTCAAGTAAAAGTTATTTTTTACAAGAAGGAAATTCCTCCGAAGTCGATCAGAGATTCGATTTAGGACTAAAGATAAATCCCTATTTTTGGGATCCCAAAACGTAAGTGGAGGGATAGCCATGACATCGCAAAAGTTGTCCGTCTGTCCGTCCGTCCGTCTGTAAGCACGATAACTCTCGAAGGGAATGAGATATTATGGTGAAACTTGGTGTGAGGATTCGTTGGGTCGTCGGACCAGTCGAGTTCGTAGATGCGCTTTGTAGCCCTACATTTAGGGGTGGGGGAGGGTTCAAACTAAGGGGCAAACAAAATATTTTGAAACAGCTAATGTGATAGTCGATTATGGGGGTAAGAAGACATGCTGAACACGATGGTGAAAACCATCTTGTCATCGGACAAGTAGTTCGCCCGGAATCCGGCCAAAACCGGAAAGTTTGTTGAAAGTAAAAGTTTTATTTGAAGTAGTAGTAGTAGTAGAACAGTTTTATTGAAAATTAACATTTTGTTTTCAATAGCACAACAAAAGCGGGGCTTGCGAGGCTGTGCTAACTTGTAAGAGATACAAACAAAAAAAAAAGAGTAGAAAGAGTATGGAGAATGAGACCATGTACCGAAACCAAAACAAAACAAAAACATTAACGAAAAACATTACCTTACGTGACCCCCAAACAACAAAACACAACAAACGAAAATGATGTAAATCTTACATAAAACAAACCTGAAAGAAAAAAATTATTTAATCAGTTTCGAAGGTATACCTGCTGAGCAACTCCGTACGTAGATCCGACTTAAACTGGTTAAAATTACCTATTTCCTTAATACCTTTACTTAGTTTATTCCACAGCTTGGAAGCTCTGTAAATAATGGAGAAGGAAGACCTACTTGTAACTAGCCGAGGAACCTCAATATTTCCTCGAATCCGAGTATTGTGTTGATGAACATCTGACCTCTCATAAAATATTCCTGCAAAACAATCCGGAAGGCTCTCATTGTAATACTTATATATAAAAATCAACGTATAAAAATCACGTAATCCAGCTGCTGGCATTACATTTATTTCTCTGTAAACTGACCTCATGGACTCCCGGTTCCCAACATCACAAAAAACTCTAACAGCGTTATTCTGAATCACACGGATTGGACGAAGTACCGAAGGGAAAGTGCCAAGCCATATTGACGAACAATATAAAATATAAGGGTGAATCAGGGAAAAATATAACAACCGTAGAACATAAGGGGGGAAAATGTGTTTTAATTTACGCATGATACCTAGGTTACGCGACAATGTTTTAGAAACTGACTTCACATGGTCTTTAAATGATAGGGTTTCATCAACATTAATTCCTAGGTACTTCACGAACCTTGCACGTTTAATGCTTCCCCGCTCTGATACTATTTCCGTGATCCAAGGATAAAAATTTGGAGATCGAGAAAAAATAACAAAATTTGACTTACCTATATTCAAGTCAAGGTGGTTTATTTTTAACCATTCGCATATCTTTCTCATTGCTGCGTCCAATGTTGACAGGAGCAATTGTTCCGTAGGGGCAACACACACCAAGGTTGTATCGTCCGCAAATAATGGCGTGCTAACCTGGGTCGGACCAAAGTTGATTAGATGTTCGATTAGGATTAGGAAGACATGCTGAAGACGATGGTGAAAACTATTTTCTCGACGGACAAGTATTTCGCCTGGAATCCGGCCCAAACCGAAAAGTTTGTTGAAAGTAAAAGTTTTATTTGAAGTTGATTAGATGTTTGATTTAGAGGTAGGGACACATGCTGAAGACGATGGTGAAAACTATTTTCTCGACGCACAAGTATTTTGACCGGAATCGGGCCCAAACCGGAAAGTTTGTCAAAATTAAAAGTTTTATTTGGAGTTGATTAGACGTTCGATTTAGGGCAAGAAGACTTGCTGAACTCTTATTTGAAAACAATTTTCTACCCGGACATGTAGTTCGCCAAAAACCGGAAAACTGTTGGAAGTTAAAGTTTTATTTCTAGTTGATTAGATAAGCGATTTAGGGGTAGGAAGAGATGCTGAGTCCTTGTATGACAATCATATTTTACCGGACATATAGTTCGACCGGAATCCGGCTGGAGTAGGAAAATTTGCTATAAGTTAAATTTTTATTTGAAGTTGATTAGATGTTCAATACTGGGGAAAGAAGATACTTTGATTTCGTCTTTGAGCTTTCTTTTTTCGCCGCACAAGTAGTTCTGGTAGTTCTGAAACCGGGAAATTGGCAGAAGTGGCAGGAAGTTTTGTTGCGCTTATTGAAATCGCAAGACTGTCGTGATACCGGTGTGGCGAAACACTGAGGTAAGGGAAAGTGTTGTCTCCATATATCTCCATATATATCGCCTTATACTCTAGGTTGGCTCTGCTGGGAACTTCTTCTACCCTCTGTATCGTTCGTTGTCGAGGACACTTGAGCTTGAGTGGTGTTCTTTTTCCCTTTTTACGGACTTGAATAATTCAACTCGCACCCCAAGTTTTGTTATTCCTGGTCACCCTATTATTCAACTTCCAAGTGGATTTAGGCTACTGCAGCGTGTTTATTTATGGAAGAAGTAGCGGCTCTGGACTAAGTTTTTTTTTAGTGTGATAGAAGGTAAAGTGAGAAGCTATGGAAAAGAGACGGCTCGATACATTAGAGATATTTTGCTTTGGACGTCGATTAATTGGAACGGCAAAGAATATGATCAAAATCAAACCTAGAGAACACTTGTGCTGAATACTGAGCGTTTGCTTTGATTTTTTGCTTTGGACGTCGATTAATTGGAACGGCAAAGAATATGTTCAAAATCAGACCTAGAGAACACTTGTGCTGAATACTGAGCGTAAACACTCATCTGCGTGAAAAAAAATGTGATCATAACTAGAAAGTCTGATTCGGTTGACTCTTTTGTTTTACTTTTTTGATCAGTTTCCTCTGGATCCCGATCCGGCCGTTTCATGGCCTCCAAAGAAACTTTAAATTACGTTCTTGGCCGTCTGATGCAGTTAAGCAAGAAACAAGAATCACAGGAAGATAATCAAAGAGAATGCCGAAACCCCTAAAATCGGGAAGCTTGTTCTATTTCCTTAGCTATGATTTCGGCACATATCATCACCCGGAAAATTGTGCTGATGCTTTCTCTGTTTAACTGATCTTCCACCGGTTGGTAAGCAAGGGTCAGTTACGTATACATCATCTTTCGGGAGTCAAACGGTTCAGTGTCGGTTCGATTGTGAGATTGTGAAGTGGTAGCAGAGCAAAATAACACTAGAGAGTAGCGCCAAGACTTGAAAAAACGCGACTCACATTCGAATAGCAGCGACACCAGCACCACCAGCGATAGGTAACGTCGCTACTCAAACTCAAGCAATCGTGCCCGAGCACTGGCTGTAATAACTTCATATTCTGAACACAGCAAAAACAAGATGCCACCTCTAATTTGTGAAGCATAGAAAGTATAGGTCTTGGTGCTACTCCCTAGTGTTATTTTGCTCTGAGTGGTAGTCCCAGTTTCGTGATACTTGTAGTGTGTAACGGAAGCTATTACACGTTTTAGTCTTTTTGGTGGCCGAAAGAATCTCTGATGCATCATCTCCATTTGACCTCTGCTGGTTACTGTAAACTTTGAAGAGTTAGCGTGTTCCACCCTTCTACATATAGTAACTATTAGTTACTATTTTCGTTCCAGGATCACCAAAAGTTACTACGCTGACCGTTCCAACCTTCTCGAAATAGTAACTAATAGTAATTTGCTTACCACGCTCGGGAGCGTAGTAACTAGGATCTCTGTAACGTGATTGGTCGGGTTCGACCGTGGCATGATATTCTGCTGGAAAAAAGAAAAGTTGTTCCAGCCTTGACGGCAAAAAGCCAGAGTTTGTGACGTCATGCGTAGTAACTACGGTAGGTAGGCTGGAACACGCTCTATATAATTCGAAAATTGGATGAGCTAGTACATTAACAGTTGCTCCTGTTCTGTACCGTATAGTCCGGTCCTCCTAATCGCATTGGTTTGAGTTTCGCACTTTGCAATGCGGGCTCGAGGGTAAGATTTTAAAGTGTCGCGAGAAGTGGAGTATTTCTCTGCAATTTAGATATGCTTAACTTTCGTGAAAGTCTTAAATGGCAGAGTAACGCTCTGTTTATTACATGAATTATAAATCCACTCTTCCTTTAACAAAATAAGTTAGTCATTAAAAAAACTCTCAGTTCTTCGGTGATCACTCCACTCGCTACTGAACCAAACACAGTCCGTTCATTTCGTTCACGTCCGACGCCTGAGGGTATGCGATGGATTAAGGCGAAGATAACGCGGGAATTAACGAAATGGAAAATTTCATTACAAGGGCATTTATGGCAGTGACGCAATAGACATTTAGCTCTAGTCCTCTAGTGCAGCACTGTAGAGGTAGCCTTTGATTTATTGAAAACTCTGATTTCTGGGATATTTTGGCTTGCTAAAGAATGATAGACTATGAATTAAAAGCTGACTAGAGAGTTTTCAGCTTCTTTTGACGCAAAGAATGGAATCAGATTCATTTAAACTCGTCTGCTGTTTATCTGAATGTTTTTGTTTTATGTTGTGATACAGGACGAAAGTAATGCAAAACTGCTGCAATACTTCAGATGCCTTAACGTTTAACCGAAAGGGGCTAGGATAGAACAGTATAGTTACCCATCACTTATTCATTATAACTGGCTTAAAGACCCGCTCAAAATGCGTTACGTCGTTGTTCCATCATTCACGAATAATCGATTATAAATAGTGGAATTTCCGTGTGATTTGTGGTACCTCTATGCGCATGTAGTTTTCTTGTATACCTTACGAGAAAGATTTATATTTTTTTGTTTGTTCAGGGACTAAGCAACCTTCACCAGTTTTCCCACTGCCCACTGAGAGCATGTTCCACCCTCGTACCAATATTAACTATTAGTTACTATTTCCGTCCCAACCTCACCAAAAGTTACTACGCTGACCGTTCCAACCTTCTCGAAATAGTAACTAATAGTAACTATTTCCTTACCACGCTCGTGAGCGTAGTAAGCGTAGTAACTACGGATCTCTCAATCGTGATTGGTCGGATTCGCCCGTGGTATGATATTCTGCGGGAAAATAGAAAAATCGTTCCAGCCTTGACGGAAAAAGCCATAATTCGTGACGTCATGCGTAGTAACTACGGTAAGTAGGATGGAACACGCTCTGAAAAACCGCGTTTGTGTTGAGATTAAATTTTCCCGCGCCATAGTAGAATTTTCGCTGTGGGACGGCCGCAGATATTTTGAACGTCATAACTAGAGTAAATAGTGGAAAATAAAAAAAATCCCTTTGCAGAATCAAAATAATTCAGTGTATTCAGTTAAATGACACAAAAATAAGTTGGCTTTTCAGTTAAACTTTATGTTGGCCGTTAGAGGGTGCAGAACCAGCTCAGAAAAAAGGGCAAAAGATTCAAAAGCGTGACTTCGCTTTGACTTAATTATACATAAATTATTGTTCCCTCTCATTACTGTGCATAAATATTTGCTAGACTTGAATCTCGTCTTATGCATCGTCATCATTCAAAGTTCGGTGACGTCCAAAGTAACATACTTCTAACTTGTTGAAGTTCAGAAACATCAACCTGACGAGACAGACGTACTGACGTAGATTTTTGTAATTCTTAAACTCCTGCCGACTTGCCAACCCTCAGAACAGCGAGTTGGTGCACATGAGTCACAGCAGTGTGACTGCGACCAGGCCAGCTCACCCTGTTTTGACAGACATTTTTTTTAATTTCATCAAAAAAACATATAAATTAAACAAACATCTTATCATCAACTGCCACTTTTAAGACAAAAGAATTCTGATAGTGGCCGCAATTTTAACCACCATGAATTCGCGGACTTACCGACTTCAAGAATAGCAAGTCGACTCTTTTATCGATGACAGGTGCAAACTTGGGAAGGGCGCATTGAATAGAGCTGTAAATAAGAGCTGTAAAGAATTTCCACGTGAGTATTGATTAATAAAGTACATTGTAAGCTTAGTTTGTTTAACTCTACATGCCCTAGGAGATAGACCTCACGAGCCTCCCGCACGCTACCGAAACGAGTATACATCTTCTTCTCTTTTACCGTGGTACACAGACTACCGCCGAATCGCCAACTCTATTTTTGCTTACCTTACCATACAATAGTCAACTCCCTGCCTCTTTTTCTCTACATCAGATGCTCTTTGTCAGCAACCTGTAGAATTTAAGTTCCGGTGTTCAAACATTTCCACAGGAGCCATCTTTTATGTAAATACAATTTATGTTCCTTTCTCCTCTGAGGTGGATCGATTTGATTTCGGTTTCTCATCCTCGTTTTTGTTCCAGGAACGTTCTCACTGGGGATCATTTCAAATTCGTAAATCTCTGGATGTCGCAAACGTCCTACTTATCCAGCTTCTTCGTCATGATTGTATTCGTAAGTAGAGACAGATGCAAATAGGGGTTTGGGGGGGGGGTACACCACGTGGGTGTGTTTAGTAACCTTCCTGGGTGTCAGGAAACGCGTTGGAGTGACCGTATTTGGAGCCAGAGATAGCTGGAAGTATCCACGTTAGATACACCTGTTCGTAACTCTTTTTTAGATGTTTTTGCCGGGTTTTTAAGACGTTAGGACGCTCCTCTCTTATTGGTTATTCAGAACAACCCGATGAAAAAGTTATCTCCAAATAGTACTATGAAGTAGTACGAAAAAGTTGCATGCAATACTAACGATGCTACTACATTCTTTTACTTCAAGGCTACCGTGTTGCTGCATACTACTATATGGTACTATTAGCAAGACTGGATGTTACTATGGCAAGACAGGATGCCACTGGATACTACTACATAAGATTGGACCAGTCTGAGGCACATTAAATGATACTATTATTTGCTATTACATAGTATTACATGCAACGTTTTCGTACTACTACCATAATACTACGCAGGCTACAAATTTTTTCATCGGGAAGTTAAAAGCGGGAAATGGATTTTTCCATCCCCAGACTTTATGAGCGGGTTGAGACAGGAACGCCTAAAACCCGCTAAAAACAGGTTTTAAAAACGTGTACAAAAACATTTATGAACAGGTGTGTTCGTAGTGGGGCATGGGCTTGCTGCTAATGAAGGATTATTATGTATGTGGATTTAGCGGTTCGCGTGGGAATGCCAAGAGGTGACACTAGCATCGAGGGGCTGCTCACTCCGCGCCACCGGAGTACACGTCGGCACCGCATGGCACCGGCAGGACACGCGCCGCTTTGTGTACATCGTTTTTGGGAGTGAGCAACCCCTCGACTAGCATGATCCCATTCCTAGGTAGAAGCAGACGGAGTGAGGGTTTTTCGGAGCATATAAGATTATCCAGCTTCTTCGTCGTCATTGTGCTCGGAAGTAGAGACCGATGCATTTAGGGGTTTTGGGGGCAGCACGTGGACATATTTACTAACTTACTTTGGGTGTTGGGAGATGGCGTTAGAGAAATTGCGGAAAAACAAAAGTAGCCCGATGAAAAGTTTGTAGCCTGCGTAGTAGTATGGTAGTAGTACGAAAACGTTGCATGTAATACTATGTAATAGCAAAGAATATTATCACTTAATGTGCATCAGACTGGTCCAGTCTTATGTAGTAGTATCCAGTAGCATCCTGTCTTGCCATAGTAGCATTCAGTCTTGAGATAAATTTTTCATCGGGAGGCTTTTTACAATCGGAAAGAAATTTCAGCGCATCAACCTGGAGAGAACCCACAATACAGTAGGGTACCCCACGACAGCCAAATTGGCAAACTCAGGCTGCGTTCCCCAAACTTCACAGTTGTTAACAATCGTTAACATTACTTCGGGGCGGAGCTAACTGTAGCTTTAACGATCGTTAACTTTTCCCAATTCTACAATTGTTAACTATTTTGCAACGATGCTCACCGACCATCGTTACAAAATAGTTAAAGATCGTTAAGCTCTGGAACGAAAATTGTAGGTGGGCGGAGCTTAAATTTTGAAATCAGAAACGTGAAACGCAAAAAGTTAACAACTGTTAACAATTTGTTAACGATCGGTAAGTCCCGGAACGCAACCTCAGCCGAATATGGGAACGTAAGTAGAACCAGGTGGAAATAAATAACTTACTTGCACTGTCATATTTGCGCAGGCCGACACATCGGCAAACGTGATTGTTTTCGTAAGTACGTAGCCTACATATGAAAAGAAGGGTCTTGGGTAGTATCTCGTGCATGCGTTTAGTAACCTACTGTAGGATGTTGTGTTCCCTTGTTCAGGAAATTACTTTGTGTGTAGTGAAATTGGCCTTAGTGATAGAAAGTGATAGATATAAAGTTAATTTTAAAAATCGACTATCGTGGTTATAAACCAAATTTGCGATTATTGTCAAACAGACAGAAACAACTACAATATATGTGTAAAATGTCAGTACGCTTAAAAATTCAAACTTCGTTAAAATATTTCACGAACTCGGGAACAAAAACTTTTTGCATATCTAGCGTGTTTTGTAGGTACTGGACAGAGCTTGGGAACCTTAGAACTTACCACTCGATCTGGTCGACTTCTAACATTTTGATAGGGGGGAGGGAGGACTTGGGAGTGGAGAGGATGAGATACCATGGCTGAACCGAAGTCAGTGCTTAGCTCCTTTCTGCGCTCCTTTATTGTTTTTAGGTTAAAGTGTTTGAAAAGGTATGAGTAGGGAAGCTTCGATCCACTATGAATAATAAGAAGAGCCCGCTTCTGTATTCTTTCTAGTTTATCTCTTTGTTCCTGCGATAATGAAAAATGCCAAACGGGTGCTGCGTATTCCAGGGTGGGTCTGATGAAAGAAGTATAAACTCGTAGTATGTGACACTGGGGTATTTTCATCTTTGAAAGAAGTTTTAAGTTTTCTATTCCTGCATTGGCTCGTTTCAGCATGTCCTGACAGTGGGCTTCCCATTTTAGATCTGGGGTAACTAGTGACGGCAGATGCACCTAGTATTGGAAATGACCGAAGGTAGGATCAAGGGGGGCTGGTGATCAATTGGAAATGTAATATAACTCATTTAGGGGTGTCCAAAGATGGCGTTGCAGATGTTGCTAACTTGGAATATACGTTTACGTATTTAAGAACTTACTCGGAGATCCCAAGAGGTCATGCTTGAACGATTGCATTTGGAACCAGTGACAGCTGGAAATAAGGGGGGGGGGAGCGGAATCGCGAACACATGTTTTGTAACTTACTTTGGATTGTTGGAAGCGTATTTAGCAATTCATGTGGGACTGCTCAGAGATGGCACTAGCATGATTGTATTAATAGGTAAAGACAGGTGGAGTAAGATTTTCCGGAGAAAATCATGTGTAGGCTATGTGTATGTAACATACTTACCCATGTCGGGAGGTTGGCTAACAGATATATCGATAGCAGGTGCTACTAGGAACTTACTTGGAGATGCCGAGAGATTGCGTTACCATGGTTGTATTCGGAAATAGAGATTTCCTGAAATAACGGGGCATGGGATAATACTTTTTTTTTTTTTTAGACCGGCGTAGCATCTTTACAAATTTCTTTCGTCTTTTATATTTTCGGGCTACGACTCCTCCTCCGGTTGCTGACGTTAATTTGACCTTATCCTCTTTAACGTCGCCTACTCTTTCCTAAGCAAAATGTAAGAAACTCACTTTAATCATTTTTCTACCATTATTGAACTTCGAATATTTAATCTCCCTTTTTATCTATCAACTTACATTTTCCCACCAGTTTTGCTCGCGATGCTCTTCGCTTGCTGGAAAAAGGTTATACCATATACGAGGTGGGAGACTATATCATTTCGTCGCGATAGCGAGACACTTTGATAGGAACCATGGTCTATCGGTACATATTCCGGTTGGAGCTTAAGAGATTTCCCAGTTGCCTAAAAGTTTTTGAATCTTCACAAATTCTCAAAAGTCAACGAGGCAATAAACAGGAAGGTGAATTCAAAGAATTTACCCCCCCCCCCCCCCCCCCCCCATCCATACACGCCCACACCAGGTAACTGCAAGGAAGGCGATCAAAATGATAAACGTACCCATCGTACTTATTTGAAGATGGTGAAAGTCCCTAGTTACTGTTAGTTACATCTTCAAATATTATTTTAACCGTCCGGTGACATGAGGATGTGAACTGTTTATCAAACAAATTTGCTTTGAGCGAGGTCGTTGTACCTGTAGCCCATTACTAAGGTCACTGGCCTCTCCGATTCTCTACGCATATACGAGTCGATGAAAGAGACATGGGGTGAATGTACATTTCTTAAAGCGAGATTAAAGTCTTTGATTCATGTGGGCCGAGAAGGTGGGAGACACCATCATTTTTCGATGGGTCGAATTTTTACGAACACACTGTTACCTTTTTTTCCCCCAAAATCCTCACGGTAGTCAACGTTATCCACAGATTGCTTGAACACAATTCACTCCTGAACGACAATCCGCTATTGTTAATTAACTATTCATTGATCTCCTGGCGCTAGTCAAAAGATTACTAGACCTTCGAAAAGACCGGGTGGCATGTAAGAGGATTAAAACAACGAAGTATATCACCATGTGGACGTTTAGATATGGCGGAAGAAAAAATCATCGGCCAGTTTCACATTATTTGGTCTCGGAAGCTGAATATTATTCAGCTCACTTTCAGAATCTTCAAGAAATCATTAAAACGAATTTAGTATAATTTATGGCGTTTGTTTATTGTGATCTAGTTTACATCCTTAATTATTTGGAGTTACGGGAATTAGCAAGAAAAAACAGAAAACAAAATACTTAAAGAAATCGATAATGCAAATAATTAGTTTAATTTTTCTACACATTTTCCATATGCCTGCTACAATAAAAACATTTTGTTTAGTCAAACTATGATTCTATCCTCCCCATTTTGGTCGCTTCCGACCCGCGCCGCTAGATGACCCAGCGGTCGGATCGAGTCGTGGCTTCATTTTGGGTCTTGGGTGGGGGGGGGCAAGTGGGGCACGTGGCAAGTGCTAGAATGCTTATGATATAGCTCCTTTAAGTAAGGAAGAGTTAAAATACATTTTAAAAGGAGAGCGTATAGTTTAACACTTGGGAAACAAGACAATATGTATATTGTCTATATATATATATATATATATATATATATATATATATATATATATATATATATATATATATATATATATATATATATATATATATATATATATATATATATATAATATACAATATATATATAGGGATGGGGCATATGAAAGAAGGTCTTTATTTTTGCCGTATGTGTGGAACTGTGAGTCATCTGATGCGCGAGTGTGTTGAACTGAGTGAATTGCGAAATGAAGTGTTTGGTACCTGCCTGTTCGATGAGAGGTGGCTAGTTAGGACAATTGGTGACGAATGCTTTGGTAAGTATGGAAGGGTTGGTCGTTTCTTCAGGCTGGCAATAGAGCACAGAAACGAATTTTTGAGTTGAATTAATTAATTTCGTGATGTTTAGTAGATTACCAATGATTTTTTTGTTTGTTTTATGTTTCTTGCCTTTTTGTTCTTTCTTATGTTTAGTAGAATTACGAACTCAACAAAAAATGTTGAAAGCGAAAACCAGCTAGAGCAGCCTTGAGCGTAGGTTGTTCATAAATGAATACATGAAAAAAAAATGAATACTCGACTGAACGGTGATACTAAATACGGCCATCAGTTAAACATTACATCCGCAGGCAGTCTACATAAGTATTTTATTTTCGAGGTGTTGGACGATCTTGTGTATGAGTTTGACCAGATATTGGTTATATGCTACGTATGAATCCGTTTTCATTGGGTATGTAATGTCTTCAAGCAGTCATCGGAAATGAAGCTGAATCGTTTCTGGGCCAGAGGAACCACCCGGCTCGTTGGTTTGCTAGTCAAAGGGACATTTGAAAAATGAGGGTAGCATGGAAAAGGGAACGCAGCGTAAATTCTACTATGAAGCGTGAAATTTTAATCTCAACACAAACGTGACTTTTCAGTGAGCAGTGGTGAGCTTGGTGAAGATTGCTTAGTGTCTGAAAAAAAAAAATCATAATTCTTTCTTCTAAGGCAAATACAGATACAAGCGCATAGAGGTACATGATACGCCTCACACGGAAATTCCACTATTTGAAAATCGATTATTTGTGAATAGTGGAGCAACGAAGTAATGCATTTTCAGCGGGTCTTCAAGCCAATTTAAGTGATGGGTAACTAGATTGTCCTATCCCAGCCGTTTTCAGTTAAACTTGAAGTTGGGTCGAACCCTCAAATCCCCCCCCCCCCCCCATTTCAGCCAAATAGAAGAGATAGCCGCTTGCGCGGCCCAGAGAAAACAGCCAGAAGATGGTTGTGGGACTGCAAACCCTATTCTGGAGCTAGAGACAAAAGATTTACGGACTTCAGAGAAAGATAGACCTTCATCAAAGCCCCGAAGCACCCGATTCCAAGAAAAAGATGAGAAAGTGTAAAAAGCTAAGAACATTGTAGAGAATTGCGAGTCCGGTGGAATGTATTCTTTGTCTCTAAAGCCGTACGTTAATTGGGCGTGGTTCTTCTCTAATCCCGAAAATTGTTTTATTTAGCGTGTTAATTTCTCTCTCATTTCCAGACTTTATCCGTTTCTCTTCTGCTTCGCTACTCGCACCATCAGATCTTCGTCTTCATTGGTGAGTGTACCTTCTATTTGTTGGGGGGGGGGGGGGGGGGGGGGACTACTTTTGTCAGAGAGCGAACGGTGTAGAAAGGGTGGCTATGCCTATTATTGCAGAACTCAGGTACCAAACGAAATGTATGGCTTAAGGCCCATTCACAACGGGTTTTAGCTAATACTTGATACCAGCCAGTTCCGGAAATCGCTGAGAGACCGAGAATTAGCTGGGTTTTTTCGGATACCAGCTAGTCTCGCACTCAAGTTAAATCAGTTCAACTTTTGAGGGTACTAGCCAATCAGATTGTTTTGGGGAATATTGAGGAATATTCTGATTGGTTAGTTTCGAACCAAGCCCAGTATATAAAATCACATCCACTCCTTGCTGTCCGAAAGTGAATTTACGTCATTGTTCTTCGGTCTGACGTGGTTCAGCGTTAGCCAATCGGAACATACCCGAGTATAATGTGATTGGCTAGTACCCTGAAAAGTTGAACTGATTTCAACTTGGGGGCGAGACTAGCTGGTACCCGAAACTGGCACCAGTATCGATTGCGAACGGCAGAAACCCAGCTAATTCTCAGTCTCAGAGCGATTTCCGGAACTGGCTAGTACCGAGTATTAGTTAAAACCCGCTGTAAATGGGCCTTTATTTGGCCGCGCCTGAACCGGATTTCAGTGAACAAAGGAGTGTGGAGTTGACACGGGTTCCAGCAAGGCTAACACGTGATCAACGAAGTGTGATGCACGAGAAAATAATAAAAAAAAAGAGCTACGAGCTCATATGTTACTTGTTACGAGTAGGCACGGATCGGTTATGTCAATGAAGTGTTTGCTAGGTGTCTTCCCACCAAGTTTCATCTCGATCCCTCCACTCATAGCGTTTTCCAATATTTCCGGTTGCCCCCTCCAGCTCCCCCCAAAAGTCACCGGATCCGGTCCGGTCCGGACACCCGTTCAAAAGTTATAAAAACCTCAAGATTCCGGATTCCCCCTCCCTCCACTCCCCCGACAGTGCCCGAATCGGCTCGGTCATGTCAGTGATGTATCTAGTGTTTGCTAGGTGTCTTCCCACCAAGTTTCATCTCGATCCCTCCACTCATAGCGTTTCCCAAGATTTCCCGTTACCCCCTCCAGCTCCCCCCAAAAGTCACTGGATCCGGTCGGATTTCAAGTGGGTCTTCTGAGGCATGAGGTCTTTCCAAATATCAAGTTCCATCGAGTTCCGATCACCCGTTCAAAAGTTATAAATACCTCAAGATTCCGGATTCCCCCTCCCTCCACTCCCCCCACAGTACCCGAATCGGCTCGGTTATGTCAATGATGTATCTAGCGTTTGCTAGGTGTCTTCCCACGAAGTTTCATCTCGATCCCTCCACTCATAGTGTTTCCCAAGATTTCCGGTTGCCCCCTCCAGCCCCCATGTCCACTGAGGCCATCAACATAATATGATAGCGTAAACCGTCTAGAATAACTCCACGGAAACGAAATTTGCGTCGTTGGTTCTTTCCGAATCGCGGCTGCGAAGGAAGTGACTCGGAACTCGGTGTCGCGCGTCCTAAAATACCGCTGCGTGACGGAAGCAACCGTTACCCGTTGGCTAATTCCCAACCTGCTGGAACCGCCTTAGAGATCCGCGGAAAGTCCCAGATCCAGTTAGAGGCGTTACTAGCCAAAATGTTTGGGGGGGGGGGGACGAAAGATTTACCGACTGGCTTGTAATTTTTACCGACTTTTTCTGCAGAAAAAACCTTTTTTTTTTTTTTTTAAATCGACTGATTTTCAGAAAAAACGACTATTTTGACGAAAAATTGACCAATTTTCAGAAAAACCGACTGTTTTCATGAAGAAAATCAATTGTTTTGACGAAAAATTGCGGCGCTTCACACCGACTCGGTTATTTTTTACCGACTGGCCGACAGTATGGGGGTCGCCCCCCCAGTCTTGGCGCCCCTGGATCCAGTTGTATAGCAACATATACAACATGTAGTCATTTCGTTTAGTTTAGTTTGATCTTTTTCTTTCCTTTATTGTTTTTCATACACTCCGTATGGGCATGTTCTGTGCCATTTTTATACGGGTTAATAAAATTATTGATTGATGGATACAATATGTAATCAAAATGAAATCACAGCAACCTTTTTAACTCCAAGCAAGACTCGCAAACGAATTTACAAAGTTGAATATTTAACGCTAGGCTAGAATCTTTAGTTTTGTGTTTCTCACAAATTCGTTTTTCCAACTTGAGCGGTTTTGAGCCTGAAGAGGACCCTTGCCAAGAAGGGCCGAAATATAGCTCCTATAAAATTCAGCTGACGTATCCGTTTTGCACCATCAAATATAATAAGGAATAACAGTCGATCAGGAGGCTGGCGAAAAAGTTTTTTTTTTATAATTTCTCAGTTAAATCTACTATCAGAAGACAACCGAATGGACATGGAAGATAACCGTGTAGGATAGACAACCAATCTTAGACAACGTTTCATGTGCTTAAAGTTTAACCGAAAAGGGGTGAAAATGGTTTACTTCGTTGTTCCACTATTCATGAATAATCGATTTTCAAATAGTGGAATTTCCGTGTGATTTGTGGTACCTCTATATGCTTATACTTTTGTCGTATGCCATACGAGGAAGATTTATGATTTTTTTTTGTTCAGGCACTAAGCAGTCTTCACCAATCTCACCACTGTCCACTGAAAAGATGCGTTTGTGTTGAGATTAAAATTTCCCGCGTCATAGCAGAATTTACGCTGTGCGGACGGCCGCATTCTGAACGTCATAACTAGAGCAAATAGTGGAAAATAAAAAAAAATCCCTTTGTAACATCCAAATAATTCAGTGTATCCAATTAAATGATACAAAGATAAGTTGGCTTTTCAGTTAAACTTTAAGGGGCCATGGCTAACAGAAAGCTAATTGGTACCTAGAAAGCCGTTTCAGATTTGCTCTTACAAAGCTGCTGAGAAAGTACAGAATTACGAACCAGTTGTCTTAGGCTAAAGTAAAGTAACGCGATGAGTCGCTTTTTTTGGGGAGGATTTGCTGTTAGTTTAGTTAGGATTTGCTATTAATGTGACGACGAGATTCCCTGGCTTTGTAAATTGGCATTTTTATTCATTTATTCTTTTCTATGGCACTTGTGGCTTTGGGGTCTACTTGTGACAGAAACGAGGGCACATTTTATCAGGGTTCTCCGAAAACTACCACATTGGAGTCCCTGTGTTTTTGTTTGTCCCAGGAACTCGCACGGTGTGAGGGGGGGGGGGGGGGCATCTACACCTCAGTGCCAATACTAACATATGAGATATATCATGGTATACGAATTACGAACTCCACAGAAAATGTTGAAAGCGAAAACCAGATAGAGCGGCCTTGAGCGTAGGTTGTTCCTAAATGAATAATATTTATTTTAATATGCGACCTCAACCATTATATTTTTGTTTTTGTTTGTTTTTGTATATGGCCCGTGGGCTTTTGAAATACACTAATCTATCTATATAAAAAAAAAAAAAAAAAAAAAAAAAAATGAATACTCGACTGAAAGGGGATACTAAATACGCCCATCAGTTAACCATTACGTCCGCAGGCAGTCGACATAAGTATTTAGTTTTCGAGGTGTTTGTGTATGAGTTTGACCAGATATTTGCTATATACTACGTATGAATCCGTTTGCATTGAGTATGTAATGTCTTCAAGCAGCCATCGGAAATGAAGCTGAATCGTTTCTGCGCCGGAGGAACCACCCGGCTCGTTGGTTTGCTAGTCAAAGGGACATTTGAAAAATGAGGGTAGCATGGAAAAGGGAACGGAACTGCTGCAGCACTTCTTTGCTTTTGCACAATATGCGTTTGTGGATTCACCTTCTTCTTGGTTGAAGCGTCAGCGCTGCAGCATCTTGCAGGGAAGCACGGACTTGGTCGGTGAGCAAGTCCGCGATTCTCGAGAAGCGCTGCCGTCTTCCTCGGAAGCACTGCAGTGCAAATACGGATGTAGAAAGAATCAGTCCGGAAGTGGCCGAGAAGCGGACCTGCAGCGTGCAACAAAAACGAGGCTCTGGTTGTTCGTCTGCCCACTGGCGTCCCAGTATTGCCGACATTCGGCATTCTTCTAGTCCTTGTCCACTTCTTTTATGAAGCTATCAATCTTAAAGCGTTGACAGTTTCCACATTGGTATGCTTTTTGCGAAAAGACTGTGCCGTTCACGCCTCTTAAAGCTGAGCTTCTTTGAACGGCCTCTCGTTGACTTTTGATTAAAGGCGTATTCTCGCCGTTCCCCGAGGACTCTACTTGAGGAGTCCCCGCGTTTTTGTTTGTCCCGGGGACTCACTCCCCGTATTCTCTTCAGTCCCCACGGACAGGGAATGCTCCAATTATCATCACCATCATCAGAAGGGACTCGCTTTCAGATTCGGAGGGGAATCGATTTTTGCTGGTGTTGGTGCAACATAAAATTAATTAAAAACAATCAGAATAAACGAAACGAAAAATAAAGTGGATCCTGACCAATTTCGCCAACTGCATATTTTTTTTCGAACAAAAACCATTTTGGAAGCATTCCCCATGTTCTCGTTGTTTTCCTAGGCGGAGTCCGCGTGGATTGACTCCCTCTATTCTCGCCGTTCCCTTCGATTCCCCGAGGAGTCCTCGGGGGACAGCGAGAATACGCCTTAAGTTGGGGATAATGCTGGAGTCCAACGATTTCTTGTCATCAGCACTTCACCGCGCTTCCTTCGGTACGAGAGACTGGGAAGCTTCAGCGACCTCAACCATTCTTGGTACGGCAGCTAGGTTTATGGCACTTGCCCGTCGACCAGGTGCCATACAGCGATCGCAGTTTCTGTCCGTCCGTCGGTCTGTTGGTCGGTCGGCCGGTCTGGGTTTTGCTAGTTCGGGCACTTCCACGTAAGCTAGGACGAGGAAACTTGGCAGGCACATCAGGGACCCGGATGATTAACTTGGAAACATTATTTTCCCCGATCCGACCATCGTGGGTGGAGTGGAAGGAGGGGGAATCTGGAATCTTGAGGTAAATATAAGGTTTGAAGCCAAGCTGACCATTCATTACGAAAGAAATAAAAAACCGTGATTTTCGGGGTTTTTTCTTGATCAGCTAATTATCCCTCTAGGATGATGTGCGAGGGATAAATATAAATTCGGATATTTCGGCTGCACTTCCGGCAAACCGTCCTCAGTGAAAAACAAAACAAAACTAAATCATAAAATCCACCACAATCACAATAGGAGAACGATGCGGAACCAACAAACAATAAGACGAGATGTAACTAAAAACCAGAAGAAAACGGTGCGGATACAGATAAAAATAAAATAACGAAAGATAAAATGTGCGTGTTAAAAGTGTATATGTACAAATCTGTGATTATTTACAATTCTGAGCTCTGTGTATATTTACAATTTACCATCCGTCTGGGAAAGCGCAGAAGCTTTCACCCAGAAAACGGCCCACTCGAAAAATCCATTATACGTTTGAACACTGTGGATAAAATCTTCCACAAAACATAGTTGGTTTGAGTTTTGTTAAACGAGTGAAGTGATTTGAATGAAACTTGGAAAGTAGAGACATCGCATGCCTCACATGACATATTTTAGTGTCCGGACCGGATCGAGCAGGGTGTGGAGGGGGACCTGAATCTCGTAGCTGACGTATCCGTTGAAAACATTGTTGGAATAAATGTGGAGGGGGACCTGAATCTCCGGAATTACCTCCTCGTTTCTCACACCATCTACTCTTAGCAAGTGCCATATGAGCTCGTAGCTCTTGTTTATTTTGATACATCGTTGGCGGCTCTCGTGTTCTCCAAGGCTTAGGTATCCTTCTGTTGGGGGAATGCATCAAACAGATCATTTAGCGAACAGGTTCACTTTGAACTGGATCCAGGTCTAAAACAAAGAAAATTCACTTTCCCTCGCATCCGCGGTGACACTCTTCCACCCCTTTCCTTAGATTTAAAGTGCTTATTAAACCGGGTTCGATCTCTTTCTCCGGCAGGAGGTGGAGTCTTTTTAATTAAGTGAAATCTCTTCCCCCTCGCTCCGCCGGCTACAGATTGACAAACGCCTCTTCCTGTAGCCGTCAAAACGCAGCCTCAATCCGCCATTAATGCTAGTAATTATTGATAACAAATGCCTTCGTTATCGAAGCGGAATTCAATCCCTGTCGCCAAATATTATATCCCTTAGGATACTATCGCGCTCGCCTAGCTTTTTGTTTCCGTAGAGCTCTTACTACTGTTAAGAAAAGGTAGCGTAAGAGATATAGAGACACGGAATAAGGGGACGAAGATAACTGGCCGCACGACATAGCCTTATGCGTTTTCGCTCTCAAATCCAGGGTCGCTTTTCGGAAATGTTCTTTTTTGTTCATCCCTTCCAACTCCCGTGTCGAGTTTTGCCTGCGTTGCTTAGTCAATAACATTTTGGACTTGACTGTTTCGAGTCCCCTTCCGGAATCCGCTTCGCCTGGCGTTTGAAGCTGTTTTTTTCTCGTGATCGGCGTGTTTCGTGACCAACTTTCGGTTCCTATCCAAAAAGATTCGCTTCCGGGGTTCAAGTCCAAAAGTGTCATTCTACAGCACACAAACACAGGAAACGAGAAAAGTAAAAAATACTCAATCACCGCTTATAGAGTATTTTGAAGAAGGTAATTGGTTTTCATTTATGACTCCCGTGCCAATCTTGCTTTGCCCTCTGCCGGGAGTATTTGTTAATTTACGTGTGCAAGTAGTGAAAATTATGAACGAACCTGAGACCTGAACCTAGAGTAGAAACATCTTAGGTTCTACAATATCTTAAATACACGTTCCGAAATCCTTTGAGATGATTGTCACAGCCAGTGCCCACTAGCGACTGTACGGACGGGTTTTAGAGCTATCAGCCCTTTGCCAATTCAATGACTGTTCTAAGGCCGCCCGAACGTCCAAAAACAAGCCCTAAACAGAGAGTGGTTAAAAAACTTACTGTATTAAAAAATAGAGCTTCTTTTTCTTATTTAAAACTGTACACTTCTGGACTTAATACTAATTGTCGCAGAACTCGAAAAGTAGACCCACATTAACTTCAAAACAATGTAACAATTTATCTATTACACTTAAATACGAAAATATATCAATTACTAACAGTAATATAAAAGAAGATAATTTCGCACCGAATACTTTTCTATAAACTATTATAACACATAAGAACTTTAGTTCTGTTGATTAATGGAACTTTGGTAATTCGAGTTCTGTGACAATGATTAGCTGCTATAGCAACAGGCCGGTAGTTAGTCAGATCACCCGTCGCCGACTTTAAGATAGGGATCAGACAGTCTTCAATTAAGTTAAGGAATCAGGTACATATGCATGGGACAGAATAACCAATAAACAAAATAGTTAATGATTTTGCAAGCTTGAACGGTGTTGTGGGTCAACGATGAATTTTAAATTCGATCTTGTTTTGTTTCATTCTCACAATTTATCTGGTTATCGTTGCTGATGACTGCCTTTGTTGTAGATGGCAGTAGTATTTGTGTGACTGCTGATGGGATTTGATTGGCTAATCTTTGAGTTCAATTGGTAGTGTTGTTGTTGATTCATATTTGGTCTTGGATGGAGACTAGTGGATGTGACCAATCTAGTCGAAATACTAGACTGGAATGTCTTTTTCTGAGAGCATTTCTCTTGGTTTGCTCGCGAAAAGAATTTTTTTTTTTTTAATTAGTAGCAGAGGGGAGTAAGCCATGTGGAAAGGTGAGGAAAAGTTCTGTGCGGTTATTGCTAGACGACATGCGATTCAGTGTAATATTGCAGAATCGAATGTTTCCAGAATCGCTATATAATGTGTAAAGTCTTCTTTCATGTATAAAGTGTCTATGGTCTTTTCATGATATCTATTCACCAGGGCCTACTAAGTTTTAATAATATCTCAACTGAGTTATCGTGCTATCAGCGTGACTGAGACACGGCGGACAAGGTTCCTGAAGTCGTACTTATTTGTCACTGACCTTTTGGGATCCCCACAGAAGTTTTGGGTTCTACCGTAGGATTTAGGCCTTGGATCAAGACGTACTATACTAAATACAGAGAGTACACTGTCAAAGCTGTTCACATGATATTTAAAGTTTTACCAGTGATGACCTTGATCCTTCCTATTTCTGACCAGCGGCATATATATATATATATATATAAATATATATAAAATCCCATCAGCAGTATATATATATATATATATATATATATATATACCTGTATTTGAAAGCTATTAAGCCATATACAGAAAAACAAAATAAACAACAATCTCAAGTAACAAACACCTTCGTATTCTTAACTTAATATCCCATAACTTTTTCTATCATATTTCCTAAGCTCACTATAGACCTAGCATTTGTAGACTTAAGGATACCTAGAAGTAGCTCATCCCCCCCCCCCTATTCTGAAGAAGAATACCCCTTATATTAGAAAGCTCCTCGCACTACAATTAAAATCCACAAAACCAAGAAACAGATCAGCTCCTACACAATAACTCACAATGATATTTATTTGTTATGATATTTATTTAGACCTAAAAACATAGCAAAAAAATGAAAATATAAATACAGAAAGAAAGTGATGCACTGTTAATTAGCACCACACTAAACACCACTCAAACATCTTTCTCTGTGTTTCCATTAGCCAAACTGAGGAATCTTGACAGGTTTCTCACACTAAAAAAAAAATCTGCTCCACATAATGTTCACCAACCAGTCCGTCCCATGAACTCCCCCTTGGATATTTCCTTCCTGAACTCCTCCAGTTCTTCGCACGCACACATAAAATGAACAAAATTCTCATCTCCCTCACCACACATTGGAAACAAATGAGAACCAAATATGTCACTAACGCTACCCAAATACTTTTTTTTCTCCAAGCGGTCTAAGGAGTTTCACTTCCTCCTTATTGTAAACCTACTTTAAAGGACATCTGAATGAAGAGTACCAAGTATCATCCCTATCTGTATGACTTCCGTTAACATTGCCTGCAGAAAACCCAATCAAATACGAAATAGTGTTTCCCAGCTATGATTTTTGCTCCATTTTGCATCTGTCCTTATTTCAGTACCGAACAATCTTAGAAATGAACAGAAGTCTCCAATCAACCCTTCTTCTATAATATTTTTTAACCAGTTAAGTCCAAACGTAAATCTAGAAGAAATTCCATTTCGATCCGGACAGCGCTGTACAAGATTTGAATGAATTGCGCTTTTTGTCTTGGAGTCTGCATGTGCAAACCTCCAAATCCTCCGAAACCACCATCGACACGCTCAGGAGAAGAATGCTCTCCGTGGCCATGTCTGTAAATGCATTCTCCATGGTGTGTTCGAGTATGGTTTCATTGTTAGGTGTCATTTAAAAAAAAACAAAAACATTTTTTTTATGGCACTTGAGCATACTCAAGTGCCATATAGCGATCGTAATTTCTGTCGGTCTGTCTGTCTGTCGTTCTGTCGGTCTGTCCAGGTTTTGCTAGTTTGGGCACTTCCAGACAAGCTAGGACGATGAAACTTCACAGGCATATCAGGGACCAGACCAGATCAACTTACAAATAATCACTTCCCCAATCCAACTTTCCCCGCATCCGAGAGTCCGAAAACTATAAAGTAAAACGGGAGCAAAAAGTAAAACGGGAGCAAAAAAAAATTCCGCCCGAACGTGGTATCGAACCAGGAACCTTTGTGTTACCAGTCGAGTATTCTACCACTGAGCGATGCGACGATGTACAGTAAAACCAATGCGGGAATACAAGCGGTTTAAAATGGTCAATTCAAGTCAAACAAATCTAGTGAAACGCTTGGAAGGAATATCAGGGAACCGACCAGATTAAATTGGACATAATAATATTCCTGATCCGATCATAGTGGGGGGAGTGGAGGGATGGGAACTCCGGAAACTACGGTCTGTCCCGGTTTTGCTAGTTTGGGCACTTCCACATAAGCTAGGACGATGAAACTTGGCAGGCGTATAAGGGACCGACCCAGATTAACATGGAAACAATCACTTCCCCGATCCGGCCATCGTGGGGGGGGGGGGAGCAACAGGAAATCCGGAAACTAGTAACATGCATAACTTTATAACGGGTAATCGGACTTGCATGAAACTTGACATATGTCAAGAACAAGTGGTTCAGAAGCTAAATTTCGAATCCGGACCAGATCCGATAACTTGGGGGGGGGGGCTAGAGCGGACACCGGAAATCTCATGAAACGCTTCCACATAAGCTAGGACATTGAAATTCGGCAAGCATATCAGGGAACGGACTAGAAGAACTTGGAAATAATCACTTTCCCCATCCGGCGATCGTGGGGGGAGTGGAGGGATGGGAAATCCGGAAACTAGTAACATGCATAACTTTGGAACCGGTAATCAGACATGCGTGAAACTTGACATATATCAAGAACAAGTACTTCAGATGCTCAGTTTCAAATCCGGACCAGATCCGATCACTGAGGGGGGGGGGAGCTGGAGGGGGGACCGAAAGTCTGGTGAAACGCTTCCAAATAAGCTAGCACAATAAAACTTGACAGGCATATGAGGGAACCAACCAGATTAACATGGAAATAATCACTTCCCCGACCCTGCTATCGCGGGGGCGGGGGGTGGAGGGAAGGGGAATCCGGAATCCGGAAACTAGAAACATGCATAACTCTGGAATGGATTATCGGACATGTCTAAAACTTGACAGTTGTGAAGAACAAGTGTTTCAGATTTTCAGTTTCAAATCTGGACCGAATCCGAAGAGAGGGGATTAGAGGGGGGACCGGAAATGTCGTGAGATGCTTAGGGTCGAGGGATCGGGATGTCACAGTAGAGGGGTTGGAAGGGGTTTTCTCGGATTTTCGGTAATCACGAGTTAGGGTACTTCCACATGTACTAGGACCATGAAACTTGGCAGACATATTAGGTACTCTTCCAGGTCAACTTGAAAATAGTTCTTTTCCCGGTCCGACGATCATGGGGGAGATTCTGTTGACATGCATAACTTTGGAACAGGTGATCAGACGTGCATGAAACTTGTCAAGTGTCAAGAACAAGTGACTCAGATGATCAGTTTCAAGTCTGGAAGGGATCCGATAACATCGGAAGGAGCTGGAGGCGGGGGGGAGAAATCTCTTGAAACGCTTAGAGTCGAGAGATCGGGATGGGACTTGGAGGGAAGAACAAGCATAAGCCATATATACATTGTAGAGGCTTAACGGCCTGCCATTCAATTTGCAAATATATTATTATTATTATTATTGACAAAACAGGACCGATCGTGTCACAGTGGGGGGAGTTGGAGGGGTTTTCCCTAATTCCGATGATCACGAGTGAGGTACTTCCAGATGTGCTATGACCGTGAAACTTTGCAGGCATCTTAGGGACTCTATTAGATTGGCTTGCAAATATAGTCCCTCCCCCGATCCGATCATCGTTGGAGGAAGATACAGTTTTCCATTTCAGATTTACTAAATCAAGAATATCGGGAGAGAGATCCAGCCTTGAAAACTGCAAACCGTATCTGACAAACATGCTAACTGTTCTTACAAGTGCCATATGAGCTTTCAGCTCTTGTTTTATCTTGACTGTGAAAGCAAGCTACCTGTTACGCTCAATCTTATAGTTCAATGGGCACATCAAACTATCCCAATCCCACTCTGTAACAACCTAGGAACAATGCTTACCCCCTAGATCAGCAGCTTTTTCAACAGTTTCCTCTCTGTAATATTTCAAAGCGTAATTTTTGGGGCCAGTACAAGCTCAATTTACTAGCTTGGACAAAGATAAAAGTGATGTTTCTTATAATACTTAGTAGATCTTTATTTGATGCATAAATCAGCTTGTATAATTCAGATTTGAATAGGTTATTTGTTTTTGAATGATTTTTGTAGCTATGTTATTTTTTATAAGCTTATTGCATATTCTGGTACATTTTATAAAGCAAGCTAATCAAGCTTCACAACACTATTCCACAAAGACAAACTTTTAATAGGCACTTTAAGCCATGGAACTTCTGATGAAACACTAGAACAATCAGGTAAACTGCATCTGCGGCTTGACTTTGGTGACATCTCAGATATATCCTTTTCTATCAAGCGTTGCTGGGAGTTTTTGAATTTCATGCCACGATATCCCAGCTCCTAAGATTTGAATCGCCGAAATGCCAGAGAGGTAAACACAAGGGATAACAAGAAAATGGCCGATTTTCGTAGCGCCTTCTAAAGGAAGTCGGAAATGTTTATTTGTGAACCATTTAACACAAAGTAAACCATTAGAAGTGTCCATTGTGCTTTAACGAAAGTTGTCAAGAAACATAGTTTCTAATTGGTTTGTATAGTCTGTAACACCAGTGGAACTAATCACAAACGACGCGAGTGGCGGGACTTATTTGTGAAAAGACCACCATCGAATGATCAGATTTTGCAGATCTTGCTAAGACAAATGTGAATGGTAAATCAAAAATAGGCCAACTGGTAGGCTAATGGTGCTTGTTGTTGAGAAAGAAAATAATGGAAGGGTATGAGGATTCAGTTCTAATTTAAGTCAGCTGTAATTCGCGAAACATACAAAACGCCGAGAAGTCATGTGGGTGTTTTTCCTCGTGCACTCCCCTATATTGGGAAACACCTTCGATTTGTCTATCCCCTTCGCTCGACCCCCTGTAGGCAACTGCAGAGATTGAGTATCCTGTCAGTTCTTTCCCTTAGGACAAATTTCGCTCCGATGGAAAGAGAGAGAGGAGGTTTAGAAAAATGTAAATCATTGCTTTAAGACGTATTTCTTTCTTCGTTTGAAGTCTTAGACGCCTGGGTAGTTCTTTGTTGAGTAGTGTGGAGTTTCTCTTTTTCACTTAAACCAGCGGGCTTGAACATCTGGGACGTCCTTTTTTCTTGAAATCTCCAGTGTTTTGCAGTGACTGGACCTCGCAAGGAATAACCTGGACAACTTTTGGGGCATACAAGACGTAGTGTAAACTCTCGAGGTTTAGCTAGTCCACTTTCGACGCTGAACGGGTACAAGGCTAATGAATGAATGAATGTATTACATGCAGCCAAGTAATAAGGCATTTGCATAGTACGTACAGAAAGAAAAAGGTAGATGAACGCTTAACAAGAAAAACAGAGGGTACACAAAATCTCTGAAAAGATAAATAAACGCAAAACAAGAAATACACAATAAAACACGAAAAGAACAATAAAATTTACTGTATTAGCTGGCGCATTGGGAATGGGCAGGAATTCGGTTGAATGATGGCAGAAGATGTTTACTTATATCTTTTAGCTTGGCAGTTGGAAAACTTCTCCAGGATTTGGTGATTGCGCATGTGACGAGGATGGTACAGAAGAAAACGGAGATATTTAATAAAACGTGAACGCATTCGCTTGTGTCTTTTTTCCTGAGAATGGGGTACAAACCAGCGAGGAAAAGCACAGAGGAGGAGCAAAAACTTGTGTAGATTTTTGATAGACCTCGTCGGTTGTATCTGGCTCTGTTTGAAACGATTTTCCCATAGCCCATCCTCGTCGCATTTGCAGTTGACAGAACAGCTGCTTCGCACATTTTTCTGAGGGTCGTTGAAACCGAAATTCCCCACCACTTGATTAGTGTTGGGCGATATTTGGAATTCTCGATATATCGATATTTTCACTTTCGATAATCCATATATCGATATCAATATTTTGGGACCATGGTTCGCTATAGTACACGTCTCGTTTCACCAAAATTTAAGAGCAAAATCCTGGCAAAAAAGCGTATTTCGTCAACTCAAATCTCGAATAAATAAAAACTGAATTACGAAGAACATATTGCTCCGGTTTCGGATGTATAATTGTCTAATGCTGGATCGCTTACAATAATTATAAATGAACAAATATCTTTTTCAATATCGATATTTACGTTTCGATATTGGATATCGATATTTGGTCCGATATATCGATATCTCGTTATCGATATCGATATCGAATATCGCAGATTGCAGAAGACTGTTGGTGACTTTAAGGGTAGAAGAAGAACCTCTAGGCGGATTAGAACATAGATATTGACACTTCTCCAGAGTAATAGATAATCCGATGTTGCTAAGGTCCTTGAAAAGTGATTCCAGATTGTGTTGTAATTTTTGTTTAGATCTACTGATCAATTATTCTTCCGGTCCGAAAAATTAACTGCATATTCAGGTTTAAAGCACAACTCCCAATAGTTATGACCTTTCGCGGTGAAATGTCTCAGAAATGTCGTTTTGGGATCCCAAAACGTAAGTGGAGGGATACCTATGACATCGCAAAAGTTGTCCGTCTGTCCGCACGATAACTCTCTAAGGGATTGAGATATTTTGATGAAACTTGATGGGAGGATCCTTTGGGGCAAAGTACAGGTCAAGTTCGAAGATGGGGTCTGTAGCCGTATATTTGAGGGTGAGGGAGGAGTTTCAAATTGAGGGGCTGACCACTTTTTTTTTTTTAAAGCTATTGAGATAGTTGATTTAGGGGTAAGGAGACATGCTGAATTCGAATATGAAATTAATTTTCTCGCCAGACAAATAGTTCACCCGGAATCCGGCGAAAACCGGAAAATTTGTGAAAAGTAAAAGTTTAGTATGAAGTTGATTAGAGGTTCGATTTAGAAGCAAGGAGGCGTGCTGAGTCCGAATATGGAGTTTCGGACAATTAGTTCGGCCGGAATACGGCCAAAACAGAGAATTTGTTAAAAGTAAAAGTTTTATTTACATTTGATAAGATGTTCGATTTGCGGGTAAGAAGACATGCTGAATTTGTGTATGACAGTCATTTTCTCACCGGATGTATAGATCGCTCGGAATCTATCTGAAACCGGAAAATTGGTTAAAAGTAAAAGTTTAATCTGAAGTTGATTAGAGGATGGGTGTAGGGATAAGGAGACGTGGAATTCGTTTTTGAGCTTTGGTTCTTGCCAGACAAGTAGTTTGTCCGGAATCCGGCCGAAACCGGAAGTTGGGCAGAAGTAAGGAAGGGAGGAGATACGACGTAAGCTATAGGGTAAACCATATGCTGAATCCATATTTGAATATTTGACAGCGCAAAACGGATATCTGAATATATCTGAACTTGTTGAAATTCGGCTAGCGTATCCGGTTTGCACTCTCAAATACGAACTTGGTCTTCTCCTATTGTTACCTTTGGCCTTAACCTGTTTGTAAATTAGTAAAAATGTTTAAGAAGTCTGTTGAAGACCGAATATCTACAAGAACGAATTGTCGGGAGCAAATATTAAAATTCTGTGATCCCATCGAAACCTTAGGTCTTGTTAGATAATGCCATTACTTTTCATGCGAACTTAGCGATTTTCTTATGAACGCGTGTCTATCCAGCCTTTCCGCTCTCCAACGTGGCGGCTGAAGGCAAAATAATTGAAAACTGAACGCGGCGTTGTAAGAAAAGTGAGAAAACAAAGCAAAACAAATAGAGTCCAAAACGACGATAGACCTGGTGGCCTATACCATGTCTTTCCTAAATTTTTAAGCCCTATCGTAGTGGCATGTGAACTGTATTCACAAAACACTCTGTAGCTCAATTGGTAGAGCGGGTGCCTCTGGTCCAGGGTTCAAATCCCGGCTGAGGTACATTTTTGTCTTTCAGTTCACTACTTATAAACCTCACTGACCTGAAACGGCAATGCATTGAAAGTTGTTAGAGTATGTTACTCCCCGGGAGTAAGCGGTGACAGAAGGACAGACGGACATATTCAGAATGCTGTGGTATCCTTCACTTTGGTTTACGATTCTCGAAACGAAAGCTGGGTTCTAATAGCTATCTCCCTTTTCGACTAAAGCTTAGGGCATTTAGTGTTGAACAGGACCCGACTAATGAAAGGGAAAATATGTTTAGTGTATGAGATTTTTTTTGTATATTTTTTTTTTTTTATTATAAACCCACTATACAAAACAAAAGTGGAAAACGAAAGGAAAAAGAAAATATAGATAACATATCAACGAACTAAAAGGAGCAAGCATCTTGACTTTGATGTATACGACCGTCTACACGCTCGCCGCTCAATTTCTATTAGGCTTCCAACTGGATCAATAACATTGAAATAACGCATAATACCTGTGTTACTATGACGGGCAGGTAGGTACAGAAAATACTTACAGAACTTAAAATAAAAGTGTTATATATTTATCTCATACTCTGCATAAACTACTTTTACGGGCAACCAACCTTCATTGGGTTTTTTTATCCTATAAAATGGGATTACCTTCGGTTTTTTGTGATCAGAGTGACCTATCAAGCTAATCCTGGGACTTGTGGAGTTGTCCGTTTAGCAAACATGTCCCTGGTTTAATTAGGCTACTTGTTTTATAGTTGATAGTGACACTTTTTACCTTGAGCCTGAAGAGGACCCTTGCCAAGAAGGGCCGAAAAAATTGCTCTAATAAAGTTCAGCTGCAAGCAACTGTGATTTGCAGTCACCTTGGGGTGAAAGAATACTTACTTGTTTTAGTTGTTAAGCTTAAAGCAGGACTGAAACCCGATACTATTCTTTTACTGTCCTTCTCAATAACAACCGCAGTCACCAGTCCGCCTGTTAACGATATACTTTCAAAGTTGTTTTCATGCTTTTTCCCTCTAGCCAAACCTGATATTCCCATGGTAGGTCTTTCCACAGTCAAGCCCCGCCTCTCGCTTCGTTTGTGATTGGTTCAGCGGGACGTGCGGACTGTAAAACCAATCAGAGACAACGTTTATTGGCGATTTTACTCAAGATTGCGCGTAGTAGTTAATGTGCTTTCGCAGTAGAGACATTGCGAGAGTTGTTGCAGAACTAGAGCGGATCCGTTTTTCCGCAGTTGAATTGGAACCGGAATGCAGTTTCTGTAGCCTTCTACCGTGGTTGCTAATTGGAATGATAAGCTGTTCAGTGAAGCTTTATATTTTTCTGTCGTTTCTGGGACCATGCCAGCCTCATCTAAATGATTGGCTGACAGGTATTTCATAGTCGTCTCATCTCCTATTCCATTCTTGTGTTTTCATATCTCTGAGCTCTTTTTCATTTTCCTCTTGAATTGGCGCTTATTTTCTGTCCATTGGTGGAGAATGGAAGCCCCATAAGATTGGTCCGCTCGTTCGATCGTCGAGAAACGACCACTTTCGCTTCCTTTCAGATCTCTTTGAATCTCGTTTTCTGGTTGCTCCTCGTCGGAAATGAAATGAAACCTTTCGAAAACAAAGCCGCTGAGGAAGTTGTACTTAGGAACTGGTGGTGTGATTTTTCTTCTTTGTCTCGTGCAGAGAACGGGATTCGAGGACAGGGAGGGGGAAGCCTGGTCGGGTTTCCGGCCGACTCGGTGCTCAACTTCTAATAGCATTTCGGATATCTTTCCATGAAACGCTTCCGTGTTGTGGAATATTTATGAAAGCGGGGAAGAGGGCCTCCGAAAGCAAGTAAGGTGTTGCGTCTGGAATCGTTTATACTTTTCAAATCTTGTGTCGTTACATTCAAGTGAATATTATTTTAAACTTTTGAGGTAAAAGACGTGGAGCCTTGCTCGTTCACGAAATGAACAGCATTGACAAAATCGAGGAACTAAAGAGACTGCTGTCGGTGATTTTATGGACCTAGGAGATAGATATCCTTGCCGTTGTCCGTCTGCGAAAATGTTAGACACAGAGATAAAAGGTTTTCCCATCCAATCCGAATTGCCCATTATTAGCCTATACGTCCGCTAGAAAGTATTGCGTAGTGCACCTTGTCGTGTCTTATGCTGGCTACATCCGGCGTGCGAATTTTTCTAAACTCAGAGCAGGCTCTCGTAAAATCTGTAATTGTTCAGCCCTTTAATTTTTCTCTTGGGTTTCGCTGTTTTCACACCCGTAATGTCTTTTTTACCTTTTTTTTAACAATAGTAACTTTTATACAACTTTTTTTAACAATAGAACGTTGGAACTTCTGGAATAGTTGGACATTTTTATAGCTGTGTTGTGATACATTTCAGGTTGTTTTAGCTTTAAAACCACGTCGCGGACTTGTTTTAAATTTCTATGCTTTGAAAACCTTGCATCTTGAAGTTAACGCTTCCGTGAGTCGGCAAGTTTTAACCTCAGTGCTAACACGAAAATCACTTATTTCACGGGGCAGGTCTGGGTATTTTTCCACCCTGTTTTCTCATTAAAACAAATATTTGGGGTGAGAGTTGTGCTTTAAAGCCAGGCTTCACCCTCCAGACTTCAAGATACCTATATAGGAAAGCTAAGCTTCGCCTTCTAGACTTTTCTTCTGGATTCCAGAAATCCGTTTTCGTCGAGGTGGATCCAAAAAGTCAACCTAGCTCCCAGGTCGTCTGGGAGCGTGTTCCCGCACGAAGTCACGGATCCTGGCTTCTGGACGTCAAAGCTGGAACGAATTTTTCTAATTTTGGCAAAATATCTTGCCGCGGGCTGATCCGGCCCGTCACGTCACAGAGATCGTAGTTACCACGCCAAGTACGCTCCCCGAGCGTTGAGTATTGTATTTTCACGAAGTTGGAACGAAAATAGTAACTAATAGTTAGTATTGTTAGAAGGATGGAACACGCTCTGGAAGTCTGGGGTATTAATTACTCCAGATCCAGGATTCTGGATTGCGTCATAGAGGCAGCACATTCGAGAGACACGATAAATATGCGCATGAATGGGGCAGGAGAAAAAGGGAACAGTGATAGACAGTTGTGGTTTGGAGGCCGAAAGTAATGCATGGGACTCGGAAATGTTGAAGAATAGCAAAATTTATTCCGAACATCTTGACGACCAGAAGCGTTGGCTTCAGAGCCAGGCTTCACCTTCCAGAAGTCCGGTGCTTCCGTACAATCCACCCAACCCTTCCGGATTTTCATTTTCGTGGTGCATGCTAAGCTTCTTCCATTCTGTATATCCTTATAAGTTTCCTCCAAGATCCTCTCGTTTTATTGATTTTGAGTCTTTCGTATCTCTTGTACCCTAATTTTTCCTGGCGTCCTTCTAGCCTATGTCCCACTGTACATTCTCGTCGACGTCCCTAGCCAGAGTCCGTCTCTAATCCTTCGTCCTATCTATTATCTATGTCGCCAGACGTCGGGAGAAAAAGACTTAATAGATAGCAAATATTGTTATAAGCGGTAGCAGCACTTTCCAGAATTCCTAGGATCTTGTCCTGAAGGATTCCTCTTGTTTTCACAAAGCGAGGGTCGCATTAGACAGGGTGTTTTGACCAAACGATGGAATGAAAGTGGAAGTTTAGTAGGTTGTCTGACAGGGTGGGAGATGGTGGTGAAGAATTCTCACTGGAGGTATATCCATCCTGCTTTTCTCGGTCACGGTCTCTCCTGTCTCAGAAACCTACACGAACCTTGTTCCAACCCTTGGGTGAATGAACTGATTAGTTCAGCGTGGTTCTGTTGTTATCTATCTACTAGGTTGTTATCTATCGACTGCAAATTCAATTTAGTCCCTTCTTCCGATATTCTGTTGTTGTTGTTTGTACAACGCCGAGGAATAGCCTTTGATCATGTGATTACTGATTCTGTTCCTCTTAGAACATACCCTTTTGTAAGCTTCGATAAGTTGACAACTTCAGCATTTAACCGACTGCGAAGAAACCAAACCAAAGTGTTGCTCCCGGCAACGTAGGCCTAGTTGTGTTGCGAGAGCAACACTTTGGTTTTGTCACATTTCTTCTTCTTTTTTCTCCCTAGTACACTGATTTCAGCCTATTACTAGAAAGTGGTAAGCGTCTAACCTCTATGCTTTTTACTGAAAGTGTGGGACTTAGGCCGGATTGATGAATATTCCCCCACATTTTTGGAAAGCTCCGTAGAACTCTTGTCTTGGGCCAGAAAGGTTGGTTTTGCTTGTCCTCGAGCCGGAGCCTATGGCGTGTGATGTGAAGTGGAGTTGTATAGCCTATGCCAGAGAGGACCATCTGAAGCTATGCAGCCAAGCTTTCATTTCATCATGCCATGTTTCTGCTTTCGAGTGGAAAGCTCCGTTCTAGCAGGCAAGCAGGCTGGCACAGTTTCAAATTGGAAGATGGACTAAAATATACAAGTGCTTAATATCTGTTGCAAAACGGTAAACCATTGCCGATAAATAAAGCTTTTTTGCGTCACAATCAATAGCGGCTTCTTGAGAAGTGACCTTACAATCTGGAACGGAACATTTCTTGAGATTCGCCTCACTTGACTACAAAAATCCATTAGCAGAATCGGAATAATTCGCCTTATTCTAGTTTAGCGCTCCAAGTGGACTAGTTTCTGTTAATCCCCCGTGCTTCACCGTCATTACTTGGATCAGACATGGCAAAATAGATCCACAGGTTAGTGAGTGGAAAACCTGTCATCTGTGTCCCAGGTAATGGAGGTTTTACATATGTCTTAGCAGCAGAAAGGGAAAGCGACCCACTACCCTATGGATTCGACTTTTTACTATGTCTACACAAGTGTTGGTTAAGACATAGTAAAAAGTCGAATCCATAGGGTAGGGGGTCACTTTAACTTTCTGCTGCTGAAGCATATGCAAAACCTCCAATACCTGGGACACAGATAACAAGTTTTCTACTTACTAGCCTGTGGATCTATTTTACCATGTCTGATCCAAATAATGACGGTGAGGCATGGGGGGATTAACAGAAACTATTCCGCTTGGGAGCGCTGAACTGGAATATGGTGAATTCAGTATCCAAATCCAAGATAAAAAATAAGGTTGCTTCTCGGTTAAACTTTTAAACAGCGAAAACCGTGGATAATTAAAGTTTAACTGAAAAGAGCTGGGATAGGACAATCTAGTACTCGTCACTTATTCACTTAAATTGGCTTGAAGACTTGCTGAAAATGCGTTACTTCGTTGTTCCGCTATACACAAATAATCGATTTTCGAATAGTGAAATTTCCATGTGACTTGTGGTGCCTCTATGCGTTTGTATCTGTGTTGTATACCTTACCAGAAAGATTTATGACTTTTTTTTGTTCAGGCACTAAGCTGTCTTCATCAAGCTAACCAGTGCCCACTGAAAAGCCGCGTTTGTGTTGAGATGGAAATTTCCCGCGTCATAGTAGAATATACTTTGAGCGTGTTCCACCCTTCTAACAATAGTTACTATTTCTCTCCCATCCTCACGAAAAGTTACTGCGCTGACCGTTCCAACCTTGTCGGAATAGTAATTGTTACTATTTGCTTACCATGCTCGGGAGCGTAGTAAGCATAGTAACTACACATCTCTGTAACGTGATTGGTCGGTTTTGCCCGTGGCGTGAGATCCTGCTGGAAAATAGAAAAATTGTTCCAGCCTTGACGGCAAAAAGCCAGAATTCGTGACGTCATGCGTAGTAACTACGGTAAGTAGGATGGAACACGCTCTTTGTGTGGACGGCTGCAGATCTTCTGAATGTCAACACTAGAGCAGATAGTGGGACAAAAAAATCCCTTAGCAGAATCCAAATTATTCGATGTATTCAGTTAAATGACACGAAAATAAGTTGTCTTTTCAGTTAAACTTTAAAAAGCAAAGCCTGGTTATAGTTATTCAACCATTTCAGAATTGTGCAACATACACAATAAATACTGTGTGGTTTGCTTTTAACGATTCTACTGCTCTCCTAAGAAAATGAATCCATGACAATAAAAGCTACTTTGATTTGGATTTAAACTTGTTATCGGATGCATTTATATCCTTGAAGTAAGTGCTCTGTCGGCGAGACAATCTGCCATCTGTACATCTGTCCCTTTCCTTTTTTTCTTAAATAGGTTCTAATAGATGAAAGGCCATAGATTTTTATGGCCATAGATTTTATGGCACTTGCCTTCCGGCCAAGTGCATATACCTATCACTGTTCCGTCGGTCGGTCTGGTAACCGCGGGTTAGGGTACTTCCAGGTGTGCAAGGACGACGAAACTTGGCAGGTATATCAGGGACCTGACCAAACCTCCTTGGAAATAGTCAGTTCCTCGATTCGGCCATCGTGTGGGGAATGGATGGAGATGGAATACGGAACGTTGAGGCATGCGCAACTTTCGAACGGTTGACCGGATCTGAATAAAACTTGATAAGCGGGAAGAACACATGTCCACATGTCCCTTTTTCCGTCCGGACTGGATCCGAGTGATCCGACAACTGTGTGTGTGTGTGTGTGGGGGGGGGGGGTACCGGAAATATCGTGACTTGATGGGAAGAATATACACAGATTCTAGATGCATCGTTGACATAGTCGGATCGGATCTGGGCACTGTGGGGAGAGTTGGAGGCTGGGTCCTCGAATTCCGGTTATTAGAGTGGTCGCATCGAGATGAAGTTTGGTAAGAAGAAAAAGGACAAGTTGTAAATACAGTTTTGATACAAATGGAACGGATCAGCGTATTGTCGGGGAGGGAGAGTAGAGGGAGTTAACCGGAATTCCGACGATGGCGAGTTAAGGTACTTACAGATGTAATTTAATTCCCGTCCGTGTTAGCCGAGTGCTATAGGGTTGAAATAAAATTGATTGATTGATTGAATTGGACAAAGAATTCGGCAGGTGTATTAGGGACCCTATCAGATTGACTTTGAAGCAGGCATTTTCTTGATCGGCCATCTTGGGGGGAGTGGGGGGGGGGGAGAAACAGAATCCGGATTAACACAATTGTGTGTCATGCATACATTTTGAACGGTAGCTCGGATCCAAAGGAAACTTGAGAATTGACAAGAGGAAGTGTTTCTGATCTAACGACAGACTTTCATAATCCCCAAGGGCCCATGATCATTTTTACTTCAAGTATATGCTTGCAGATGTGTTATTAGCCCCCTTAAAGTGCGTCTTAAACTGCAAACTGAAAAATACTTTTGACCAAAAGAAAAATTTTAATGAATGTCAAGGGCCCATGATCATTTATGCCTCAAGGGTTTTGCTTTCAAATGACTTTCCAACATACTTAACGCAAAGTGGACTTTTTTTTTTTTAAAGAAAAATACATTTTTTAAGGCCCAAGATCATCTGTGACCCAAGTATTCTGCTTACAAATTCATTTCTAGTCCCCTCAAAGTGCGCATCTTAGCTGCAAAATGCAAAAACAAATTTACGAGCAATGATACACTTTCATGACCCTACGGCCCATGATCATAAGTGATCACTAGTGACATGATAAGATAAGATTTATTCCACTAAAAGCACAGCGGCCATGGGAAAAAAATAAACACAAACAAAAATCAACAACACAATCCAAATAAATGCTAATATTTTGCTTATTCCTTTACAGGAATCTTTATCTGTGGTTGATCGAAATCGAAAGGAATCTTCCCAACTTTTCAATATCCCCAAATATTTTACTTCCCATTACTTTTACCAACCAATCCTCCCCCCGATTACTAACCCCCAAAATCTGAAAGCTCAGGACATAAACACATTACGTTAAAATGATGTAGCCCAAGCTGACTGTGAGTCATATTTGACAGTTAATAAAATTCAGCTTACACATCCGTTTTTGCACTGTCAGGCGTTGTCAGTCATGTATGTATGTTAGTATGTATGTCATATGTAAAACTCGTATACCATTTCCTGACACCATCCAGTTTATTCACAACCGAGAACAAGTGCACTAGCGCTCAAATCCGGAACGTTACAGTACAATTTGTATCTTGTCTTATATACGAACAGCGTTAAAAGCATGACATTTTATATTCCCAACTGAACTAACCAAATTTGAAATCATCCCGCTCCTTGCAAGAACGGTCCCAATTTCGATACTGAATGTCTTGCCACCCAGCCTGTCCGACCTAGCTTTAAGCCTCTTTTCAATTAGCAAGGTAATAACAAGCGCAATAGACCAATTCGTAGCGGCCTAATACCTCCTTCGTCACATCTTCATTAAGAACGGCATAGCATCAATGGTATGACAAAACCGCCCAGTTTCCAACATCCACATCTGTACTATACTATATATCCACAAGTATACTAGAGTTGAATTTGAAAACTGTCATTCACGAACTTAACTTATGGGAATTCTGGGGCCAGTTGCCCATGGACGGGAGGGAGGGGGGAAGACACATCAGTATGCGTATCTAGCCTATATACATCAAATATACCAGCTTAGAGTTTGATTCCAGTCACGGGTAAAAATTCTTGTGGTTCCTAAAATCACCATGATCTTTTTGCCCACTCTAACAATGCCCACGCTCAGAATGCCCACGATTAAAATGCCCACGGTTCAAAATGCCCACGACCAAAATGCCCACGATTAAAATGGAGTTAAAGCTGGTGCTGTATTTCATTTTGGACTCGGCTGCTCTTTCTGCTGCTCGATTGGGTCGTTGAAAGGGTGAAGAATAAAACGTAGCTGACGTATCCGTTTTGTATTGTCGAATATGATTCGCAGTCAGCTTCGCCTGACGGTATATATATTTATCCGTGTTTTTAATTTGCTTATTTACCAGCTAAGTTTTTTAATTTTTGTCTAATTTTCTTTTCATGATCTATTTTTAACTTCTGAATCGCACCATTAGATTATACAATGCTTGTTGGTCCGGTTTGGAGTCGCGACTTGAAGGGTGAAACTAAAGGAAATGGTAAAATGCTTACGATAATTTTTCTCTTATTTTTACTCTTTCAAGTAGTGCGCCCTAGAACTGGGGATTGGACTGACTGTCTATTCGTCACATTTTTGTTTAAAATGCCCATTAGGGCATCACTATTAGAACTCGCTCTGTCCACGTCTCTCCTTCTCACCCTCCCTTATCGTAGGAAGACTGAAATCAAGATTCACTCTTGACCTTGCTTTGGGGAGCACTCCTATTACTTTCTAGTGAAAAGCTCCCGGTCTGTCGCGTGCCTACTGCCCTGGATTAACCCATTGGGAGTTCGTGGTAACAATCTGGGACAATAGAAATCCCATTAGGGCCGACATGTAGGCCGCTGCTCATAAACATTGGGGATCACTCCTTCTAGATTAGCGAATAATATCCCTTTCCTCGCCATCCTTAGAAGGGATCGTGCGAAATATTGGTCCCGGTCTGCGGCTGGACTGATTAATTGCGGTGTGGATGAAAGGACTCGTGTCGTTTTCATGCTGAAAGCAAAGTCGGAAATGTAATAGGCTAAGAATGTTGGAGGGTGACGGACCTATTGGCTTCGTTGATGGGGTAATCTAAGAGGAATCTGACGCAAGTCTTGTGCAGCTGGATTCCCAGGCCTTCGCATCTTGGGACATAGTTAGCAGACGCTGTCGTGGAGGTCCTTTGTCTTTCATTCCTTCGGCCTCTTTTTAGTCGATCCCGTATTACAGGTCCCATCTACGAACGTGGTTTGTTTGACCCAAACGATCATCATAACACCAAGTTTTAACTAAATGTCACAACCCTTTCTTGAGCGCTCGCGCTAACTGACTGACAGACAGAGGGACGGACGGTGAAACTTTACAAACCCTTGGTATCCCTTAAAAGACACCTGAACAATGAAACCGTACTTGAACACACCATGGAGAGTGCATTTACAGACATGGCCACGGAGAGCATTCTTCTCCTGAGCGTGACGTTTTCAAAATAGGGATGTTCGTTTCTGGAGGTTTGCACATGCAGACTCCAAGACAAAAAGCGCATTTCATTCAAATCTTGTACAACGCTGGCCGGATCGTAGTGGAATTTCTTGTTCGTCTGGGCGTAACTGGTTAAAAAAGATTCCAGAAGAACGGTTGATTGGGGACATTTGTTCATTTCTAAAATTGTTTGGTAATGAAATAAGGACAGATGCAAAATGGAGCAAAAATCATAGCTAGGAAACTTTATTTCGTATTTGGATTGGGTTTTCTGCAGGCAATGTTAACGGAAGTCATACAGATAGGGATGATACTTGGTAGTCTTCATTCAGGTGTCCTTTAACTAACGTTTTGAGATCTTAAAAGCAAAACCAAAGGTTTTGATGCGATCTCAAAGGGGGGGGGGGGGTATTTATTGTCAGAAATATCATATCAGTCAATAGTTGCGTTTTTGATCTGAATTCTCAGTTCTCGATTCTCGTACAAATTATCGGTTTTGCTCTTGTTTCTTCTCCATTCCCGCTTTTGACAAACTTTGCGACCCGTTAAACCTGCTTATTCGGATTGAACATTCGCCCTTCATTCGACCGATCAGGAACGAGAACTGAAAAGGAGAAACGAGACGGAAACGCGAAAAAAAAGAATTAAAGTAGGAGAATTGAGATAAAAAAGCAACTATTTATGCAATTTTTCCATGTTTCTGAAACTGAACTAAGGGGGCCGATCGAGGCTGAACACAGCCTGGAAGGGTTTATAAACTTTGAAAGATCCAGCAGAGTTACTTGTGTTAGAATTCTGTCTAGGCTACTGCGTATTGTTCAATTTCAGTTCAGTTCTGTACTCTAAAAAACCGATCACGGATAACCAGATGGGTTGTTTTTGCGTCAAAACATAACGTCATAGCATAACAATCTAGAAGTATATACAGTTTTGCGACATTTATACCGACTTCTATCATAAGTATGGTCAATAACATATTAGACTACAATTAATAAAATACAAATAATATCAAAATTAATGTTCAAAGGCGCTTCGAGTTATGTAAACGAACAAACGAGGGGACCGAACTCTGAGCACCTGCTCTAAACTAGAATCAGGCTCGGCAGCTTGACGAGGAAGACGAATTCGGGAGGGGAGAAATCAGGGATGAGTATATCGCGGTGAAATTGGTTTTGGATTATAGATGCACCGAACTTCATACAAAGTTGAAGTCGACGGCATGACTCAAGGATTACTCAAGGATTCAACAACTTTACTATAAAAAAAAATCATTCCGGCTTGACGACCGGTTACACACAAAGCACATACGCGCTTGAAAAACGCAACCAGTACACATTTACTAGCATATTCTAACCAAACCTTCACTAAAATAAACTAAAAATGTATTAATTAATTTGTCAATTTGTCCTCTCTCGTCTTCATAACCCTCCACTCACCAACTACCCTCAAGGAGATGTTTCTTTAACCGATTTTTAAACTGTGGTACACTTTCCGCTTCTCGAATTGAGTCTGGAAAAGTATTCCAGACCACCGTACCTTAATGCCTTGCCACATGGCTAGAACGAACCGTAATGATGAAAGGGTGTTTAATTTAAATATGCTTTATGAGCTGAATGTATGGGACTTTCGGAGCTTTAGATGTAACAAGCAACGCTATATACTGAATCCTCTCAAGCAAATCCGACTGTTCCTGGGTCAGACCAAAATGCCAAACACGGACGTCGATATTCTAGATTACAACGGATTAAATAAAACTATTGTTCAATACTTGTCATGTACCCTCGTTTCTACCGTTTAATACTTTTTAATGGTAACAAGCTAAAATCTTAACGCCAAATGTCTGATAAATAAAAACAATAATAATAGTAGCAATATATTGCACAAAAGTAGGCAGTTTGGCATACATAGCTCGTCTCTTCTACATAGCTCGTCTTAAACAGACTGTCCCGGGAATGCTTAAAAGCGTTGATGGAGTCCACTTTACCACTTCAGTAGTACAGAACCACTTTAGATGGAAAGGCGTTCCATCAGTCCACCACTCGGTTTTGGAAAGATCATCTACCAATGTCAACCGAAAATCGCCAGCCATGCAGCTTACAAGTCGTGACCACGCAGACCCTTCTTGTTTAAAGGACCGGTAAATGAAGAGTACCAAGTACCAAGTATCATCCCTATCTGTATGACTTCCGTTAACATTGCCTGCAGAAAACCCAATCCAAATACGAAATAGTGTTTCCAAGCTATGATTTTTGCTCCATTTTGCATCTGTCCTTATTCCAGTACCGACCAGTTTTAGAAAGAACAAATATCTCCAATCCCTTCTTCTTGAATATTTTTTAACAGGTTAAGCCCAAACGTGTATCTAGAAGAAATTCCAATACGATCTTGCCAGTGCTGTAAAAGATTTGAATGAATTGCGCTTTTTGTCTTGGAGTCTGCATGTGCAAACCTCCAGAAACGAAAATCCCTATTTTGAAAACGTCACGCTCAGGAGAAGAACGCTCTCCGTGGCCATATCTGTAAATGCATTCTCCATGGTGTGTTCAAGTATGGTTTGATCGTTCAGGTGTCCTTTAACGCTTAGGTTTTTTTGTTTTTTTGGGATCCCAAAACGTAAGTGGAGGGATGGGATACCTATGACATCGCAAAAGTTGTCCGTCTGTCCGTCCGTCCGTCCGTCCGTCTGTAAGCACGATAACTCTCGAAGGGAATGAGATATTTTGATGAAACTTGGTGGGAGGGTTCGTTGGGTCGTCGGACCAGTCAAGTTCGTAGATGGGCTTTGTAGCTCTACATTTAGGGGTGGGGGAGGGGATTCAAATTAAGGGACAAACAAAATATTTTGAAACAGCTAATGTGATAGTCGATTATGGGGTAAGAAGACATGCTGAACACGATGGTGAAAACCATTTTGTCATCGGACAAGTAGTTCGTCCGGACAAGTAGTTGTTGAAAGTAAAAGTTTTATTTGAAATTGATTATATGTTCGATTTAGGGGTAGGAAGACATGCTGAAGACGATGGTGAAAACTATTTTCTCGACGGACAAGTATTTCGCCCGGAATCCGGCCCAAACCGGAAAGTTTGTTGAAAGTAAAAATTTTATTTTAAGTTGATTAAATGTTCGATTTAGAGGCAAGAAGACATGCTGAAGACGATGGTGAAAACTATTTTCTCGACGGACAAGTATTTCGACCGGAATCCGACCCAAACCGGAAAGTTTGTCAAAATTAAAAGTTTTATTTGGAGTTGATTAGATGTTCGATTTAGGGCAAGAAGACATGCTGAACACTTCTGTGAAAAAAAGTTTCTACCCGGACATGTAGTTCGTCCGGAATCCGGCCAAAACCGGAAAACTGCTGGAAGTCAAAGTTTTATTTCTAGTTGATTAGATAAGCGGTTTAGGGGTAAGAAGAGATGCTGAGTCCCTCTATGACAATCGTATTTTACCAGGACATAAAGTTCGACCGGAATCCGGCTGGAATCGGAAAATGTGTGATAAGCTAAATTTCTATTTGAAGTTGATTAGATGTTCATTACTGGGGAAAGAAGATACCCTGATTTCGTCTTTGAGCTTTCTTTTTTCGCCGGACAAGTAGTTCTGGAGTTCGGCCGGAACCGGGAAATTGGCAGAAGTGGCAGGAAGTTTTCGTCAAAACAGATATGACTTATAGGGGTAAACACACGTGCTGAATCCAAATCTGAACTTGGTTTTCTCAGGTGATTAGCTATTTGGCCTTAATATGTTTCTGAATTTTAATTGTAAAAATGAGTCTGGCGAAGACTGGATCTGGCTAAGACAAGACCCAGTTGTCTGGATCAGATATTGAATTTTTGGGATCCCATCGAAACCTTTGGTCTTGTTTACTTGGGGGTAAAATGGGCCATGAAACTTTTCTGTGACAGCCAAGTTCCTAAGAATTTCTAGGTTTTCGCTCCCTCGCTTAGGAAAAGGAAGTGGTCGGTTTGGAGTCATCCCTTTGGTAATTAATCATTAATGGTGAAACGGGAGAGAAGGGTGATGTGATTCCTGGAAGTCGATGTAATAATGTCGTTTTCTGGGAAAGTTTGTTCATTTAATCTTTGTTGATAAGACCATCTCAAGCCGGTTATTCATTTGAGCCCCCTGCTATATCAGTGCCTGGGTTCGCGGTAGTAGGTCTGTTCTTATTGGGTAGAAAAAAAAATATTTCTTTCGTCTTTTGTCTGAACATAGTTTTGCCTTTTTATGGCACTTGCCCTTCGGCCAAGTGCCATATAGCGATCGCAATTTCTGTCCGTCCGTCGGTCTGTAGGTCTGTCGGTCTGTCCAGGTTTTGCTAGTTCGGGCACTTCCACATAAGCTAGGACGATAAAACTTGGCAGGCGTATCAGGGACCCCAAATGATTAAGTTGGAAATAGTCACTTCCCCGATCCGAGCACCGTGGGGGGAGTGGAGGGAGGGGGAATCCGGAATCTTGAGGTATTTTTAACTTTTGAACGGGTGATCGGATCTCGATGAAACTTGATATTTGGAACGACCTCATGCCTCAGACGACCCACTTAAAATCCGGACCGGATCCGGTGACTTTTGGGGGGAGCTGGAGGGGGCAACCGGAAATCTTGGGAAACGCTATGAGTGGAGGGATCGAGATGAAACTTGGTGGGAAGACACCTAGCAAACACTAGATACAACATTGACATAACCGAGTCGATTCGGGCACTGTGGGGGGAAGGGGAGGGAGGGGGAATCCGGAATCTTGAGGTATTTATAACTTTTGAACGGGTGATCGGATCTCGATGGAACTTGATATTTGGAAAGACCTCATACCTCAGACGACCCACTTAAAATCTGGACCGGATCCGGTGACTTTTGGGGGGAGCTGCAGGGGGCAACCGGAAATCTTGGGAAACGCTATGAGTGGAGGGATCGAGATGAAACTTGGTGTGAAGACACCTAGCAAACACTAGATACACCATTGACATAACCGAGCCGATTCGGGCACTCTGGGGGGAGTGGAGGGAGGAGGAATCCGGAATCTTGAGGTATTTATAACTTTTGAACGGGTGATCGGATCTCGATGGAACTTGATATTTGGAAAGACTTCATGCCTCAGACGACCCACTTAAAATCCGGACCGGATCCGGTGACTTTTGGGGGGAGCTGGAGGAGGCAACCGGAAATCTTGGGAAACGCTATGAGTGGAGGGGTCGAGATGAAACTTGGTTGGAAGACACCTAGCAAACACTCGATACATCATTGACATGACCGAGCCGATTCGGGCACTGTCGGGGGAGTGGAGGGAGGGGGGATCCGGAATCTTGAGGTATTTATAACTTTTGAACGGGAGACCGGATTTCGATGAAACTTGATATTTGGAACGACCTCATGCCTCAGACGACCCACTTAAAATCCGGACTGGATCCGGTGACTTTTGGGGGGAGCTGGAGAGGGCAACCAGAAATCTTGGGAAACGCTATGAGTGGAGGGATCGAGATGAAACTTGGTGTGAAGACACCTAGCAAACACTAGATACACCATTGACATAACCGAGCCGACTCGGGCACTGTGGGGGGAGTAGAGAAGGGGGAATCCGGAATCTTGAGGTATTTATAACTTTTGAACGGTGATCGGATCTCGATGGAACTTGATATTTGGAAAGACTTCATGCCTCAGACGACCCACTTAAAATCCGGATCCGGTGAATTTTGGGGGGAGCTGGAGGAGGCAACCGGAAATCTTGGGAAACGCTATGAGTGGAGGGGTCGAGATGAAACTTGGTTGGAAGACACCTAGCAAACACTCGATACATCATTGACATAACCGAGCCGTGCCTCAGACGACCTACTTAAAATCCGGACCGGATCCGGTGACTTTTGGGGGGAGCTGAGGTCGCAACCGGAAATTTTGGGAAACGCTATGAGTGGAGGGATCGAGATGAAACTTGGTGGGAAGACACCTAGCAAACACTAGACACATAATTGACATAACCGAGCCGATTCAGGTACTGTGGGGGGAGTGGAGGGAGGGGGAATCCGGAATCTTGAGGTATTTATAACTTTTGAACGGGTGATCGGATCTCGATGAAACTTGATATTTGGAACGACCTCATGCCTCAGACGACCCACTTAAAATCCGGACCGGATCCGGTGACTTTTGGGGGGAGCTGGAGGGGGCAACCGGAAATCTTGGGAAACGCTATGAGTGGAGGGATCGAGATGAAACTTGGTGGGAAGACACCTAGCAAACACTAGATACATCATTGACATAACCGAGCCAATTCGGGCACTGTCGGGGGAGTGGAGGGAGGGGAATCCGGAATCTTGAGGTATTTATATCTTTTGAACGGGTGATCGGATCTCGATGGAACTTGATATTTGGAAAGGCCTCATGACTCAGACGACCCACTTAAAATCCGGACCGGATCCGGTGATTTTTGGGGGAGCTGGAGGGGGCAACCGGAAACCTTGGGAAACGCTATGAGTGGAGGGATAGAGATGAAACTTGGTGGGAAGTCACCTAGCAAACACTAGTTACATCATTGACATGACCGAGCCGATTCGGGCACTGTCGGGGAAGTGGAGGGAGGGGGAATCCGGAATCTTGAGGTATTTATAACTTTTGAACGGGTGACCGGATCTCGATGAAACTTGATATTTGGAAAGACCTCATGCCTCAGACGACCCACTTAAAATCCGGACCGGATCCGGTGACTTTTGGGTGGAGCTGGAGGGAGAACCGGAAATATTGGAAAACGCTATGAGTGGAGGGATCGAGATGAAACTTGGTGGCTAGACACCTAGCAAACACTAGATATATCATTGACATAACCGAGCCGTGCCTACTCGTAACAAGTGCCATATGAGCTCGTAGCTCTTGTTTCGGTGTAGTTATTTAGTTTTTGTTAGATATTCCAATACCCCTTCAGCCCAAGACGACTGGGAATCATATTAGTTATTTACTTATTTTGTTTTTATTGTTTTATTGATTTGGGTGTGTTGGTTAGTAGTAGTAGAACAGTTTTATTGAAAATATTTTTTTCTTTTAATCAGCAGCACTACAAAAGTGGAGCTTGCGAGGGTTGCCCTACTTTAAAAGCTGTTTGAATCATATGATCGACAGATTTTGGTCTGTGTCGCCTATTTAAAGTTTAACTGAAAAGGCAGCTCATTTTTACATCTGATATTTTAAAACACTGAAATATTTTGACTCGTCCGAGGGAATTTGATTTTTTCACCCGCTGCTCTAGTAATAACGTTGTGCGCTGCTGGCACGGAGAATTTGAATTTCAAGAAAGGCCTGCGTTTCCAGGGCTAAAGATGCGACATGGGAGAAGTTTACGCCTGCAGAAAAGTAGGAAACTAATTTTAGGATATGTCTTGCAAGGAATTACGACCTTTTATTGTATTTTTGGGCAATGGCTTAAGTTTTTAGTTGGTAAATGTATCAAGCCTAGAGAGACAAGCACATAGAGGGACCACAAATCTGAAAGAATGTTCATTCGATGAAAATGATCATCTGTGGATGACGAACAAACGAATTAATGCATTTTGTCGGGTTTTTAGGCCTATTTAAGTGAATAGGTAATGTGTTACCAGACTGTTGGATCTCTGCGTTATTTGGTTACACAAATATGTAGCTTAGAAAATGTAGCTTAGAAAATGTAGCAAATATATAGCTTAGAACCATTGTACTATAGATAGTATGCAAATAATTGCGAAACTACGTCATTGTCGTGCAACATTATTTTGTAATCAATTGCTTGAGACTGTTTGAATTTGAGCCCCTCACCCCCCCCCCCCCACACACATACACAGACACTCCAGGCTGCACTAGTTCTGATTCTTACACTGCAGAGTACTAATTCTGGTATTGAAATGTGGTTTGGGTATTTATGCGGGCTGGTATTGACGTAAGTCCTTTTTCCCGACATGAAATCTGGATATCTAGCCAACATTTTGAACACGTAATTCTTCAACTTATCTCGTATGGTGGAAGAAATTCTCTACTGCTGCCAATTCAAATGTTTCTTCCTAGACATATATTTTCCCGCTTCTTCCTGCGTTTCCCGCGAACTCGTTTTTATGAGTTCATTTTATCGCATAGGCTACTCCATGTCTCTCCATGTGCCAATCGACCTCTTCTTTCAAATAACTTCCGCGTGTTTTGTCAATATTTTGTAATCTCGAATATAGGCACACTCATATCAATAATGACAGGCTGTTTTGTAGTTCAGTGAGCAGGGGAACATCTTGTTCCCCCTCGGTAGTCAATTGGTATCTCTATGAATATTGATACGCTTGTTCTTGTTCAAAACAGATTTAGGCATTGGAGTGGAACTGACGTGTTCGTTCTTTTTATGTAATGGTTTTAATAATGTGGTTAGGTTCTGATCGGTTTTGATGGACAAATTAATGGATTCATGCTAATGAAGGGAAATGCCTCAGCCTGGTTTGGAATAAATTTAAGGAGCCTTGATTTTGGTTTCGGGGTGAAATTGATTTGATTTGCACTTGAAAAGGGGGTTGTGAATGATTGATCCCAGCTTTTAGGAAATAACTCTTTGTTGGACATTTTAAGCGTTGATTTGATGTGGCGGAAAAAGAGCGAGATCCCATTGCCTGTTGCTAGGACTGATTATTGTGAACACAATTGTACTATAATATCGTAAAAAGGACCTATATTATTTACAAGGGACAGAAATAGAATTAACATTTGCTGAAACTCATCCCTCTTTGTCGCCGGCTGGCTTAGTATTAAGTGTGATTAATTGGTCATAGGCCTACACCTGTTCTTCTTGAATATACGGCATATTTTCAAGAGAAATGATATAAATACTTCAAAAAAAATTATTGAATGAAAGGAACAGCCAAATATTGCGCTGTTTTTGGTGCTTTTTAATCATACCCCAGTTAAATATTTGTCTTTTCTTTGAATTTGTCTCTAGGAATTGCTTTGAGTCCTGTACTTCTAAATCCTGGATGGTATCGTCCTGAAAGTGGGTAATTAGACATTGCAAATACAGAATGCTTCTAAATTGACTCCTCTAAAGGATTGTTTAAATACAAAACAAAAAAGAGTGAATTATGTTTTTTCCGTTCTCTCTCAGTTTCAGAAGAAACTACTCTTTCTTTTTAGTAACAACAAAATCTGAATCTCTACTACTAATCAGTAAGTCCTTATAATTATCCTATATAATTACCCTTATAATTATACCTCACCATCAACGGAGCGAAGTAGAAGATAATTCTTTTCAACCCCCTAAAGCGGAATATAGATATGCCTATAGTTCCATTCCCGATTGTGAAAATTAAAATTCTAGGAGTAACTTTCACAAGTGCCCACATTAATTCAACCGTCCACAAGGCTAATGCAAGCCTTCAGACACTTATAAAGATGAGGCGTTTTGGGTGTGACACTGACAGTCTTCTCCGTACGTACCTGTGTTATGTTCGCCCGTTGCTCGAGTACGCGTGCCCAGTGTGGGGTCCATCTGCAATCCGCACAGCGTACCTATTACACAACATGGAGTCCGTCCAGAAAAGAGCAACAAGGATCATACTCGAAACCGCGACATACCCTACGAACAGGCCCTTGAGAAACTGAATTTACGACCGCTTAAAGTCCGGCTTGAAAAACTGATTTTGCAGTTTGACAAAAGCCAATACGAGCCACCGGTCACTTCTACCGGAAACAGACCCTCATAATAATCGAAATCGGTCGGAAAATAAACTTCTACCCCTTAAAGTCCGCACTAATCGTTACGGGAACTCGTTTGTGCCTTTTTTTACTTCGGTGTTCAATGCTGAGCCGTAGTGTGTGTTTGTCATTTATGTACTCGTTATTCATAATTTGTAAGAAACTGAAGCATGGCTCTAAGCAGTAAAGAACCGGTAATTGGTATGAAGTGTCTGTTACTATTTTTTACCGCCAAATTTGGTCTAGATTCACAGAATTCTGGGATGCCCAACCACCCGAAATTTGAGTCCACCATGTACCCAAAAAATTTTAGCACTATTATACGTAAATATATTTGCTTGTTTTAAATTGATTCATCTTCTTTTTCGCGAAAAAGTAATCATGGCTCAAGCTTTCATACAAATGAATCACAGTGGCAGGATTATTGGTGTGTGTTGTGGACGATTCCGAGCCGGATTCGTGCAGAAAAGGGTAAAAAAAAATATCGCATGCAAACCAGTTAAGTGTTCGCGTAGCGCAGATCTCGCCGATCTCTTGATACCCCGCCCTCGGCCGGGAGTGCGATGCGTGGTTGGGGGCAAAATATCCGACGCTTCCCGTACTTTCCCCCTAGATTTCTCTAGGTATCTATCTAAAGCTGGGTGGACTTTTGGCTTGTCCTAAGGGAAACGCACCTAACCCTCGCTCTAAACCAAACGGTAGGCACCACGGAGACTCGAACAAGCGACCCTTCGCTTGGCAGTCCAGCGCGCTAACCCATTCGGCCACACGAAGCGGTCCGGTGTCATTTTATTAAATAGCGTACATATGTGCAGGCTACATTCCTATAATATCAGAGGAGCGTAGCGAATCCTCCCAGTCAGTAGTTAACCATGGTATCTGATACCACGGTCTAAAGTCGTTTTCGCAGTAACCGTGGTATCTGATACCACGGTCAAAAGGCGTTTTTGTCGTGGTATCTGGCCAGTTATCGTGGTATCTGATATTCAGATCATCTCACTTTCGTCGTTACCAATAATAGAGACTAGGATTTTGGAAAATTGCTGACAAAGAAGTTTGGAACTTAGTGATGTAACTGTATATCATTTTTTTTTTGGGATCCCAAAACGTAAGTGGCGGGATACCTATGACATCGCAAAAGTTGTCCGTCTGTGCGCGCTATAACTATCGAAGGAAATGAGATATTTTGACGAAACTTGGTGTGAGGATTCTTTGGGTCAAGAGTAAGGTTGAGTTCGTAGATGGGCTCTGTAGCCCGACACTTAAGGGTAAGGAGAGGGGGTTTAAATTAATGGGCAAATTAAATATTTGTAAACAGATAATGTGATAGTCTATTATGAGGTAAGAAGACACCCTTACGATGGTGAAAACCATTTTTTCATCCGACAAGTAGTTCGTCCGGAATCCGGCAGAAACCGGAAAGCTGTTTAAAAGTAAAAAAAATAATTTGAAGTTGATTAAATGTTCGATGTAAAGGTAAGAAGACATGCTGAACACGATGGTGAAAACCATTTTCTAGCCGGACAACTAGTTCGCCCGGAATCCGGCCAAACCGGAACATTTGTTAAAAGCTAACGTTTTATCTGAAGTTGATTAGATGACAGATTTAGGGGTAAGAAGAAACGTATATGTCAATCATTTTTAGCCGGACATATAATTAGTCCGGAATCCGGTTGTAACCGGAATTTTTCAGGAATTTTCGGTAAGTATCGTCAAAATAGATATGGCTTATTATAGAGGTATATCTGAACTTGTTTTTCTCAGATGATTAACCTGTTTTTGAATTTTAATAGTAAAAATGTTCAAGGAGTCTGGTGAAGACTGGATCTGGCTAAGACAAGACCCAACTGTCTGGATCAACTATTAGATTTTTGGGATCCCGTCGACACCTTTGGTCTTGTTTTTTAGGGATGACTTCGTAAAGCACAATTTCGGCAACTGTCGTTTTTGCAGATCAACCGTGGTATCAGATACCAGGGTAGCTACAGAAACGACTAATTGTAAATCCAGTTACCTTTGTAACAGACACCATGGTATCTGCAAAATTGCAACTAAGAATGCTTACCAAAAGTGAAATAAAACAGTTGTCCGGGGTTCGATGTTCGGGTTCTGAGGTCCGGTTTTCATGATAGAAAGATAGAAAGTTTATTTATAAATCGACTGTCGGTAGTTTCACAACCAAATTTGTGAAAATCGATCCTTCCTCGTTAAAAAGTTTACGAATTCTAGAATAAAGCTTTTTGTACATCTGACGTGTTTTGTAGGTACAGGAAAGGGTTTGGGCGCCCTAGAACTAGCGAGAACTAGTCATTCGTTCTGGTTGATTTCTGACGTTTCGGTAGGGGGAAAGGGGTATTTGGGAGTGGAGAACGTGAGATTTATGGCTGCACCGAAGTCAGTGCTTAGCTTCTTTTCTGCGCTCGTGAAGTGTTTCGGTCCACTATGGATCATAAGAATGGCCCGCTTTTGTATTCTTTCCAGTTTGTCTCTTTGTTTCTGCGATAATGAAAAATACCGAACAGTCGCTTCAAGAGAACCCATCTCGACGCAGAAACCAGCAGTCAGCTACAAAGCCCTGATTTTTGGACACCCTGTGCCAAACCCTGTGTATATCAAACTTTTGGCATAGCCTATGTCTAACGCTGGATACCCTATGCCAAACAATGGATAGCTGTTGGTACCCTAACCCTGACCTACCCCACTATAGATGAGTTCTGATTGGTTGATTTCTGAGCTTCCCTCAAAGCATCAATTAAATTCAATTCAATTTTTCAGTTCATTTTAATATAAACATTTTTTAAACAAAACAACAAACAGAACTCTCCCAAGAAGGGCACAACCGTGTCCTGTGCGGGTATGCACAACTTATTACAAACAATGACACACATTTCTCGGCTCAGCTTTCTCATTTCTTTTTCTTTACCCCCCCCCCCCCCCCCCTCTCCTCACCCACCCAACTCACTATTTATTGGGTTCAAGTATCCAGCATTTGGCATAGTGTATCCAGCGTTTGGCATAGCGTATACCGTAGGCTTTCCCAAAATCAGGGGTTTGTGGTAGACTGGAAAGCCGCGGTGTTTTTCTTTTTATTAACTTTTTCTTCTTCCGTTCTAGTCAATCTACTCCAGCTTCTTGAGTTCAACACGGCCTTGGTGTTTCCTGCGGGACCTCTTCTCGCCATGGTGCTCGCCCTTATTGGTACGTAAAACCGTTTAACGCTTCTTCTTTAAGTTGTTTTTCTAGGAGATCCCTTGAGGCCCCCTCCCTCTCACAGGTTTTTGTGGCCAAAATTACTCTCATTTGCTCGGACGGCAAATTCGGTTTTGGGAAAGTAGAAGCCGTGAAAAGTGTCCGTGCGGTTATAAATTTGTAGTTTTTTCTGGTTTAAACGTGCTTTTCGCCTGATTCATTTAAACTTTCTATTAAAAGTGGAATTGTATCCATGCTGAACAAGAAATCGGGGAATATAGTTTAGGGAAGCTGTGGTTCAGACGACCGCGTGTCAAATTGCCGCTTTCTATTAAAACGGATCTCAAAAAGGAAAACTAGTCCATGCCTTGAATCTTTTGAGCATTTATCTGTCTGTTGGGAAAATAATGTTGCTAAGAAGAGCAAGTATACAATTCGGGGAATGTAAGGGTAGCTGAGGTTTTGGTGTCCGTTGGTGACCCGAACAGTTTTAGCAAATCACCCGTTTTAGTAGCTCTCGACTTCGAATATGCTGCGTTATTCGTTGCTGACGCGTTCTGCATTTGCAGCATTTGTCCAGATACCGGCTTAACGCTGAATAATTAGCGTATTGTTTAGGAGGTGTAATGGATTACGTTCGTGGGTAGTCCTACACCTTCGAACTCTCCGTCCGAGTTGGTAACACACACACAAGTCAATTTTTAGAGAGACAGATTTAACAGTGTTTACGCCTCGCCTTCTGATTCGTAACTAAATTTCAACTTGGAATACATAGCTCGGTATTTCATTCACTCAAATACTCTTTGGGGGATTAATTACGCGCACGCAAGGCGCGAACAATATATACAAAAATAAAACCCTAAAAAAACAAAAAAAACTAAGAGTATGTGTGCAGGAATGGGACCCTCCACTCGCTTGCCAGCGAACAAAAAGCAGTCTCCAGAGAAAGGAAGTTGGAATGAACTTAGTACCGTGCGGACTGTTGTTGAAAGAATATCCTTTTGCTTAAAGCACTGCTCGCAGTAGATCCAGTTCACCCAGCCCTTTCAGCCGCACTCGGTCCCTTTTGTTTTGGAGAGAAATACTGACAAACTTTCATAAACGGCATGCTTGACCAGTGAACTTCTCCGAAGCGGTACGTTAGTCTCGAAAAGGGCCAGAAAATGCAAATGCAAAAATCCGGGTAGTGTTATTAGGGTGAATAAAAATTACGTTTTAAGGACCTGTCTTACGTAGACTAGGCTACTAACGCAATCTACTTCCATAAAAACACCAGTATTTGTAACCACGGAAACCCCAATTTCGTACGGTACAACTACAAAACCACGATGATTCTCTCACTTGCCGTGTATTGCTGCCTTCGATGTGTATCACGCTGTCGACGGTTGTCTGCGAGAAGTTTTTCCATCAGAACAAGACCAAAGGTGTAGATGGGATCCCAAAAATCTAATATTTGATCCCGACAATTGGGTCTTGTCTTCGTCAGGCTAATCATTAGAGAAAACCAAGGTCAGGTATACCTCTATAAGCCATATCTATTTTGACGACACTGACCGGAACTTCCTGCTTTACATCTGCCAAGTTTCCGGTTTGGACCGAATTCCGAGCCAACTAAAAGTCCAGCAAAAAAGAAAATTCAGAAACGAATCCAGCGCATCTCCTTATCCCTATGAAGAACATCTAATCAACTTTAAATAAAACTTTGACTTACAAAAAGATTCCGGTTACAACCGGATTCTGAGCTAAATCTATGTTCGGGTAAAAAATGATTGACATACACTGACTCAGTCTCTCTTCTTACCCCTAAATCTGTCATGTAATCAACTTCAGATAAAAGAAATTTTCCGGTTTTGGCCGGATCCGTGGTGAACTAGTTGTCCTGCGAGAAAATGGTTTTCACAATCGTGTTCAGCATGTCTCCTTACCCCTAAATCGAATATTTAATCAACTTCAAATGAAACTTTAACTTTTCACCAACTTTCCGGTTTTTGCCGGATTCCGGACGAACTACTTGTCTGGCCAGAAAATGGTGTGTACGATGGTGTTTCAGCATGTCTTCTTACCCCTTAAATCGAACATTTAATCAACTACAAATGAGACTTTTACTTTTAACTGACTTTCCGGTTTTTGCCAGATTCCGGACGAACTACTTGTCCGGTGAGTCAATGGTTTTCACCATCGTGCTCAGCATGCCTTCTTCATTAGCTTTTTAAGAGTATTTTATGTGTCGCTTAATTTGAACCCCCTCTCCCACCCCTAAATGTAGGGCTACAGAGCCCATCTGCGAATTTTTCCTTACCCTTGACCCGAAAAATCCTCAGACCAAGTTTCATCAAAATATCTCATTCCCTTCGAGAGTTATCGTGCTAACAGACGGACGGACAGATGGACAACTTTTGCGATGTCATAGGTATCCCTCCACTTACGTTTTTGGATTCCAGAAACCAGTTATGTAAATTGTTTCCCTATTTTCCCTACGTCAACGGGTCTCGGAAAAGGCTTTAAACAGCCAAAACCGTGGGTTATTTGTTGAAAGCAAAGCCTAGTTTTAAGGTATTCAAATATTTTTAAATACTGTAAGTTGAACCCTAGGTTCACAGAGAGCAAATCGCGACGATGAACGAGATTTTTCATTCGCAGCGACAGAAGATTTTTATCGCCTGGATGTTCACATTGAATGTTCGTCGGCAATGGAATTCAACGCGAAAAATAATAAAAATAATAATTAAATAAAAAAATAATTAATTTTTCTAAAAGGGAATCATCAAAAGGGTCGTCCATGTTGCTATTGTGTGCATACAATCGTACTGTGTCGCCCGATTAAAGTTGAATTTTCCCAACATTGAAAATCGCCTGACGAAGCAACAGAAATCGCCGATTTTGGCGATGAAAATCTCGGTGATGGCCGATATCATCTCAATGTGAACGTCTGTGTGAACCTAGGGGAAGAGTAAATAGTGCGAGGGATGAAAGTAGATGAAAGTTCATTATCGTTCACGAAAGATTACAACAGCGTGGTCCCCTAAGAAATGGTACCTCTGCGGTTTGCACCATTTAAGACTCATGTATAAATGAAACAAACCATAGACACCATGGTTCTCGCTTTACCTGCGTTAGCAGACCGCCCTGACATGTTTGCTAAATGAGGTGGATCCCCCTCAAATACATGACATGGAATTAATCAGGGGCGCCATGCGTGGTGGGCAGGGGGGGGGGGGGGCATGAGGGGCATAGAGTCTTCCATCTTGGTACTATTTGTTGGCCCTAAATAGTCTTTAAAGGACACCTGAACAATGAAACCATACTTGAACACACCATAGAGAATGCATTTACAGACATGGCCACGGACAGCATTCTTCTCCTGAGCGTGACGTTTTCAAAATAGGGATGTTCGTTTCTGGAGCCTTGCACATGCAGACTCAAAGACAACAAGACCTAAGGTTTCGATGGGGTCCCAAAAATCTAATATTTGATCCAGACAACTGGGTCTTGACTTCGCCAGATCCAGCTTCGCCAGGCTAATCATTAGAGAAACCAAGTTCAGATATACCTCATAAGCAATATCTATTTTGACGATACTGACCGAAACTTCCTGCTTTATCGGCTAAAATTTCCGGTTTCGGCCGAATTCCGAGCGAACTACTGGTCCAGCAAAATAGGAAAATTCCGAATTCCGAGCGAACTACTGGTCCAGCAAAATAGGAAAATTCGGAATCGAATTCAGCGCACGGTATCTACTTATCCCTATAAAGAACATCTAGTCAATTACAAATAAAAAGTTAGCTTCTAAAAAAATCACGGTTACTGCCGGATTCCGGGCGAATTATATGTCGGTTAAAAAATCATTGTCGTATACAGAGTCAGCGTCTCTCCTTACACCTAAATCTGTCATCTCGTCAACTTCCAGTAAAACTTAATACTTTTAACAGATTTTCCGGTTTCCGGGCGAATTAGTTGTCTGGGTAGAAAATGCTTTTCGCTAAGTGTTCAGCATGTCAGCTTACCCCTAAATCGAACATTTAATCAACTTCAAATCAAACTTTTACTTTTAACTAACTTTCCGGTTTTGCCGGATTCCGAGCGAACTTACTTGTCGGACGAAAAAATCTTTTGCATATTCGTGTTCAGCCTGTCTTTTACCCCATAAACGACTATCACATTAGCTGTTTAAAAATATGTTGTTTGCCCCTTAATTTGAACCCCCTCCCCCACCCCTAAATGTAGGGCTAAAGAGCCCATCTACGAACTTGACCTTACCCTTGACCTAAAGAGTCCTCACACAAAGTTTCATCAAAATACCTCATTTCCTTCGAGATTATCGTGCTAACAGACGGACGGACGGACAGACGGACATCTTTTACGATGTCATAGGTATCCCTCCACTTAGGTTTTGGGATCCCAAAAAGCGCAACTCATTCAAATCTTGTGCAGCGCTGGCCGGATCTTGTTGGAATTTCTTCTAGATATACGTTTGGGCTTACTGGTTAAAAAACATTCAAGAAGAAGGGTTGATTGGAGACATTTGTTCATTTCTAAAATTGTTCGGTACTGAAATAAGGACAGATACAAAATGGAGCAAAAATCATAGCTTGGAAACACTATTTCGTATTTGGATTGGGTTTTCTGCAGGCAATGTTAACGGAAGTCAAACAGATAGGGATGATACCTGGTACTCTTCATTCAGATGTCCTTGAAAAGGAAGAGTGCGTAACAATGACGTTACTATAATATTTCTTTGAAAACTACTTTAAATCTGGCCCACAAGAGGAATACATTTCGAGTCTGAGGATGGAGACCCAATATTGACCTTTGTCCACTTCCCCGAGGTTTACCTCTGGGATTTGCAGCTATCAGTGTTCTTTTCTTCTATTTTGGCTTTTGTATCACACATTTTACAGACTGGCCTACAGGTTATAGCCTACCGTCGGTAGCAGGCCCGTATCCAGGAATTTATTTCGGGGGGGGGGGGATGCCTTTCGGGGGGGGGTTGCCTGCGGGTCGCACAAAAAATACATAGATCAGAGGGAAAAGCCTATAAAAATGAGTATTTTTGTATGTTTCGGGGGGGGGGGGGTCAACCCCCTACCCCCCCCCCTGGATACAGCCTTGGTCGGTAGTCATGGCTTCTGGTTTGGGCCGGCGGCGCAGATCGGATTGTCTGTCTTGACAAGAGACATCATGATATATCATGAACCCCATGAATAAGGAGGCTACCATGACAATCTGATTTAGCCTCTTATGTTTCAACATTTGTAGGTTCCCTCGACGCCCTCCTCCCCACGCCCCTTTTGGAACTGTTCACTGATCCATCGGGAAAATCTGGCGGCCAAGGTCGAAGTGATCATTGTTGCCACTTGTGACGGAACTTGTTACTTTTGGCCACACAAACTTCTGGTGCCTATAAAATTAGTTCCTTTTTACCAACAGTAAATGAGAAATCTAGCTTTATCATCTTTATAATTATATGCATCAACTTTTTGCCTCATTTCTTTTTGTGTCAAAGAAGTCGAAGATCTGTGATATGTCGCAGACCAGTGGCAACACTGTAAGTGATGGCAGCCGAAGTGCTGAAACTTGGAAAAGAATTTGCTTCTGACGTTTCTTAAGAACAGTGCCCATTTGCACTTACCTTGGATTAACTTGAGTGCCACGTTCTTGGACTTCCGAGCGATCACTTATTCCTTGATCTCCAGTAGCCTACTTCTGGACGTCTGGGAAAATGTTATCTTAGCTTTCCCGTTTTTACCCACGAGCGAAGATAAGCTATTGGAGAACAATCTTTCCAATTACCTCCAGGCAAAAGAAGGCAATCACACAGTCGTGCTGGGTAAACAGTTCCAAAGGTGCGAAGGGGAGGGGGGGGCGTTGGAGGGACAATCGATTCAATCAGCTTCCTTCGACCCGAGAAGAGGCTGCGATCCACAACACAGTTCTCCTTCATTTGCTCTCCTTAATTGCTTTCCAATGGACAACGCGAGGGAGAGGAACTTCCCAGCAGGAGTTCGGGAATTTGTGGGTCAATGTATATAAAATATTTGCGCATTTTAAATATTGTATATGGCAAAGTTCTCCTTGGGATCCCTCCTGTGAGTTTGAGTAATAAAGAACTAGTAGCGTAATGTAAAGTCAAACTGTCAAAGACCCGATGGTGACGCTTCGGAAGAGATGTGGTTCACTTCAGACACAAAAATGACACAATCCTTTCCCCTTTTTTAAACAACAGTTATTTTACCCAGTGTTTTTTGTGTGTACTTTTAATTTCTTGGTTGGGCTTTTATAATCTTGTGTTGTCATCTAGACTATCTGTGATTTAGTTTCTCACAGTATGCTATTTACAAGAGAACGCAAATAATCCTAACACGGAGAATGCCAAAAATCAGTATATTGCCGTGGGGTGGGTATGAAAAGACGTAGGAAGTTTTAAATATCGGAAATGTTTGGGAACTTCACCGGAAACGTTTTTCAGTATTCTAAATTCTAGCCGTTCTTTGCTTCTTCCTCTAGTTTTGACCTGTTATGTTTTCTATGAAACCGGGTAATTCATGATTTTTTTTTTGTCGATTTTTTATTAAACTCTGGTGAAAACTTTTCACTTCGATTCAACTCTTTTAAATACTAGCAAAAATGAACTCTGGCTTCACTTCCAGGAATGAATCTTCCTCCTTGACTCTTGAATAAGCAATGACCAAAGAATCAAAATAAATGATAGTAAAGTGTAGGGGCACCTCCACTCAGTTTTGAGTAAATTTTGAATAAGACATGATAAGAGAATCAAATAAATTTAAGACCAACGTGACTTCCACTCAGTTCCCTTGGCTATCAGCCAATCAGAAGTTATGTTTTCGCGGTAACCTAGAGTTCTTCTTCACTGGTAACTGAGTGCACTATTGTGGTTTTTTTTCCAGACATCTGGTATCCAATCAATTTATTAATTCGTGATACTACAGATCACATATTCAAAATTACACTAACACAGGACTATTCTTTACTAAATATATCCAGTCATTAGTTGCGTTTTTGCAGATACCATGGTATCTGTTACGCAGTAACTGGCTCTGCAATTAGTCTTTTTTGGGATCCCAAAACGTAAGTGGAGGGATAACTATGACATCGCAAAAGTTATCGGTCTGTCCGTCTGTCCCTCCGTCCGTCCGTTCCTCTGTAAGCACGATAACTCTCGAAGGGAATGAGGTATTTTGATGAAATTTGGTGTGAGGATTCTTTGGGTCAAGGCAAGATCAAGTTTGTAGATGGGCTCTGTAGCCCTACATTTAGGGGTGGGGGAGGGGGTTCAAATTAAGCGGCAAACAAAATATTTGTAAACAGCTAATGTGTCTTTATAGAGATAAGGAGATCCGCTGAATTCGTTTCTGAATTGTTCTTTTTTTTTCTGGACAAGTAGTTCGATCGGAATTCGGCCGAAATTGGAAATTTGGCAGAAGTAAAGCAGGTAGTTTCGTTCATTATCGTCAAAATAGATATGGCTTATAGAGGTATATCTGAACTTGGTTTTCTCAGATGATTAATGTGGCGAAGACTGGATCTGGCGAAGACAAGACCCAATTGTTTGGATCAAATATTAGATTTTTGCGATCCCATTGAAACTTTAGGTCTTGTTGCAGTTACCGTGGTATCTGATATACGGTTGCTCTGCAAAAACGAAAATTGCCGAAATTGCGCTTTTCGAAATCATCCCAAAAGAAAAACTGATATTCAGTCACATCACTAAGTGCGAAGCTTCTTTACGACCAATTTGACAAAAATTGATAAAAATGAGATGACTTTTTCAGATACCACGATCAGTTACCACGGTCGGACCGAGGTATCTGAATATCATATACCGTATATCAGATACCACGGTAACTGCAACAAGACCTAAAGTTTCAATGGGATCGCAAAAATCTAATATTTGTGAATTCAATGAGCCTGATTCTATATTTAATATGGTTAAGAGTCATACTTTGTTGGGTGTCACTTTCACCGAAGATTGCAAATTCAGTGACCATGTTTGCAACCTCGTGAAGAAAGGGAACGCTGCACTCCAGTCCATCACGACAATGAAGCGATTTGGATTCGGTGTCGAATCTTTGAAGTTAGCTTATGTGACATACGTGCGACCGCTACTGGAGTATGCCTGCCCAGTTTGGGGACCCTTTGTGCAAAGAAGCATACAACATAAAGAAGAGATTGAATCACTGCAAATCAGAGCGTGCCGCATTATGCTAGGGCAGAAATACAATGGTTACGAAGCTTCTCTCCTCCTATTAAGACTTGAGCCACTCCATGTCCGCCGGGAAAACTTAATTTTACGTTTTGGCCGATCAATCCTTGCCAGTGAAAAACACAGAAATATTCTGCCCGATCTAGCACCGGTGACAGGACGGACACGGCATCAAAATCTCCTTGTGCCAGTTAAATGTCGCACAAACCGGTATTCAAATTCCTTTCTACCATATTTCACTGAGAAGATTAACAAAAAACAAGTGAATTCTAAGTGATTTATTTTCTTTTATGTAACAATTGTATATATTCAAGTATTTTACTCAGTTATTCAAGTATTTAAATGTAATGGTCGACGTATTTAGTGCCATGTCGGCGCTACGAGTTGGATCAATAAACATATCTATCTATATACCACGATAAATGGCCAGATACCACGGTAACTGCAAAAACACCTTTTGACCGTGGTATCAGATACCACGATCAGTGCAAAAACGCAACTATTTCATTCATTCGTTGGCTCGGGGCAATAGCACATTCGACGGAAAAGGCGGTAACTAAGGTGCCCGACTTCTAAATATCGGTAACCCCAGTTTCAGCAGAGTTACTCTGTACCAGACACCTGGGTTATAAACATAGACTTGATTTTTTAAAGTTTTCATTTAGTCTAATGAGATCGAGTCCCTGGTCATCTTGCTCAGCTTGCACATCGGTTGATTGGAGCATAAACCCCCTCGTGAAAGCTTAGAGACCCAGTAGGAAGTAGGGAGTGTTATTTGCGAAGCAATTGCCTTTTGGGGAAATACAGAGGTCTCCTTTTCGATAGCATGATCGGGAATAATTAGATTCCACGGGAGGGCACCCGAGCGCCTCTCAGATTCCGTATGGGAAGGATTTAATGCGATTCTGATCAAGAGCAGAAATACGGAAGGGGACTTCCTTTTAAAGAACTTATTATGTAGAAAGGCAATCGAATCTGAACGTGTTTTTGTAAGGGATTCAGTTTGTTGGCTGAAGTTGTTTTTGGGATCCCAAAACGTAAGTGGCGGGATACCTATGACATCGCAAAAGTTGTCTGTTTGTGCGCACTATAGATAGATAGATAGATAGTTATTTAATGCATAAAAGCCAACAAGGGCCATGCACCACAACAACAAAAGAAAAAATATATAACAACAAAAAGGCTATACCAATATTTAAATTTAAAGGGATATACAATTTTCCCTGTGTGCTAACCCTATCCAGAGGAACTTTCCAAATAGTTGAATAGCCTGGACACTTTTCTCTTTCATTCTCTCAACTATCCACTCACTCCCACACGCTCTCACTCCAAACAACTCTTGTCTCAACCCATTCAGTTCCTCACACTCTCCTACAAAATGGCTCATACTTTCATTATCACATCCACACATAGGGCAAGAGTAAGGACCAGTTCTAACCCTAACTTTATGGGTTGAGACCGTTCCAAAAATGGTCTTTCCCAAATGGTTTCTACAGTTTCTGGTGTTTTTTCTGATATTGGCCTTTCGCTTAAAGTTTAACTGAACAGGCAACTTATTTTTACATCTTAGATTCAAATACATTGAATTTTTACAACACCTATTGGGGATTTTCATTCTGTCCACAGTAGTCTTCAGTAGGGACGTTGGGAATGTGGACGTTTTCCCATGGTGAATCCGTCCACAATTCGCCCGCGAAAATCACTGCACTATCACTATCACTAGCTAGCACTAGTTTTTGGCACTGCAGACTGCAGACACTTCTTTGTTTATTTGATACACAATTTATTTACTCGTTTGCTGCTGGTATTGTTGCCAAATGTTCCAGGCACCATAGAGATATCACAAAAACGGGAAGAGCGGCAAGCACAATGGGATAATCGATTATTTGGAAATATCAGAAAAACAAACTAACGCTTTTTCATCGGGTTTTCAAGATTATATAAGCGAACAAGTGATGGGTAACTAGACTGTCGTATCCTAGCCCTTTTCGGTTAAACTTTAATATAGATAAGTGTGAGTTTCTTCCATATAATTGTACTACTGCTACTTCCCTTCACTGTAATAATTTCACTATCCCTCTTGTAGATTGTATCCGGTGGCTTGGTATCTCTATTACTAACAATCTTTCGAATATGCGTCAGCGTACTGTTTCTGATATCGGTAAAAAGATCCAGCTTGGATATGCAAAGATTGTTGCAAACCGAGGAAAGTATAACAGACGTGCGCTGGCCAAACTTTATTCTACTTTCTGTGATCATTCTGTCCTTTATGCTTCAGGTCTTTACCCCCTTCTTAAGAAAGGTAATTTAAAAAGAATTAGGATAAACTACTTCAAATTCTGCAAATTTCTTCTTATCTTCCACCTTGGACAAAAAACCAGTTTCTTGTTAGCAGATTTTCAGTTCCTGATATAACGTTAAAGTTGGAGATACTGCACAGAAAACTCTCCGGTACGGCTTATGCGCGCCTATCCCCTCACCACCGTCTTATCCGTTTGTTTCGTTGATTTTCTGTATATTTCGTTTTCTTTTTTTGTGTTTTTTACTTATTCCTACTCCACCATATTTACATCACGTATTGTGTGGTGATAAATAAATTAAATTAAATTAAACTAAATTTACCCAAATATTTTTTTCTTTTACCAAGAGGTAAACCATCCCCTCTCAAACCCATAAATAACACTAAGTTCCTCATGGGACATACCACACTTAAGGTAAGTTTCTTCACCCCAGCAATGTTTTGCCTTGGCGTAAAAACGCAACGATTCTGCCTGGTCCTTTTCCTCATGTCATGACTGAATTTCCTGGTCTTGAAGAATTCGTCGAACCAATTCATGGATACCTTGTTCTGGAGATTGTGGCTCAAGTCCCTCTCGCCAACATCCGGGGAGGCCACATTGTTCTAGGATCTTCTTTACTTGATAAGGCCAAGAATCTTTGCGTCTCTCTTTCAATGCCTCCAGATTTGCTGCCCTCAGTGGTCTTACCCGGGGCATATTTATTATTTTTTCCCAAAATTTTATTATTCTTACCCTCCTATCAATCCTTAACCTATAAATTCCTAAATCACCTTTTAATACTATATTACTGAATCTATCCGATAGACCTAACATCCTCTTAAAATACCTAGACTGAACACTTTCTAACTTTTAAAATCCCTAAAACCCCATACTTCACTACCATAATGTATTGTCGGCAATATCTTCGTACCGAAAATCCTTTTCTGGAAACCTACATTCTTTATACGCCTCAAATGACTTTTAATCACTAAATTACTAACCCTAGTACCCTTTCCTACTGCATGCTCAAATTGCTTACTAAACTTACCATTACTCGAAAATTTTACCCCAAATACACAAACTCTTCCTTAACCACCAACTTTATTCCTTCGTAATACACATCTGCAGATTTCCTCATATTTCCACCCTTTTGAAACACCATCACCACTGTTTTCTCCCTGTTTAATATCAACTCCTTCTGTTTGAGTACTGCGCCACCAAATCAAGCAAAGTCTGTAGATTACCTTCACTATCCGCCACCAAAACCACATCATCCGCGAATAATAACATGCATAACTTCACTATATCCATACTAACAGTAGGTGCTTCTCTTTTTGCGAGATAACTATTTATATCGTTCAAATATAAAGAGAATAAAGTTGGTGACAGTGTACAACCCTGCTTAAGCCATAACTTGGACTTAAACAGCCTTGACCATTGGCGACCAACCCTCACCACCAGTGACACACAAGTATACATTTTTAGTAGTAGCCGTACTGTTAAAACAGGCAATCCTATATTACACAAATATTCCACCAATAGTTTTCTGTTAAGAGAATCGAAAGCTGCTTTCAAATCGAGGAACACTCTGGATGGGATGAGATATTATAATGAACCTTTGTTTGAGGATTCTTTTGGTCAAGAGTAAGGTTGAGTTCGTAGAAGAATTCTTTGGGTCAAGAGTAAGGTTGAGTTCGTAGATGGGCCCCATCTTTAGGGGTGGGGGTTTAAATTAAGGGTCAAATGAAGTATTTTTAAAGATATAATGTGATAGTCGATTATGGGGTAAGAAGACATGCTGAACACGATGCTGAAAACCGTTTTTTCGCCGGACAAGTAGTTAGTCGGGAATCCGGCAAAAACCGGAAAGTCTGTTAAAAGTAAAAGTTGTATCTGAAGTTGATTAGATTCTCGATTTGTGAGTACGAAGACATGCTGAACATGATGGCGAAAACCATTTTGTCATCGGACAAGTAGTTCGCCCGGAATCCGGCAAAAACCGGAAAGTTTTTTAAAGTAAAAGTTGTATTTGGAGTTGATTATTCGATTAAGGGGTAAGAAGATATGCTGAAAACACTTATGTGAAAACAGTTTTCTACCCAGACAAGTAGTTCGCCCGGAATCCGGACAAAACCGGAAAACTGTTAAAGCACACCTCTTACTAGAAATGATCTTTTCTCCATGAAACAGATCAGAAAAAATGTTTTCCGAAAATACCATTACTTGCATCTAAAATTAGCGATTTTCTTGTTACAGCTTGTCGACTCTATCCAGCCCTCCTGCTCCGCGACACGGCGGCTGGGCGCAAAACGTTTGAAAACTGGACGCACCGTGGTTAAAAAGTTGGAAAACCATGCAAAAAAAAAGAGTCAAAAACAGAAGATTCTCATATCCTTGTATGTTAAAGAGTGGTCAGCGGACATTAAAGATTCTGTAAAACTTTGCGTTGTGTGACGGGCAAAACTCGGCACATCCGAAAAAGCGCTAAAGTTCGTAGACACAAAACGAAACAATGGAGAAAGGTGTTGATTTTAGAAGCTTATGGTTTTACAAGAGAGCTAGGTATATTATAAAAGGCAGAATAAGTAAGAGGGGTCCTTTAAAAGTTTAAAGTTTTATTTGTAGTTGACTAGATATCCGCTAAGAAGAGATTCTTAATCCATGTATAAGAATCATTTTTTACCCGGACATATAGTTCGACCGGAATCCGGCCGGAAAATTTGTTATAAGTTAAATTTTTATTTGAAGTTGATTAGATGTTCAGTATTGGGGAAAGAAGAAACGCTGAGTTCGTTTTTAGCTTTTTTCGCCGGACAAGTAGTTTCGGAATTCGGCCGAAACTGGGGAATTGGCAGAAGTGGCAGGAAGTTTTCGTCAAAACAGATATGACTTGTAGGGGTAAAACACGCATGCTGAATCTCAGATGATTATCTATTTAGCCTTAATCTGTTTCTGCATTTTCATTGTAAAAATGTTCAATTAGTCGGGTGAAGACAAGACCAAATTGTCTGGATCAAATATTGAATTCTAGGGATCCCATCGAAACCTTTGTTCTTTATTTTTCTTAGATAAATGTCTGTGAAGATGGTCAGCGGAGCTCTCTACGCCAGCTTCTATGCATACTTGCATAAAAAGTTTAATCAGAGGTTGAATAGCCTACTGATAAAGTATATACGTAAAAGAATTGCAGGTGCATATGGATCTGTGGTAATCAATAACCTACTGCAATCCATACTTCAATCGCCTTATCTCGTGCCCTGTCTGCTGCAACATTTGGAGACGTCTCACCAAAACGGAAAAAAAAAATACCAGTTTGCTAAATACAAAGAAACTCGAAAATTTTCAGTCGTCATCCAATTATTGACAAACAGCAGTGGAGAAACAAATAGCCAAATAACGACTGGACAATCCCTTTCATTTAGTAAAGATGTTCTTTTCTGTATTTTCATGTTCTTATTTCTTGTTCTGCTTTTTCTGTCCGTCTGGTGGTCTGTCGGTCAGTCCGGGTTTTTCTAGTTTGGGCACTTCCAGATAAGCTAGGACGATGAAACTTGGCAGGCATATCAGGGACCCCAAAATATTAAGTTAGGACGAGTCACTTCCCCTGTCCGAGCATCGTGGGGGTAGTAGAGGGAGGGGGAATCCGTATACTTGAGGTATTTATAACTTTTGGACGGGTGATCGGATCTGAATGAAACTTGATCTTTGGAAAGATCGCGTGTCTCAGACGACCCACCTTCAAATCCGAACCAGATCTGGCTACTTCGGGGAGTTGGAGGGGGGGGAGGGATCGGGATGAAACTTGGTGGGAAGAAGAAGCACAAGTCCTAGACACATCATTGACATAACCGGACCTGATTCATGCACTGTGGGGGGAGTTGGGGGGGGGGGATTCTGGTGATCCAGCGAGTTCGGTACTTCCTCATGTAATAAGATGATGAAACTCGGCAAGAATATGAGGGATCCGAATAGACCGACATGAGAATAGTCGTTTGCACGATTCGAAGATCGTCGGGGGAGTGTAGGGATGGGGAATCTGGAATCAAGTGGCATTTATACCTTTTGAACGGGCGTTTGGATTTGAATGAAACTTGCAAGTGGAAAAAGCTGTTGTCTCAGATGTTCCATTTCAAGTCCGGACCGGATCCGATACCTGGGGGGGGGGGCTGAGCTGGAAGGGGGCACCGGAATTTCTGTGAAACGCTTAGTGTCGAGGGATCGGGATGGAATTTGGTGGGAAGAACAAGCATAATTATTAGATATGTTCTTGACGGAATCAGGTCACGTCGGTGCTCTTTGGAGGGAGTTGGAGTGGATTTCTCGGAATTCCGGTGATCGCGAGATAGGATACTTCCAGATGTACTACAGACGATAAAACTAGGCAGGCATATTGTTGACCCTGCCAAATAGACTTAAGGACCCGACAAATGCCCTAGGAAGACTTCCGTTCCTGGACCCGACCATTTTCGGGGAGCAGAGGGAAGGGGAATCCGGAAATTACTGACTTCCGTAGGTTGCGAAAAAATGGTCTGACTCAAGTGAAACTTTATGGGTGATAAAAACTGATGACCTAGATATGCAAAGCATGTGTACGAACCCATGCGGCCATGGTTGGGGGGGGGGGGGGGGGTCAGAAACTTTGTGACTTGCACAAAAACCAAACGAATGGGCAGAATGGAATGCAAGTTGGACAGTACAAATTTTATGCGGCCTAGATTTGTCATTTGGCGTCCGAACCGGGTCCGACCAACGTAGTAGGAGGATGAAGTAGGAACCGGAAATGTGCAGATATGCCGCGATTCCAGTTAAACTTGATGGACGGGGGAGAAAGATGTTAGTATGTGTCCGAGTCGTATTCGGCCACAGTAGGGGGGAGTCGCGGAAGCCTGTGGCTCGCATAGGGGTTAAACGAGTGAAGTGATTTGAATGAAACTTGGAAAGTAGAGACGTCTGCCTTAGATAAAAAAGGATCTGAGCACGGTGGGGAGGGATATCGGAATTCCTGGAAAAATGCTCAGATTCTCTTTCGCGTTTCTCACACCACCTACTCGTAATAAGTGCCATATGAGCTCGTAGCTCTTGTTCTCTTTATTATTTCGTCCGTCTTCGTGCTTTGTGCTTGAAAAAAAAAACATCATCATAGTTGGCAGCCGCAGTTCTTCTCTGTGAGGCTGACCTCGGGAAGACGTGACGTTCAGATACCGAGGTCACCACAACTCCCTAAATTGTGAATCCCCCACCCCCCATAGATAGTCGCAAACGTATCTACAAACATCACCTCTCAGTTAACCTCAAGAATGACTATCATAGCTTTCATCCATTTATCTGAATTTGGTCGTGTTTTATCATACTAGCAGACAGGCATTTGGACGAACGAACGGGCAAAGTCACGGATCTTAGGCATCCATCCATGACCTTTGTCTGGGACCTCTCAAATTACAGAAGTGCCATAATATGCGAAAGTCACTAAATCAGGCTTAGGTCCCTTTTGTTCCCTAAACCTGTTCTCTGGTCCCTTGAGTTTTGTTCCTGACCTGCATTCTTGTATTGTAAATTGAATATCTTACCTCAAAGTAATGGGAGTACTGTACCAGGTACGGTATATAACCTCGGTTTTGCGAGTAAATTGTCAACCTGATTAACTGTAAGCATAATCCTGTTTTTATGGCACTTGCAGCCTCTGGCCCAAGTGCCATATACTGATCGTAATTCCGTCTGTCTGTCGCCGGGCGGTCTGTCACATCGATTGCGAGTTACTCTAGGTTCACACAGAGATGAATATTCGCCAACTACACCGAAAACTCGTCGATTCTGGCGAGACCAAAGCTTTCGCGCGATTTTACCACAAAAACGCAGCGAATTTTCGCCTCATCGCACAAGTTGAAAAAATCCAACTTCAGCTACAATTTCGCCGGCTTTCAAGATGGACAGCCAAATTGAAAAATTAATTTCAGCAGTGAGATGTCAGCCTATTATATATGCGAAGGGAGAGAAAGCACAAACAGAGACACTTAATTTTGAAAGCTTGAAAAGTCTTGAGACATTTCTGTGTGAACACTAGAGCGATTTTGTATCCACTACAGGACTAAGACGGTTTTGTGGTTCGTAAATGCGACGGCTGTGTGAACGTAAAGTTAGGGTACTTCCGGATGTGCTAGGACGATGAAACTTGTCGAACGGGTGATCGGATTGGAATGAAACTTAATAACTGAATAGATGACATATCTCTGATATTCCCATTTGAAATCCTTACTGGATTCGACAGCTATGGGGGAGGGGGGGGGGGGGTAAGACCGGAAGTCTCGGGAAACGGTTAGAACGGAGGGATTGGAGTGAAACTTGGTGGGAAGAACTAGCATCTGCTCTACATAAATTTTTTGAACAATTGGACTGGATCCGGACACTTGGGGGTTGAAGGAGTTTCCCAGGATTCCGGTGATGGCGGCTTTGGGGATTTTCACGACTAAACTTGGCAGGCATATCAGGGACCCGATCAAAATGACTTGGAAATAAAATTTCCTCGATCCCATCATCGTGGGGGAGTGGAGGGAGGAATAATCCGAAATAATGCGTCATTCGTAACTTGGAACAGGTGATCGGATTCCAGTGAAATTCAGTATTTGAAGAGAGGACATGTCTCTGGTGACCTTTTTATGTCCGGACCGGTTCCGACAACGATTGTGGGGGGGGGGGGGGCGGGAATACCTGACTCGCTTAGACTGGAGAGATCCGGATGGAACTTTATGGGAATAATAAACAGATGCTCTAGATAAATCATTTACACAACCGGATTGGCTCTGAGCACTGTGCGGGGAGTTGGGGGGGGGGGGGTCCGGAATTCCGGTGATCGCGAGTTTAGGTACTTCCAGATGTGCTAGGACGATGAAACTTAGCATGAATATTAGAGATTGGCTTAGAAATTGTCACTTTCCATATCCGACCTTCCCTTAAAGTACTCATCTTAACCGCAAAGTACAAAACATACTTTTATGCTAAATAAACATTTACATCACCCCTATGAGTCCATGATTGCTTAAAACTTAATTCTATACACCTATAAAGTCTGCATCGTAACCGAAAAGTCAAAAAATGCTTTTAAGCTAAATAACTTTTTGTGATCCCCATGAGCCTATGATTGCTTAAAAACAAAAGTTCCACACACTTTTAAAGTGTGCATCGTAACCGAAAAGTCAAAAAATTACTTTTTATGATTCATGATCATATTCATGATCCCGAAGGGCCCATGGTCATTTTTGCCTCAAGGGTTTTGCTGACAAGTGAATTCCTTGAAGTACCAGACAATACTTTTGAGTCGAGATCACATTTTCGTGATCTCGATGAGCCTATAATCGCTTTTGCTTCAATGGTTTTTAAAACTGATGAATGTCTAGCGCCCTTAAACTGACCATCGTCACAGCAAACAGCAAAAATTAAATACTTTTTGCCAAACGGTACATTGTCGGGATTTCCAAGGGCCCATGATCTTTTTTATCTCAAAGATTTTGCTTGCAAAAATCACAACAAACCCACGAATTCGCAAATCCCTACTTCATCCTCTGACTCAGCCTTGCAAGTGTCATATGAGCTTCTAGCTCTTGTTATGAATAGTATTAATAGAGAAGAGCTGCCATCGAAACGTTGTCACGTGTGTCCATTTAACTCTGGAAAAGTGCTCGCAGTCCAAACTGCATTTTTTAGTAAGATTTTCTAATTTCCTAAAATTTTGCTTTGGGGGGGGCGGTCTGGCGGGGGGGGGGAGGGGGGGTACCGGGAGTGGGTTGCCGAAGGGGCTATGTCCGGGGGGGGCGGTGGCCCAGACCCGTATTTCAAGTTTAATGGCAGTTACCTTAGGTCCCTCTTTTTGTCTTCAGAATTCCCCGTTCTGTTTATAAAAGTCGAAGTCCCTGTTATCACGTCTCTAAACTTAAGGCAGCCCTAATTCTAAAGTATGCCGTGATTCTAAAACAAAATAAGTTATGTTTTATCCTCAAGCGTCTAATTGTCTGTGTAATCTCAGACCCCCACAGGCCAACAATATCTTGATAAGTTATGAGGGCTTTGTTTCCAGTATTGGGAGTATATAGAAGACAGGACCGATACATTTTCTGAATCTCAGTTCTATTATCCGATACGTCGAAAATGTATCCGAGAATATCTCAAATGTCTTCGAGTAATTGGTGTGTCGGGATTTTTTTTAAGTCTTCGAGAAACTACAAAAAGTATTCGAGAATGTGTTCAAAGTATTTGACATTTAGATTTAAATTAGGAATTCGAGAATGACGTAAATGAATGTATTCGAGAATGACAAAAATGTATTTGAGATTTTTTTATTTTTAATTCTCGAATGTATTTCTTACATTCTCCAGTACAGCTGTGGCATTCTCCAGTGTCTTGTTTCAGTTTAAATGTCAAATACGTTTTAGAAATTCTCGAATACTTTATCTTTTCTCGAATACTTTTTGTAATTTTTCGAAGACCTATCAAAAATCACGTCAATTCCCAAACACAAACACCGATTCCTTGAAGACATTTGGGATTCTCGGATCCAGTTTCGGGTATTCTAGAATACATGTTCAACGTATTTAGCCTCAAATCCATTCCATATGTCCGAAAGGGGGGGGGGGCCAAACGGTTGGAAGGATTGGAAAAACTTAGATGGTACAAGGGCCACGGATATGCTATTTTTTTTAAGACCTTGCTGGATCTGGCCTTGGTGGGGGAGATGGAGAGGGATACCAGAAATGTGTCGGACGTGCTCCTATCCGACTGAAACTTGGTTGGTCGTAAGATAAAAGGTCCGGGATGTGGAATTTGTATGTTGGAAAGCAAGGTTTCGTTAAAGCACAAGTCTTCCTAGAGATGACCTTTTCACCATGAGATGGATCAGCAGAAACGTTTTTCGAAAATACCATCACTTCCCACCTAAATTTAACGATTTTCTTATTAGCGCTTTTCGACTCTGTCAAGCCTCCCTGCTGTGCGACACGGTGGCTGGGCGCAGAACATTTTAAAACTTACCGCGGCGTGGTTTAAGCAAATAAAAAAAGGCAAATCAGAAGATTCTCATGTCCTTGTGTGTGAAAGAGTTGTCAATGGACGTTCAAGATTCCGACAAACTATACGTTGTGGGACGGGCAAAAGTTGGCACGCAAAAAAAGTACTAAAAATGCACAGGTACAAAATGAAACAATGGAGAAAGGTGGAGATTTTAGAAGCTTATAATTCCATAAGAGAGCTAGGTATGCTGTAAAAGAATAATAAGCAAGAGGGGTCCTTTAAGGATCGGGTTGAATTTTTCATATTTATGCCTATTTTCGTAGTCTTTGCTTACGAGAAAGTGTTCAAACTAGCGAAACTGAAGGCTGAAGGTGCCATGCAAACAAAGGAAGTAGTTGCCAAGGATAGGAGCCAGCAGGTCTGTAAAATAAATTCCGAGTATCTACAGCAAGAGGCGTTGCTAGCCAAAATGTTTTGTGGGGGGGCAAGGTATATACCGACTGGCTGGTCATTCGTACCGACTGTTTTTTCAGATAAAAACGTCTGTTATTAAGAAATAACTACCGTGTTGACGAAAAATTGGCTGATTTTAAGAAAAATCGACTATTTCCATGACAAAAATCGACTGTTTTTTCGAAAAATCGCGGAGCTTTGCCCCGACTTAAGCTATTTTTTTTACCGATTGGCCGACAACATTCAGGGGGGGGGGGTGACCCCCCTCTCCTCCCCCCCCCCTAGTCGTGACGCCCCTGTCAACAGCTAATGTGACGGCTTCCAGTCCGAGTAAGCTAAGCTAGTAAATGAGTATATTCAAGGCTTTTTCTCTGACTCTTTAGGCTTTATGTTTCTGGCAGTTCTAAGAAGAAAGTTTGGTTTGTCATGTCACGTTTTCTAGCTTCAACCTGCCGAGGACCTTTGACAAGAAATCCTCGCTAAAATGAATATCAGCTGATTTATCTGTTTAACACCATCAAATATAGTTGGCAGTCGGCTTCTGTTGAAGGAATACTTATACCACTTTTCTCCTGAGAAAAAAAAAAACAGACAAAACAATACTTAGGGTCGATTGTCCCCTAATTAAAGTCCTGCAGTGTCCATCAATAGCTGGCTGAATTTTCAAACTATTTTGACCTCAGTGTTAATGCATTTTTCTCAGAAAATCTAAAAGCGTGCAACTATCGAATGGTTGGAATTCAAACTTTTCATTTATTTTCCGCTCAGCGTTGATGCTTGACCGGGATCCTTTAATTGGAATTCCTTTCTGGGCAGCTATGATGGATGAAACTAAATGGAAGACCGTGAGGGGGTGATGCAGGACCTGTAGAATATACGCTAAGAAATAAAGAAGAAGAGAGTTAAAGCACAACTCTTACTAGAAATAATCTTTTCCCTATGAAATGAATCAGAGTTTTTTTTTTGGAAATACCATTACTTTCCACCTTAAACCAGTGATTCTCTTGTTAGCGCTTGTCGACTATATCCAGCCTTCCTGCACTCCGACGCGGCGGCTGGGCGCAAAATATTTGAAAATTGAACGTGCCTTGATTAAGAAGTGGGAAAACTAAGCAATAAACAGAAGATTATCACATCCTTATGTGTGAAAGAGTTGTCAGCGGACGTTGAAGATTCCGGCAAACTTTTCATTGGGTGACAGAAAAAAGTCGGGCAAGGTAAAAAAAGTGCTGAAAATTCGTAGTTACGAAACGAAACGATGGAGAAAGGTGGGGGTTTTAGAAGCTTATAATTCCATATGGGAGCTAAGTATAATTTAAAAATGCAGAATAAGCGAGAGGGTTCCTTTAAAGGACCTCTCGCGCTATATACTATTTAGCTTACAGTATTTTAAAAAATTTAAATACTTTAAAACTAGGATATGCTTTCAACAAATAACCCACGTTTTAGGCTATTTTAAGCCTTTAACGAGACCCGTTGAGTTGTAGCAAAAACAGGGAAATAATTTAGGTAACCGGTTTTTGTCATGGAAAAACTTTTCGCAAACGACCTTCGCAAACGACCAAACGAATACACATCCAGCGTGAAAGCATGTCGCGCAGGTGTGAAAGATACGTTACGCAACCTGAACGCAGCGCCAGATCTATTTATTGTCTATTTAGTGTGTTTTTAAACCATATGAAAAGAACGTAGTCATGTTTATTTACATTGTTTTGTTTATTGTTTTAATATGTGTATTTTATTCCTACTGCGCTATTATCCAAAAAGTGGGTCACAGATAAATACAAAAAAAATAAATAAAACGAAGACGCAGCGCATCGCAACGACGCTTCAATTTGAAAGCGGCTTTACACTTGGATTTTCTTTTAGGTATTGAAGCCATTATGTCCGAATTCTTTGGCGATACGACGACTGCATTCTACGTCATCCTTATCCTTTGGGCTGCTGAGCAGTTCGACGCGATGTGCAGTCAATCAAACATAGTTAAGAAACACTGGCTCAAGTAGGTCTCACTCCTCTCTCGCTCCACTGTAAAATGTTTCTCCGAGTAATCATTAAAGTTAACTACAGTATTTGCTACTGGGATTAATCTTATCTCTACTGAAATAAGATTAATCCTAATTACAGATAAGATTATCTTTTTAGAGACAAGATTCATCCCAGTGGCAAATACAAGATTTTATTTACAGAGTATGCTGAAGTCATAGAGGTATTTTTGGACGTTTTCTTCCACTTCCACTTTTCCTCCATACAATAAAACAAATAAGAATACACGTATTACGTCCACTTAACAAAATAAAAGTAAACTTCTGTTTTAGTCAAACTGAAAACTTACTCCTGACAACATCGAAGTGGCATTCTGGCTTCCTATTCGACCTGTAAGCCCAAAAAATCACCTTCCAGTGTTAAAACAGCCCTTCCGGTGGCTCCAGGTTATACACCTCGACTTTGCTACTCCACCCTTTCAAACTAAAGTTCTTGGTTAAAGTTAGTGGCCCACTCATAGATGCAATGCAGTCGGGCCTGCTCCTCTTTGACAGTTCATTGACTTAAACTGGAAGAAACCTAGAGCGTGTTCCACCCTTGTAACAATATTAGTTACTATTTCCGTTCCATCCTCACGAAAAGTTACTACGCTGACCGTTTCAACCTTGTCGGAATAGTAACTAATAGTTACTATCTGCCTACCATGCTCGGGAGCGTAGTAAGCGTAGTAACTACGCATCTCTGCAACTTGATTGGTCGGATTCGCCCCTGGCGTGAGATTCTGCTGGAAAATAGAAAAATCGTTCCAGCCTTGACGGCAAAAAGCCAGAATTCGTGACGTCTTGCGTAGTAACTACGGTAAGTAGGATGGAACACGCTCCTAGTGATCATTCAGTGCCATGCCGTCAGACTCAATCCAGGATAGAAAATCATGGGCCCGTTCAGTTTGCGTATCTGAAAACTTCTGAGCTCAGTTTGGTTGTTCACTAAAACTTTAAGCCCCGTTCACAAGCATGCCAAGCCAAGCACGGGCCTAGGCACGTGATCAGTATCATCGTTCACGCCCATGCCTAGGCACATATTTTGGGACATGCACGAAGTCTAGGCCTTTACAACTCGATGCCTGGCTAAGCTCGGGCCCGTGACTAGGTATCTGTGCTTGGCTAGGTATGCTTGAACGCGTCTTTACTATATTAGCTGCGTCCGTTCCACTCCGGGCTGCCTCTACTGTTTTGTCACCGGTGTCCGGTTCTTCTCTTGTAACGCGTTACTTGTTTCACGGGTGGGCAGTCATCGGGTGAGTGCAAAACGGCCTGAATTCAAGTTTTGCGCGAAACTCAGTTGTCGAAAAGTTGCTAACTGCTCCGTAAAGACGGGCTCCCGAGCAGGTTCTGGTTAGTCCACACTGGTGAGATACAACCGGACACCGGTTAGTTCAAAAACGGGTTATAAGACTGGTGAGTAGCCACCGGTGAATGCAAATACGCCTTATAAGAATAACCGGAGACCACCGGGAGAACTCCCGTGACATAGAACGCAGCTATTAATGGCCGTTGGAGAAACCGAGAGAAGACCTGTTCCTGGGTGAAAACTAGATTTCCAAGCTCCGACAAAGTAGCGTTTAACAGGTAGCCTAAAACAGTCCTTATCACCCCTTTTCTAACCCGATCCTCTTCAAGGACATTGTGGTTCGACCTCTTTCAACCTTTTGCGCGGTTATCTAGCCCTTCCGCCACCATTTGTTGTTTACATCGACCTTGTATGACATGTTTATGACCTCATCGTAGCCAAATGTCCTCTCCAGTGTCCACTAACCCCCGTTTATCTTAGGAAGTAATAAATTTTTATGGAGTGTTCCATGGCCTAAGCCTGTCCCCCCATTCTCACGACGTATAGTTTTGTGGTATAACTGCATAGAGATTACTCCTGTAGGAAATCAGCTGACCTGCTCTGATGGGGATAGTATTTGCAGTAGTCCGATCACGAACGTTGATAAGTTGATAGGCTACTCTTGTTTTTCGTATATTTTTCCTTATTGTATTGCGAGAGCAACACTTTGGTTTTGTCCTCGTTTTTTTTTTTTTTTTTCCTAGCACTTCGATTGCATTTTATTCCTGGTAACTGGTAAGGGAAACGGAAAGTGTGGACCTTAGGCCGGATGGATGAATATGATATTACATTTTGGAAAGCCCCGTAGAACTCTTGCCTGAGGCCTAAAAGGATGGTTTTTGCTTGTCCTCGAGCCAGAGCCTACGGTGTGCGAAGTCAAGTGGAGTTATATAGCCCATGTCAGAGACGACTATCTGAAGTTGTGCAGCCAACCTTTCGTTTGATCTAACCATGTTTCTGCTTTCGAGTGGAAAGCTCCGTTCTAGCAACTAAGCAGGCAGGCACCAGTTTCAAATTGAAGATGGACTAAAATCTACAAGTCTTAAATATATGCGGCAGTTTTTTTCCACGTGTCCGAAAGTGCTGCCATCTATTGTTTCTACCAATTTCTGTTAGAGATTTCAGCTGAGTTTATCATTCATTTTTTTTGCACTTAGGATTGCCGTAGAGAAATGATATCATGTATGCCTCTTAAACTTTAAAAGTTATCCTTTGGTCCTTTCTAGGCGGTGACGTTAGAAAGTTGGCCTACGGCAAAAAAGTTAACGTTTGAACTAAGACAGGTAGAATTTTTTTTTTCAGCGGCAATCGATAGCCGTCGACGAGCTGATCAAAGTATATGTCATCCATTTTTTGGTACAAAAATTCCTTCATGAGATACACCAGTTTGAAAGTTTCAAGGGGTTCAAGATTCAAATAGGCGATACCAGTTGCGAGACATGTAGGGGACTTGTAAGCAACAGTCGAGTGTTAGCTCATAATCATCTTCGGCGATGAGGGGTTTGCAGCTTTTGCTAGTTGGTGTACCTGCTATTTGTTTCCGGTGTATTCGATGGTAAGAACGATTTGGTTCCAAATTGTAAGATAGGCAAGGGACTTGTAAGTAATAATCACCTGTTATCATCTTCAGCGATGAGGGGTTTGCAACTTTTGCTAGCTGGTGTACCCACTATTTGTTTCCGGTGAACTTGATGTCTATCACGGGAGAAGAACTTGTAAGTAGGAATCGGTTCACGAGAGGCTAGAAATTTGTGCAATTGGTGCACATTGTATTCGATTTCTATAAATCTTAACGGTAAGAAAGTTTGTATCGATGGTCTACTGCAGTAAACTAGGATAACTGTTTACGCAACGGGTACAAACGATAAAGTAAAACTATGAGGTAGTTTCGTTATAAGTAATAGTGTCATCTGTGGTATTTTAATCCTGAAAAGTTACGCATAGCTTTATAATACCAACTAGATAAGATATTGTCCCAAGTTTTCATCCGTCACGATGTCGACGATTGAAAACGAGAAAGTTCAACTGACTGCAAAGTCAGCTTAGTCCCTTCTTCCGATATTCTGTTGTTGTTGTTTTTACAACGCTGAGGAATAGCCTTTGATCATGTGATTACTGATTGTGTTCTTCTTAGATACTGTTTTATAAGCTTCGACAAGTTGACAACTTCAGCCTTTAACCGACAGCGAAGAAACAAAACCAAAGTGTTGCTCTCGCAACACTTTAGTCGGCGAGCCGGACAAAGGTTGCCGCAACACTTCACGTTGCCCAGGCAACGTAGATCTAGTTTTCTAATTCAGTTAGTTCCTGAGAATGTTGTCGAGTAAAATAATTTTATGGAGTATTCCATGACCTAAGCTTGCCAGCCAGCCCCCCCCCCCCCCCCCCTACTCCCATCTCAGGGCGTATAGTTTTGGGAGATTTGCGGTTTTGACCAAATTATAGACGAACTATTTCCGACAAGAAAATAGGCTATACTTCAAAAGTGAATTTCGCCTGTCTGCCCACCAGGGGCGTCCCTAGCCTTTGTTCATTGGGGGAGGGGGGAACCTGGTAAAAATTGACCGAATCGGTACCTGATTGTTACTGAATTTATTTTTAAAAAAATTTAAAAACACATCGAGGTGCCTTCACGAACCTATATACAAGAAAAATATATACAAACAAGTCTAAAGAGAAAAATTGGCGCGTTTTCACGCTTTTCCGCTTCTATTTTTTTGTTTCATGGATACGCCGTCAGTAACCTTTCACCTTCGGAGGACCTTTCTAGTTTTGGAAAGGATTAGTTAAGGCACCACAGGCGAAATTTTTTAATCCGCCTTTTTTTCTGGCAAAATCTTACTACTTCCCATGAATATTCTAGCTTTTAACAGGGTTCAATCCCCCCAAATTTTCAAGCCTAAAACGCCAACTAAATGACGCACACACTCGTCTAACTAGAGAAGACTGCGAAATGCGCCCCGAAACACTTATAATAAAAGTGCCTTTTTGCGATCCCAAGATTACCTATTAAACCCACAGCTGTCTGGCGAAACAAAAGGGGCGATCCAGGGTAAAGTATAGATACGAAGTACATTTATTCGGAATTACAGCAAACAAAAGTATGCTAGTTTTCACGTCAAGAGACGTGCTTATTCCTGAAGTTCTGCAATCCTAAGAAGTAAAAACATGAATAGCAACCAGCTGAAGCTACAGTAAATGGTAAAAAACTAGAGCTAAATAAATGCCACTTAAATTACCGAACTCAATAACTGGGTTGAAGCAACAGATCGAGAGCGGCATAACAACCGAATGTCCTAATGGAATAGAACTCTTGTTAGAACCACAGAAAACAACCGAATTCGGCAAGTCTAATAATAGAAACGGACTAAAGAAAAATCTGGTCAACTACCGAATTCGGTAATAATAATAATAATTTATTTGTAACCCACTGCACAAAACAATGTGAGGATTGTGGAGTAAAGAAGAGAAAGAAACAAATAAACAACTGAAGAAACACTAATACAACAAAATAAACACACAATGAATTCAGAACCAAATGAATTTCACCAAATTTCATAATGAAATGGACTGACAGAATGCGACCGAATTGTCGAATTTGGCAAAGAATGAGACCAAATAAATAAACAGGTTAAAACACCGAATTTACGCAGCGAAAAACCGAATTTGGCGAAATCGATCGATTGAACAAAAGTTGGGTGAATGATCGAATTCGGTCACGAATCAGAACCAAATGAATCTGATTAATGACCGGATTATCAAATGGACTGACCGAATGCGATAGCATAAAGAGTGACTTAGAAAAGTCCGGTGAATTACTGAATTCGCTAACTAATGAGACCAAATAAACAGATTAAATCATCGAATTTAGGAAGGGACGGACCGAATGCGGTGAATCGATCCGGACTGAACAAAAGTTTGATGAATCAGCAAACTCGATAAAGAAAGAGACCAATAAACGCGTTAAAATCACCTAATTTGGATATGCGGGGACAAGCAATTTTATGAAAAGGGCATCATCGAATTTTTCAAACGAATTTTCAAAACTTAGGGGGGTGGCGCTGCGCTCAACCCCCTTCGGGACGCCCCAGCTCCCCACCCCCAAATCGAGTCAAATTCAGATACAGCTTGTAGATTTATCAATTATCCAGTTTAGACATGGTTTCGAGCGAACCACTGGCTTGGCGAGTACGGATCAGCGGATCTGCTCACCCCTATCTCGAATCTGTAATCATGTCCAGATAAAACTTTTACTTTTTTAGTTTTCCTGCTTTGGTCGGATTCCGGGCGAATCATTTTCCCGGGGTCAAAATAAGTTTCAGATATTAATTCAGCATGTCTCATTACCTTCGATTCGACTATCTTATTAGCTCTAAGAAGATAGTTGCTTAGCCCTAGAATCCTCCCCCCTCCTCTCCCTGAATATATAGCTACAAAGCCCACCTACGATCTTTAATTTCTTTGAGAGTTATCAAGTCACAGTCGCTAAAGTTTCAAGTTTGGAAGTCAGGCTCGAGTGGAAATTGTACATTCGTCCCACCAAAATGAACCATCATATCTAAACTTTCACGAACAAGAAAAAAGGCACAAAAAAATGGGACCACGTTTCATTTCAACCACAAAGACACAATTCAGTATCATTTTTATCTATTCTATACAAACAGAAATATAACTTACAACGCCGCGTAACATTCCAACAGAAGGGGGTGAGAGGGTTGCTAAAAAAAAACTTTTGCCCTAAGGGAACAGAGATCGCATAAATGTGTAGACCACGGTTTGAGCAGTGTCCAGCTTAGCCCCCCACCCCTCTCCCACCTGCCCATCCCGTTATGATATTTGTGAGGGCTGGTGGAACCACTCAAGATCCAAATAAGACAGGGAAACATAATTCGGCTTAATGCCATGTGATATACCCTTGGACATTTGATATTGTTGAAAGATTCGATACCGTATGGAATGAACAAATATGTTTCGACTATATTAGAAATCTGAGATGTCATCGAGTGTCAGAGTGGGCGGGAGGAATATCTTCCACAAAAGAAAAAACGTTTCTGTAGCAGGCGCGTTTCCCCTCTTTCGGAGGTTATTTTTTTTTCGGAGATGTGATGGCATATCGCGCGTCGTCGGCGGCGGTGTTTCGTATTCTACCGTGTTGATCGACCAAATAGGTGGCAGTGTTGATTGGAGGGGGGGGGGGGGTCTCAGAAGTTTTTGCGCGTGTAATTAACCAAACAAGTAAAGCCATTTGGATAGTACAAAGACCGTTTTCCCAAGTCTTAGGCTAAGTGATTTCAGTTCCTGGCCGGATTCGACATGAAGGGAAGGGTGTCAGACATTTGGTAAAATTTTGGAATTCGAATACAACTTGGTTGGTGATAGGAGCAGATGCCCTAGATGTGCCGTTTGTTTGCCAAAATGCATCTGGTCATGGCGAGTGGAGTTGGAACCAGACATTTCCTGGAAGCACGAGTTTCAGTAGGCTGCTGCCCGGTGATCCGATTCGAACTGAACTTGATGGGTGGGTAACTAGTTAAGGCAGATGCTCTAGATCCGCCACTCGTCGATACAAACCGGCCACCACGAGGAAATCGGGGGCGGGGGAGCTATTTCGCGTGTAGGAACCGAACAGGTAGAGCGACCTGGATTGAACTTGAGTGGTGCAAAGGCCCGGCCGGCTTTACTTCGGCGAGGAGAGTTGGAGAGCTTAGACATTTCCTAGAAAATAAACTTTAGTGCCAACGGGTGACCCGACTCGAGCTAATTCTGGTGGAATTACTATCCTACTGTGAATACATGACCTAGGTTCTCCATAAGTATTGACAGTAGTGGGAGGGGGCTCTATCAGGCAGGTCGAAAACTATACAAAGTGCGTCTAAGGTATTGAAAACAGCTTGAAATTGGGAATCTTTTCCATGCCTTTGAGGCCTTGAGGGAGGGGATAATCTCATTACGTAGCCCTAATTATTATTCCGGGATGGCCATGGATTGGTTTCTTACGTGGCCGTGGAAAGGTTACTTCCCTAGGAAGTGAAACGAATAAAGATTCATCCTCAAGAACCATACCGGAAGTCAAATTAAGCTTTATTTTGTTACCATGGCTCCTTGGGTAGAAAGGAGCTGCAAAATATGTCACTGTAGAGTGTTTGATTACGAAAGAAATAGAAAATTAAGTAATTTATCCAATAGCACCCTTAGGGCATAAAGAGCAAGAAGGCTATTTCACGCGCGCATGAATCTTGTCAGAAGAGTTTAGTTCTGTGAAATTATCTATACAGTTATGGGAAAAACGAAGGATTATATGAGTGCTGGGTGAAAGCTTCTGCGCTTTCCCAGAGAACTGGTAAATTGTAAATAGACACAGAATTCATTGTAAAATAATCACAGATTTGTACGTATACACTTTTAACACGCACATTTTAATATTCGTTATTTTATTTGAATTTGTCTGTCGTTCAATCCGCGTCGTTCTTCTGGTTTTTAGTTACATGTCATTGTATTGTTAGTTCCGCATCGTTTTTCTGTTGGTATTGTGTTGGATCTTATGATTTTGGTTGTATGGCACTTGCCTTCCGGTCAAGTGCCATATACCGATCACATTTCCGTCGGTCGGTCGGTTGGTTAGCCCGGTGTTTGCGAGTTAGGGTACTTCCAGATATGCTAGGACAAAGAAACTTGGCAGGCATATGAGGGACCCGACCAAACTAACTTGGAAATAGTCACTTGCCTGATTCGACCATCGTGGGGGGAGGGGGAGGTGGTGGAATCCGGAAAATAGGGACATTCATAACTTTCGAACGGGTGATCGGATCATAATGAAAATTAATATCTGGAAAGATCTCGTGTCTCAGATGTCTCATTTCGAGTCCGGACCGGATCCGATGAATCTGGGGGGGAGTAGGAGGGGGGAACCGGAAATCGTGTGAAACTCTCAGAGTGGAGCGACTGGGATAAAACTTGGTGGTAAGAACAAGCACAAGCTCTAGATATATTCTGGACTGGATTCGGACACTGTGGGGGGAGTAGGATGGGGTCCGGAATTCCGGCGATCCGTAGTTAATGTACTTCCAGGTGGGCTAGGACGACCAAACTTGGCAGGCATATAAGGGACCCTATCAAACTAACCTGGAAATAATCACTTGCCCGATCCGAACATCGTGGGGGGAGGGGGAGGTGACGGGATCCGGAAAATAGGGACATGCATAACTTTCGAACGGGTGATTGGATCTTAATAAAACTTGATATCTGGAAAGATCTCGTGTATTAGACGTCTCATTTCAAGTCCGGGCAGGATCCGACAAATCTGGGGGGAGTCGGAGAGGAGAACCGAAAATTCTGTGAAACTGGAGCGATCAGGATGAAACCTGGTGCGAAGAACAAGCATACGCTCTAGATACATCACTGACAGGACTGGACGGGATTCGGAAACTGTGGGGGGAGGTGGAGGGGGGTTCTGGAATTCCGGCGATTCGTAGTTAATATACTTCCAGGTGGGCTAGGACGATAAAACTTGGCAGGCATCTCAGGGACCCGACCAGATTGACTTAGAAACAGCCACTTGCCCGATCTGACTATCGTGGGGGGAGGGGGAGACGGCAGAATTCGGAAATTAGTAGCAAGCATAACTTTCGAATGGGTTGTCAGATCTTAACGAAACTTGATATCTTGAAAGACTCATGACTCAGCATGTCCCATATCAAGTCCGGACCGGATCCGATGAACTGGGGGGGGGGGGGTCGAAGGGGGAACCGGACATCTTGTGACACGCATAGAGTGGAGCGATCAGGATGAAACTTTTGACCATCACTTCCATCTGACCCAGCCTTTCAAGTGCCATATGAGCTTCCAGCTCTTGTTTTTTTTTTTCGCTGAGTACGGTTTGCCGGAAGTGCAACCGAAATATCCGAATTTATATTCATCCCTCGCACATCATCTTAGAGGGATAACTAGCTGATCAAGAAAAAAAAAACGAAAATCACGGTTTTCTATTTCTTACGGTTTGATTATCGAGCGAGGAAACGAATTACGCTATTGGTCCTCTCTATTTCAACCTGAACTGGATGCAGGTTACGACACGTTTTGGGATCCCTAAAGAAAGTTAGAGATTCATGTGGTACTGGGCATTAGCCATTCATTCGTCCGTCCGTCTGTAGGGAATACCAGCGTATGAATGTTTCGAGGTGTTTCAGTGAAGCTTAGTAGATCAAGTCTTCCTAGATATTGGTTGTATTTCTTAACAATTTTGGATGGGTAGGGGCCTGGAAATTAGAGATTCACAAAAATGTCTTGACAAAAGTCAAGATGGATGTTTGCGGTTTGTGGTGGCCCGCACACCTCCCCGTCCGATAAAAAATGATATTGCACGATAGGAGTGCAATTATATTGTGCCTTCCCTGGGTGTACCGTTCTACACCGTCAGAAATTTCATAACAGGTAACACAAGAATGCGCAGTTTCAGTAGACAACACTTGATGTAATCTTTTATGATTTTGAAAGCGTTATGCATTAAATCTTATGCCTAAAAAGCATTGCCAGGAAGAGCCGAAAAAGCATTTGCTGACTTTTCCGATATCATAGCAAAGAACAAAAAAGTCAGCAGATGCTTTGTCGGCGGTGATTTGAAAGAAAACAAAAACTATTCGGACTGAAGTCGTCGTCGAAGCACTCCAAGTCGAAACTCGACGGGACCAGTGCGGCTCTCTCCGAGACTAGCCGCAGGTGGCCCAGCCATAAATCGGCCTAGAAAACAAGACCAATGGTTTCGATGGGATCCCAAAAATGTTATATTAATTAGACTTCTTGATCCAGACAGTCGGATTTTGCAAATTTCTTAGTCTTCGCCCCTTAAACATCTAATATTTTGCTATTTATCCGTAACCCACTGCTTGAATATGTTCAAAAATAATGTTAACGGCCAAAGAACTAATCTGATGAGAAAACTAAATTTAGATATGGATTCAGCAAGGATGTTTACTCCAATATATCATCCTAATCAACTTTAAAAAGGTTCTTTACTTTGTCAAAATTCTTCGTATTTTAGCAGCATTTCCGGCGAACTGCATGCAGAGCAAAAGAGCTAGTGACAATGTGAGAACCTTTCAATCCAAATTTCCGGGTTTTGGCGAATTTTGCCGGCTTATCTGTCATGGAAATTCAGCATTTCTCCGTACCCCGGTACCGAATCTTTTAATCCATTTCAAAAATAGCTTGAGCTTCAAATAAATTTCAAGTTTCGGCCGAATTTGGGGAAAAGGAGAAAAATAAGTTCAGATATTGATTCATCGGGCCTCCTTACCCCTCAATCGACTATATCATTAGCTTATAAAACATACCTTTTTTTTACCCTTAATTCGAAACGTCCTCCTCTGCCTCTAAATATCTAAAGGACCCATCTACAACTTCTGTACTTCGCCAGTGAATCCTCAAACGAATTTTGAGCAACATACTCTCAACCCCTTCGACCCCCCGACAATACAAGACAGACTTCGTGTGTCTGCATCGTCATCGATATGAGTTTGTCGTTATCGACATAGAGCTTTCGCTTGTATGGATAAAGGGGTACGGTAGGCACTTGCGTCCTTCCGAAAATTGGTCGACAAATTTTCAATAAATTGCTCACCAGACAATTGTCTGGATGCATTCTGCCTTTAAATTGTGACTCAGTAAATACCGGTTGCGACTTTGATAACTAAACTAATCGCATACACTTTTTGTTTATCTTTAGTAGGTTCGAAAGTTACAACAGCATGTCTCCTCACTCTATATCGACTATGTCATTGAGTTTTAAAATTTCATGCTAAACTTCGGGAGTCCGGGCGAACTACTTGTCCGGGCAAAAAATAATTTTCATATTCGGATTCAGCATGTCCTATTATCCTAATCAACTTCAGATTCAACTTTTACTTTTTACAAATTTTCCGATTTTAACCGGATTCCGGGTGAACTACTTGTCTGGCGAGAAAACAAATTTCATATTCAGATTCAGCATGTCTCCTTACTTATTCGCTCTTACCAGCTTTTAAAAAATATTTATTTCGCCCCTTCATTTGAAACCCCTATCCTAAACCTATAGCCCATCTATAAACTCGACCTTCCCCCGACCCAAAGAATCCTCACATAAAGTTTCACCAAAATATCGAGAGTAATCGCGCTTACGGACGAACGGACAGACAGACAACTTTTACGAAGTCATAGGTATCCCTCCACTAACGTTTTGGATCCCCAAAAACAGGGTGAACCATGGGGGGCGGAGTTTCCCCCCAGCCATGCATCGGCAGCAGGCAGCGAAATGGAATTTCGAAACTACCCCACTATCCTCTAATGATTAGCGTGCGAAATTTGTTTTGCTTGGTTCTTGTTGCTAACTTGGGACACCTTGGTACGAAAGGAATCAGTATGCAAAAATCGATAAGTGTATCTCCGTGCTGTTTTTCGCATGATTGGCTGGATCGTGGATCACATCAGCTTAACTCTACTTCCCTGTAATCTGAGCCCTCTCTATAGCAACAAAATGCGGTCCTGGAAATCTTTTCCCCAGATGGGAGAACTGCAGGATGTGTGCACTTGACAAGTTTTTGGGATCCCAAAACGTAAGTGGAGGGATACCTATGACATCTCAAAAGTTTTCTGTCTGTCCGTCCGTCTGTAAGCACGATAACTCTCGAAGGGAATCAGATATTTTGATGAAACTTGGTGTGAGGATTGGTTGGGTCGTCGGACCAGTCGAGTTCGTAGATGTCCTGTGCGTTTTGCTAGCTTATCTCACATACGTCCGTCCAGTTCTTGAATATGCAAGCCCACTGTGGGGACCTGCAGCACTACGTACTGTATACCTCATCCAAGAAGAACTTGAGTCGGTGCAAAAGCGGGCTTTGTTCATTATTATTGGCGATCGACAGCTATCTTATGGTGAAGCGCTTGCTAAACTCGATCTCCCCACGTTGGCCCAAAGATACGAGCAGATTATTCTGAGGTTTGGGAAGTTTTTTCTCTCCAAACCCCAGCATCGAGACATCTTACCACCCACTGCACCGCCCAACAACCGTACGCTTCACCAAAATAAACTGGTTCCAGTAGCTTCGCGAACGAACCGCCACGCAAATTCGTTTGTACCTTTTTTTACGGATTTGTTAAACAAAGCCGAGTGAAATTTTCTTCTTTTTTTTTCGTTTTTTTTTTTTCGTGTTAGTTTGTTGTTTAGTATAGTGAAGCAACGTAAATTAGCTGTCAGCTATGATGTTGTTTTAAATAAACCTATCTCTCTCTCTCTCTCTCATTTAGGGGTGGGGGTTCAAATTAAGGGGCAAACAAAATATTTTGAAACAGCTAATGTGATAGTCGATTATGGTGTAAGAAGACATGCTGAGCATGATGGTGAAAACCATTTTGTCATGGAAAGAGTAGTTCGCCCGGAATCCGGCCAAAACCGGAAAGTTTGTTAAAAGTAAAAGTTTTATTTGAAGTTGATTAGATGTTTGATTTAGGAGTAGAAAAACATGCTGAAGACGATGGTGAAAACCATTTTCTCGACGGACAAGAAGTTTGCCCGGAATCCGGCCGAAACCGGAAAGTTTGTTAAAATTAAAAGTTTTATTTCGAGTTGATTAGATGTTCGATTTAGGGCAAGAAGACATGCTGAACACTTATGTGAAAACAATTTTCTATCCGGACATGTAGTTCGCCCGGAATCCGCCGAAAACCGGAAAGTTGGTTAAAAGTAAAAGTTTAATTTGAAGTTGATTATATGTGTGATTTATGGGTAAAAAGACATGCCGAACATGATGGTGAAAATCATTTTCTCGCCGGACAACTAGTTTGCCCGGAATCCGGCCAAACCCGGAAAATCTGTAAAAGCAAAAGTTCTAGATGACAGATTAAGGGGTAAGAAGAGAGGCTGAGTCGGTATATGACAAAGCTTTTTACCCGGACGTATAATTATTCCGGAATCCGATTGTAACCGTTTTTTTTTAAGTCAAACTTTTATTCAAAGTTGATTAGATGTTCTTTATAGGGATAAGGAGATACGCTGGTTTTGTTTCTGTATTTTTATTTTGCTGGATAGTAGTTCGCTCGGCAATTGGCAGGAAGTCTCGGTCAGTATCGTCAAAATAGATATGGCTTATAGAGGTATATCTGAACTTGGTTTTCTCTGATGATTAGCCTGTCCAAGACTGGATCTGGCGAAGACAAGACTCGATTGTCTGAATCAAATATTAGATTTTTGGGATCCCATCGACACCTTTGGTCTTGTTAGTCATGCATGTCTAAGCAGTGTTGGGCTATATTCGATATGGAATATCGAAACGCTAGATACCGAAATTGACATGTTCACTTATTTCTAGTTATAATAATACATAGATGGCACTTTACAGAAGGGACTTGTACCGTGACCAATAAACCATTATGGTTTACAGTTTATTGGTCACGGTACAAGTTCCTTGTGTAAAGTGCCATCTATGTATTATTATAGATTTCCGTAACATGAGGATGCGAACTGGTTAGATAAATTTGCTTTCGGGCGGGATCACTATTCGTATGGCCGGCTTCTACCAGACTATTGTAGTGGTTTGCGAACTCGGTTCTCTAGCCCCTCGGTAGCTCAGTTGGAGACCGCCTGCCTTGTAAGCAGAGGGTCCTGGGTTCAAATCCCGGCTGAGGAGTATTTTTGACTTTCAGTTCACTACTTATAAAATTATTTCTAGTTATTGTAAATAAACTAAAGTTGGAGCAATGTGTTTTTCGTATTTTTATTTTATTCGAAGTTTTTACCGAAAGATTATGCAAAATGATGACCACAGTTCTTGTTCTTAAAGTCTAGCGAAACTAGAGGTGTATAAGAAAGAAAAATAGTCCCGGTCCCTGAGTATTGTTATTGATTATCGAATATCGAAAGTGAAAAAATCGATAGAAGCTATTCTGAAACTATTATCGCCCAACATTTTTATCAAAGTCAAGATTGTGTTGGATTGCATAAGATGCTTATCATTTCTGAAGATCCTAAAGTGAGTGCTGCCTATGATACTGTTTCGTTAGTCGGTCCTTCCGCCTGTCCGTCTGGCTGTCATCACGACAACTGCCGATTGGATACATTTTCGTAGATGGTGCTCAATGGACATTTCTACCAACTGTACAAATCATTTTTTTTTTTTTTTAGAGGATTAAACCCGGCTTCAAAATACGCTATTTATGCTTAGAACCAACTTTCTCCTCATCGTGACACTGTCAATCTTATCATTTTCTTTATTTTTTTTACCTTTTCTTCAAATTTTCAACTTCAACTCTTCTTCAGCTTTGCTAAATACCTTTGTCGGATCTCAAATTTGAGTCGAATTCTTTAATGATGGAGACTTATCGATTAAAAAACCCAATAGATATCATACAAAAAAATATGCTAATTTTTTTTCTAAAATTCCTCGAATCCATCACAACCTCGCTGAGGCTGTAGCGGATGGTTGAGTTATTATCATGCGTTTTTTTATTTTTGATATTTGCCTGTTGATCTGTTTTATGTGATACGGCCTTGTTATGTCATAGTTGTCGTTTTATATTTTTGTCCAGTTATGTATGCTTTACTATGTCTTCTGCTCTCCGATTTCTGGAGGAATTAAATGATTTGAATTGAACTTATCATTTCTATCTCCTTTCATGCTCAGTCTGCACACATATCATAATAGGAGAGTTAGTTCTTAGGAATTGCTCAAGTTAAAAGCTAGTGCTGATATTTCGTTTTGGACATTGCTGCTGTCTTTGCTGTTCGATTGGGTCGTTGACATGGAAGACATTTTTCCGCGTTATCACGGATCACATCAGCTTGACTCTATCTCCCTGTATATTAAGCCCTCTCTGTAGCAACAAAATGAGGTCCTAAGCTACTTCTTAGGAACTTCTGGAGTTGAAGGTCTGTGCTTCAACTTTTTCTTTTTAATAAGGGCCTGGGGTTTAAACCTTTCGCTATTCTGCTTTTCCGGTAGTGAATACCCGCCTGTGTCTCGGTTTATGTCTGTGCGGTTTTCTTCGTCTCAACAGCGTAGTCTGACGGAGTCCGGTGCTTGTTACAAAAATTATGGCTTTTTCAAAAGTCCATGTATGTCCTTTATTTTTCTACTGGGTGGTGGAGCGGGTGGAGGTCTGCGACAGAAGTCAGTCTGCGAACCATAGCGTCAAAATCGAGTGAGGTAAACATTTTTTTTATTTTTTTTCTCATTCTGTATTAACCACACCCTCTGTTTTGTCCAAATGTTTGATGACCAGTGGAGGTGTGGGACCTTATGGTGGAGTGGATTAAATAGAAAAATACAACCAACTACTATAAATAGGGCTTTTTGGAGATTTTTTACGAAATAACACTGTTCTGCACAAATTTGAATCCCCCCACTAGCAGTTGGAGTGGATAGCTTCAACAACCGTAGCTTTCTGCTCACACGATTCTAGTTCTATAATTACCCACGTTGTTTGAGGCTGAAAACTATTGAACACGCCGTCACTGATTGGTTCACACGGCTGCCATATCAGTGCGAAAACAGTATCCACGAATATATTGAAATTGAGTTAAACACGGAATACAAGAGAACGAGTGATCCAATCATTTTGATTTGGGGCCTCGTGCCCCAATGCTCCTCACTGTCCCTTGTCCCATTCCTCCTCGGACGGTCAAATTTCATTCTTTTTTTGTTTACAGAAAATTCGAAGATGGCAGCAGCGCATTTAAAACAAAGGGGCTAGTGTGAAGCATTGACTTAGCTATGAAACAAAACCACAAAGATAGTCAAGAGTCGATAAACAAAGATTTGCCTCTGGTGTATTTAGCCCGAAAAACTTACTTTAGATAAATTTCTAAAATCTCAGCTGATTCATTACAGTTAGTTTTACGCCGGTCCTATTCTGTGCTGGCGGGAAATGTCATTTCGTTGGCAATTTTTCACTAGGTTGGCACAAACTGCCCCCCTCCCCCCTCAAGGTAAATAAGCTAGTGAAGCCCTACCCAAGCACGGTGTGTTTTTACCATATAGTATTGTCAAGGAAAAAATAGTCAGGGGTTGGTAACCTGTGTACCAAAGGTACGATACCCTCTACGCCAAGACGACCAAATGTGCCTGCTCTCGAGTCACTGTCTTGTGATTTGAGAATTTCGTATACAGCGCAGCAATCTGATGGGTTTATTTCCAGTCTTTACTCTAAGACAAGATCTTAGCTAGAGTTTTGTCTTTTCCGCTGCGTAACTTTAATCTTTAAAACACTTTACCTGCTAAGCTCTCAACACCGATCAAGAATAATGCAGATGTTCCGTTAGTCTCCTGAAAGCATTTGCTGGTTGGGGAATTTGTTGTAGAGTGTTTCACTCTGAAAATCCGTTGACCTTGTTTCTTGTAAGAGCCAACTCTTGATATTTTCGGGACAATTGGTCCTGAACCCTCGCCCAACCTCGAATCGTCCTTCTGATAATTGATACCACGAAAAAATGGTAGAATGGACCTTGCGCACCACAGACTACTCATACCTCGGATTGCTCGTCTCACGAAAAATGTGCCTTGCTCAGATGAAAATCCGGTGACTTTGTTTCTTCTTAGATATTGACCGGATAGTTGGTCTTGGTCCCCTGTCCAAGCTCGTCTCGCAGATATTCCATACCACGGACAGTTCATACCTCGGATGGTTTGTCCCACGGAAAATTTGTCATACGTATGATTGTGTCACGTACTCAATTCCATCCGCGGGCAAATTGTAGCAAAACAAATGCTCCGCAGAAAAATTTCCTTGGACTGATGAAATGAGGTCTGATTGGAACCTGGAAAATTTACAGATGGTAGGAAATAATAAATTGGATTAAGAAGAAAGCGTGAAGGCTGACTTCATTGACACCTCATCCATCACATATCATATCACACTCTTTTATACTGTGGCGCGATGTACTATCTCTCCTTGCCGATGCAAAATCTTCGACCCCTCCGGGTATTTAGCGGAAGAAAGGCAGAAGTAGGTCAAACCTGCTCTCAAAGATCGCGGTGATTGATTGACACAGGATTTGAGTCGTTGACTTTGAGTGTACGGACACGCTTACTCCTTCTTCCTTAGGATCGCTGGCGTGTTTTGGACTTAGTCACATCGAGTATACTCATGATGACTATGGTAGCGTTCCAGTGAAGTTATTACAAGTTACGATGATAAGAGGAGGGGCGAGCGCCGTATTGTGGTGGTTACCACGCTCTCTGGAACGAAAATAATAACAGCGCGGACATACGTTATCACTCTTACGGGAGCTCCTGCAGAACTGGTAGTTATTATCACTTATGATGCTCGCGACCATCATAAGTAAATTGTAACGATCGTTAACAGTCGTGGAACGAAAATAGTAAGTGGGAGGAGCCAATTTACTTATTACGGCAGGCTCGGGAACGGCAATAATAACAAGAATAGTAACGATCGTAAATAATAATAAGTTGCTGGAACGCTACCTATCTATCCTTGCCGATGCAAAATCTCCGGCCTCTCTGGGTATCTAGAGGAAGAAAGGCAGAAGTGGTGTCAAAGCTGCTCTCAAAGATCGCCTTGACTGATTTACACAGGATTTGAATCGTTGGGTTCCAGTCGTACGGACACGCTTACTCCTTCCCGAGGATCACAAGCGTGTTTTGGACTTAGTCATATAGAGTATTCCCTGCATGGAAATAGAGGGTATTACAATTACAGTAGAGGTATGTTTATTTGAACAGTTACTTTAAGATGAACAGTGTAATTTTGGGCTAAATGATAGAAGGAAGATTCCAAAGACCTATTCAGGGGTTTTCAGAGGCCCGTAATTATCTACTTTGGCTAACTGATAGTTGACTTCAAACGCAGCAAGTGCATGACAATAGCAAAGTCTAAAGTCAACAAACATCTACATAAGCATACCTCTACTCCGAGGGGTCGACGACTCTAATTTTTTATGTACACCATTCCGGAATAACCTAATAATCCTGACCATTCTGGATTATTCCTAACCATTCCGGATTATTCCTAACCCTCTGTATGGGATATAGTTCCAGTTGAAATTAAAAATTCGAGTCATCTGGCATCCTTCATGGCTACAGTGAAGAGATTTTTCCTTGCAAAAGGATAGTAATGATGCGTGAGTGTTTTTTGTAAGCAGAGTGTTTGTTGTATATGTATGAACCGTGTATGAATGGCATAAGAATAATAAAAAAATTGTGTTACCACATTATGTAGAATAGAGAAGACTGCCACCTAATAAAATTTAATAATCTAGTGTAATCCATTCCGGATTATTCTTGACCATTCCGGATTATTCCTGACTATTCCGGATCATTCCTGACTATTCCGGATTGTTCCTTCGGGACGTGTACACCATTCCGGGAGAGTCGTCGACCCCTCGCTCTACTCTACATAGAAACGTACAACGTCACTTTGTAATTAATGCATCCTTTTTATCGTTTGACTTTCTGTATATCTTATTTTCAGCAATAATTGAAATATGTTGCTATGCGGCTAGAAATAGTGCCTGAAATCACTTGTCATTTTTACTACGGACAAAGATAAAGCGACGGTTCGCACGAAGCTTGAGCTGACGATTCGGCCGGCCTGAAAACTGCAGTGATAATTTCGAACCAAGATTTGTTTACTACCAAGATACATAACAGTCTAGCCCTCCCTTTGCAGCTTCCTAAACTTATCTAGGCTAACAAGAAACGGTAGAAGCACTACGATGAATCTAAAATATAAATTTAGCTCTAATCCCTTTTCTGAGTCCCCCCCTCTCTCCGCCTATATCCCCCCAAACTTGGGGAACAAAAATTATCACTCCTGCCGTATTTGCCTTAGGTCTTAAGAGTCGCTTTAAGTCACGGCTGTCCGCACGCGTCCATAAAAGCTACAGACACCGCTTTAATTCGTGGCTATTTTCCCGCCGATTGCTGAAGCGGGACCATCCCAGGTCGCCCCTCTTCGTCCTAGTTCATTGCTCTGACCCAGCGAGAGTTCCCTCTCGCGTCGTCTGGAACAGTAAACCTGCATTAAAACGGCCCGGGTGGGCGTTCCCCCTTAATTGTCGAAAAACACTAACATCCACTATGCTTCATGCTGATAGATCGCCTGTGGTCAGTATCCATTGGAACACGGAGTGGCGGAGAGAAGGCAGGAAATGAAGGGAAAGTAGAGAAATTGGATAAGCATTTTTACGGCTCTTCGGATGGATTTACTCGGAATTTCATTTTGTCACTTGTTTTTCAACGCGTGGGATCAAGGAAGTGGCCTAGTATGGGAATGCTCCGGACGAGTTCTATGTGAACACCCGACGTTTTTTTGGCGGCCACAGTTTACCAAGGTCTAGAAACATTAATCCTATAACCGATGTTCCTAGCAATAAAACATGTGTCGTTGACAGAGAGACAGTTGGCTGAAGTCGCGGTGGCGCCGATCATTTTTGTCGCGCCTCAGTTTACGTAAGCTCGTGTATGATGAATTCTTTACTGTAAATATTGTGTTCACATATTTCCTCTTTGACGAAAACAATAAAAACTCACATGTTTAACATTAAAATACCCCTACGTTAAGATTTAGGAGAGGGTCACGTGCACAAGTTAAAAAAAAAAGTATTAGACCTTCGCATTAACGAACAAGACCATAGATTTCAATTAGATCAAAAGGGGATTGTTGGAATTCTTGATCCAGACAATCGGGTCTTGTATATTGCCGATCTTTGCCAGACTTTTTTTTGTAAACTAGATGTTTGTTCGTGGACAGCCTAACCAGATATAGTACGTATAATTCCTTTCTCTCTTTGATTTCCTGTCTAGCCCAGCTTTCGAGTGAACTTTACCAAACTTTGTACTTTTACCCTGTTTACTTTAAGCTTCCACTATGAAATTTTTTTTTGTTCTTTGTTTTTATGGCACTTGCCTTCCGGCCAAGTGCTATATACCAATCACTTTTCCGTCGGTCGGTCAGTGCGCTGATCGCGAGTTATGGTACTTCGAGAGTTCCAGATGGACTAGGACGATGAAACTTGGCAGGCATATTGGCACTAAGTTGGAAATAGTCACTTCCCCGCTCCGACCACCGTGGGGGAGTGGAGGGAGGGGGAATCCGGAATATTGACGTATGTGTAACTTTTGAACGGGGAATCGGATCTTAATTAATTACCTAAATCGCATTGTCCAGGGACAAAGGTGCCAATGCTCCTGTAAAGTCGCTGGTGGTGTGATGATTTTTTGGTTGGATTTGCTGATTGGTTTAAATCTTGAGCTTGATATTTGGAAGACCTCGTGTCTCAGATGATACACTTCAAGTCCGGAACAGATCCGGTGTCATTGGGGGGTGGGGGTGGAAGGGGGTGACATGTTCAGAGTGGACGGATCGGGTACTTGGTTGGAAGAACAAGCAACAAGACCGGACCGGATCCGGGAACTATGGGGAGAGTTCCCTATGAAAAATTTATTCTTAAAATAGTACTATGTAGTAGTACGAAAAAGTTGCATGCAGTACTAACGATGCTACTACATGCTTCTACTTCAAGGGTACCGTGTTACTGTATACTACTATATGCTACTATTAGCAAGACTGGATGCTACTATGGCAAGACATGATGCTACTGGATACTACTACATAAGATTGGACCAGCCTGATGCACATTAAATGATAGTATTCTTTGCTATTACATAGTATTACATGCAACGTTTTCGTACTACTACCATACTACTACGCAGGCAACAAATTTTTCATCGGGTTGGGAGGGAGGGTTCCGAAATTCTGGTGATCCCGAGTTAATATGCTTTCTTATGTTGCTAGGACGATGAAACTTGGCAGGCATATCAGTGACTCGACCATTATAACGTAAGAACAGTCGTGTCTCCGATTTCACCATCGTAGGGGGAGTGGAGGAAGGGGATGAGCATGAGCCCGTGATAGTTTTTGCCTCAACTTTTCTGCTTGGAAATTAGTTTTTAGCACCCTTTAAAGTGCGCATGTTAATCGAAAAGTCAAAAAAATACTTTTGACCAAACCATATATATTCATTCAAACAATGTTTACAACGGATGCGTCAGCTATGATTCTTCATCAGCGATATTTCGGCCCTTCTTGGCAAGGGTCCTCGTCAGGCTGTCAATCCTCTGGTTCAACTTCGGGGAAGGAAATAAATCTGTAATAAATAACTGAAGCTTCTACCGACTATAAATATCTTTTTAAAGCAAATTATCTTCAAATACCACTATATTGAAAAAACTAGTCCTGAGATTTAATTAAAGCACCTGCTCCACTTGTCTAAATTATGTCATAACCATACATTGACGGAGAAGTTCAAAATTCAAGATGCAAATGTTACCCGTTTGGATGTTTCCTCGTCGCTTTCAGAAATCATGGACAACAGGGCCCAACCAACTCACAACCTTACCCATTGCTCCCTGGCCGAAGATTGACAATTAAGTGTCTTTTCTGTGTGTTTAAAGTTTAACTGAAAAGGGCAGAGAAGGGACAGTCTTGTTACCCCTCACTTATTTACTTAGAGAGGCTTGAAGACCCGATGAAAATGCGTTACTTTGTTGCTCCAATATTCACGAATAACCAATTTTCAAATAGTGGAATTTCTCTGTCAGATTTGTGGTACTACCTGTGTCGCATGTTTGACGAAAAAGATTTATTAACATTTTTTTGTTCAGGCACTAAACAGTCTTCGCCAAGCATATCATCGCCCACTAAAAAGCCGCGTCTGTGTCCCGATTCAAATATTCCGCGTCATAGTAGAATTTGCGCTGTGGGGACAGCCGTAGATACTCTGAACCTCACTACGAGAGCAGATAGTGGAAAATCAAAAAATCTCTTAGCAGAATCCAAATAACTGAGCGTATTCAACTCAATGATACAAAAATAAGTTTGCTTTTCAGTTAAACTTTAAGTGTTTTATTTATTTTCTTTCATTTAGTCCGCTTTTTCAAAACGGCGGGTTAGAAATAAATTACTTACTTACTAGTAAATTACTCTCTCCTTCTTTCACTTGGAAACTTGACTCTCGAGAAGCGGATATTGGAAGTGGCAGCTCGGTTTTTGAAGGTCTTCAGCACAACACGCGGAATATGAACTCGACTAAGTCCGAAACGCGCCAATGATCCACAGGAAGAACGAGAAAACGTCTCACTAACGACTAAAACTCAATAAATCAAGTCCTGTGTCAACCAATCACGGTGATCTTTGGGAGCAGATCTGATACCGCTTCCGGCTCTTCGCTAGGTACCCGGCGATTTTGCATCGGTGAGGAGAGTTAGTCGTCAAGAGTATATTCGAGAACCCAAAGTGCGACAGCCGCCAAAGGGGCCAGAACCAACCAATGCAGCCAAGATAGTTTTATCATAAGAAGTGTTGCGGTTTTCAGTTTATTGTAAAGATTTGTCGCGTATTGAAATATGTACATTCATTTTTAAAGGTGAAAATTGATTAATGTTAATGAGTTTGACCGCATTGCTTATTGTATTTAGTTGCTGTTGGACGACACCCTTAGTACGCCTTTCTACTATTCGAGTTTAGATAAAAGACTATTATTATGTTTTCTTCTGCAGTTAAGACCAATTCTCAATAAGTAGTTAATAGCATGTAAAATTTGAAATTTACACCAAGGATTGCCTCCAAAGATTGTCTTATATAAAGATGAAGCCTATGTACATATAATAGGCCGTTGTCTCGGATTTTGCGCTTTTTCGTGGGTGGCTGCGGCCCTCCATATGAATCTGGGGCTGGGCAATTGTCCACCCCTGGCTGACAAATGATACGCGGCTTCTTCTAACCAGCTTGAAGGTAAAGAAAATAACCTCACTTTCCCTGTATACAAAGTTATTTTGTAATGTTTGAAGATATATCAGTTGTCAATGGGTCACAGTTTCCTTTAAGAACTTTGAGAACTTGGCGTGCTTCCAAACTTATCGGCTTCCCTTTTAGAGAGTCGTGTTGCTTTCATTTAGTTTAATTGCTCTCCATTGCTCAAGGGACTTCATTAGAGATGGTATTTCCTGTGAAGTCAAAGAAGGGACTTGGGGAACATGGGATCGTGCGAAAGACCCACCTGGGGCAGTTGAAGAAAAGATTAGGTGGTCGTCTGTGAGATTTTCTCGTCGCAGACCAACAAAAGCAGAAAAGGAAGACACAACTATGGTGACGGCGGTGGCGATGTTTAATAGCGAGAGCTTCTCTTTTCTGTTCGTTTGCTCTGTTGTGCTATGTCTGTGTTTTGGATGCTGACAACGAAGCGAGGAGGCAAACTGAGACTAGTCTGCTTAGAGCGATGAACTTAAAGGCCATTGCCAATTAGTAAAAGCACATACAAGATGAAAGACTTTATAACAAACAACTTAGAAATCGCCTGCCTTGTTCTTTATCTAGCTGACTTATCGACTAAACTCGCAATTAAATATTTATCGTGTTTTCTTGACGCTTGCATAGACGGGCTTTAATGCATTTCTCCTCCCATGCGTAAAAAATCTCCGTAATGGCTGTTTTCGTTTTAATTAAGTCATAAAAGTGCTATGTATTATCGCTCCTAGAAAACTCATTTAGCCCCCCCCCCCCCCCCCCCCAGTCGCTTGCTCAACGCAAGCCTTCATGATTTATGCTAAGATTGGGTCATGAGAAAGCAAATCTTGGGAGACCAACGAGTTTAGTCGGCTGCATGACCGGAGCGAAGTATCTTGCTAATTGAAGGGTTGGTTGGGTAATTTCTTTCCCATACCCTTTCCGACAATAGATTTGGTTCTACTTTTCTCGTCCTTGGCCAGCATTCTACAAGCTTTCTGAACGGCTTTTTTTTTCTAACCTGCGTAGCATCTTTTCTATTTTTCTTCTGTACTTTTGCGGCTACCACTCTTCCTCCACATGGTGATGGTAATTTGTTTTTAAATGTTAAGGTCACATTCTCTTTCCAAAAAAAAAAACATACTAACTTTAACTTTAAAAATTCAATCTCAGTTCCATTTCAACCCTTTCAACTATTATTTTTACTTCCATTTACAAATCTAAAAAATTTATATAATCATTTTTACTTCTATCATACAGTTTTGTCGTGTTTTCTGGTCCACTAATCATCACAACCACACATGACATTCTTATCTGAATCAAATTACTACGAATGGAAAAAAAAACTGTACCTAAAGTGAGGTGTAATAGCGTAGCCAGGCGTTTTTTAATCACCCAGAATTTGCAAGCATTTCTTCTGGGCTTGTCTCGAAGAGATGCTGCACGTTTGAAGAAACTCACTGTAAGGCTAAACGACATTCCTTCGTCGTCTGTCTGCTTGGGAATTGAGCTTGTTAAATTTGCTGCAAAGCCAATTTTTCATTGCCTGCCTCTGTTGCAGTCTCTCCTTGCTACAACCTTGCAGTAACAATGGATTTTTTGTTTACATTTTGTTGTTATTATTTTGTGATACCTCTGTTTATATGCTGAAATTAAAAGTATTCATTCATTCATCAGTCCAGAGAAAGGAATAGATTAACAAAAAGAAAGGGAAAATAACGGAAACTACAAATATATTTCGAATTTTGAAATTTCACACCACAGTATTTATTCTATAATCTATAATACAAACTCAACTTAACAATACCGAAAATATATTTTTGAAATCAAGCGCCTTTAATATAACTTTCTGAATCAGAATATATCCTATTTTTTTTCCGTCTCCTCCGATAGGCTGCTCACCTACTATTATCATTAGGCTTCCAAACTTTCAAACTAAGCTAATGTACTGGAAATATTGAGTGAGGGAAGAACGAAATGCCCACGACTGCAATAGGCTCCACCCATCCTTAAAACAAACTAAACACTACTACTGTAACAACTGTAAAACACATAGTTTACCATTTATGACGAACACATACATTTAGCACATCATAAAAACAAAATTATAGTAACTAAACCCGTCCAAGAACTTGTGTTATTGGACATTTCATAACCACAAAATTTATAGTAAATAGTAAATAAAACACAATATAAAACAAGTAAAAGTTCATTTAAAACATTTGCCTACTTCTTTACTACCAATTGAGTATCCTTGCGAAAATGTACATACTACTGAACACTGGGCCTTGCGTTATTGGACCTTTTATAAAAATAAAATATACAACAAAAACAAACTTTCTAGTAAATAAAACAGAGTATAAAACAAGTAAAAGTTCATTTCGCAAAACATTTGCCTACATTTCTACTACCAATCTAGTATCCTTGCGAAAATGTGCATACGAAGTTTGCGTAACTATTGGCAACCTGCCTGCGGTACCATGCGTCCAATTTTCGGAGCGAAGGATCCGACTGCGAAAGTCGGATTTTCTACTGGGATCAGTCTTGTCTTTATTGAGATAAGATTATTTCTAATTGGATTAATCTTATCCCAGTAGAGATAAAATTAATCCCAGTAGCAAATACTGCAGGTAACTTTAATCCTTATTGGGAGAACTTTTTACAGTGAGGGTAAAGGGGCCTTGTCAGTGCCGGACTGATAGAATATCCTTCAATAGAAGAAATAGAATCCTGCCCATAGGCGTCCCTCGAAGCCCCGCGGCAACGGGGATCAAAATATAATCCTCATTGTGTTGCGAGAGCAACACTTTGGTTTTGTCCTCGTTTTTTTTTTTTTTTTTTTTTTTCTATGACTCCGATTTCATTTTATTCCTGGTAACTGAGAAGGGTCTAACCTGTGCGGTTTTTACGGAAAGTGTGGACCTTAGGCCGGATTGATGAATATGACACATTACATTTTGGAAAGCTCCGTAGAACTCTTGCCTGGGGCCAATAAGGATGGTTTTTGCTTGTCCTCGAGCCAGAGCCTACGGTTTGCGAAGTGAAGTGGAGTTGTATAGCCTATGTCAGAGAGGACTATCTGAAGTTGTGTAGCGAACCTTTCGTTTCATCAAAAGACGTTTCTGCTTTCGAGTGGAAAGCTCCGTTCTAGCACGCAAGCAGGCAGGCACCAGTTTCAAATTGAAGATGGACTAAAATCTATAAGTGTTAAATATATGTGGCGGTTACCCGGCCCCACAGCCAACATATCTTCTTTGAGTGATAAATAGAAAAATCTACAGAGACAAAAAAGTGGCTTTTTCCCACGGGTCCGAAAGTGCTGCCATCTATTGTTTCTGTCCATGTCTGCGACGATTTCAGCTGAGTTTATAATTTTTTTTTTTTGCACTTTGGTTTGTGGTAGAGTAACGGTGTCAGATGTGCCTCTTAAACTTTAAAAGTTCTCTCATTGCTAAAGAAGCTAGAGCTTATCCTTTGCTCCTTTCTAAGTCGTGACGTTACAAAGTTGGCCTACGGCAAAAAAGTCAACTTTTGAACTAAGACAGGTAGAATTTTTTTTTCGACGGCAATCGATAGCCATTGATGAGCTGATCAAAGTATATGTCATCCATTTTTTGGTACAAAAATTTCTTCATGAGATACACCAGTTTGAAAATTTCAAAGGGGTTGACAACTTCATAGTAAGGTACATTGAAACCAAAAATAGGCGATACCAGTTATGATACATATAGGGGACTTTTAAGCAACAGTCGACTGTTAGCCCATAATCATCTTCGGTAATGAGGGGTTTGCAGCTTTTGCTAGTTGGTATACCTGTTATTTGTTTCCGGTGTATTCGATGGTAAGAACAATTTGGTTCCCAATGGTAAGATATGCAAGGGACTTGTAAGTAATAATCGGCTGTTATGCTACAATCATCTTCTGCGATGATGGGTTTGCAGCTTTTGCTAGCTGGTGTACCCATTATTTGTTTCCGGTTAACTTAATGTATATCACGGGAGAGGGACTTGTAAGTAGGAATCGGTTCACGAGGGGCTAGGAATTTTTGCAAATGGGTGCACACTGTATTCGATTTCTATAAATCTGAGGGTAAGAAAGTTTGTGTCGATGGTCTATCAATGTAACCGAGGATTAACTGTTTACACAACGGATACAAACGAAAATGTAAAGCAATGAGGTAGTTTCATAATAATGAATAGTGTCATCTATGGTATTTTAATCCTGAAAAGTTACGGATAGTTTTCTATTACCAACTAGATTATGTAAGATATTGTTCCAAGTTTTCATCCGTCACGATGTCTACGATTGAAAAGGATAAAGTACAACTGACTGCAAAGTTAATTTAGTCCCTTCTTCCTATATTATTTTGTTGTTGTTTTTACAACTCTGAAGAATACCTTTTGATCATATGATTCATTTTTTTAGAACATCCCGTTTAAAAAGCTTATGCTAGAATCATCTTCAGCGATGAGGGGCTTGCAACTTTTGATAGCTGGTATATCCATTATTTGTTTCCGGTGAATTTGATGTCAATCACGGGAGACGGACTTGTAAGTAAGAATCGGTTCACGAGGGCTAGAAATTTTTGAAAATTGGTGCACATTGTATTCGATTTCTGTAAATATGACAGTAAGAAAGTTTGTATCGATGGTCTATCGCTATAACCTAGGATTAACTGTTTACGCAACGGGTACAAACGATACGGTAATATAAAACAATAAGGTAATTTTGTAATAATTAATAGTGTCATCTATGGTATTTTAATCCTGAAAAGTTACGGATAGCTTTATAATATCAACTAGATTATATAAGATATTGTTCCAAGTTTTCATCCGTCACGATATCTACGATTGAAAAGGATAAAGTTCAACTTCGACGGCAATCGATAGCCGCTGATGAGCTGATCAAAGTATATGACATCCATTTTTTGGTAAAAAAATTCCTTTATGAGATACACCAGTTTGAAAGTTTCAAGGGGTTGACAACTTCAGTAGTAAGGTACACACTGAAACCAAAAATAGGCGATACCAGTTGTGAGACATTTAGGGGACTTGTACGCGACAGGCGACTGTTAGCTTATAATCATCTTCGGCAATGACGTGTTTGCAGCTCTCGCTAGTTGGCGTACCTGTCATTTGATGAAAAATTTGGTTCCCAAATGTAAAACATGCAAGGGACTTGTAAGTAATAATCGGCTGTTATGCTACACAAATCTTCAGCGATGAGGGGTTTGCAACTTTGCTAGTCGGTGTACCCATTATTTTTATCCGGTGAACTTGATGTCTGTCACGGGAAAGGGACTTGTCAGTAGAATCGATGCACGAGGGGCTAGAAATTTGTGCAAATTGTTGCACATTGTATTCGATTTATATAAATCTGACGGTAAGAAAGTTTGTATCGTTGGTCTATCGCTGTAACCTAGGATTTACTGTTAACGTAACGGGTACAAACGATACTGTAATGTAAAACAAGGTAGTTTCGTAATAATTAATAGTGTCATCTATGGTATTTTAATCCTAAAAAGTTACGGATAGCAATCCTGAAAAGTTACGGATAGTTTTCTATTACCAACTAGATTATGTAAGATATTGTTCCAAGTTTTCATCCGTCACGATGTCTACGATTGAAAAGGATAAAGTACAACTGACTGCAAAGTTAATTTAGTCCCTTCTTCCTATATTATTTTGTTGTTGTTTTTACAACTCTGAAGAATACCTTTTGATCATATGATTCATTTTTTTAGAACATCCCGTTTAAAAAGCTTATGCTAGAATCATCTTCAGCGATGAGGGGCTTGCAACTTTTGATAGCTGGTATATCCATTATTTGTTTCCGGTGAATTTGATGTCAATCACGGGAGACGGACTTGTAAGTAAGAATCGGTTCACGAGGGCTAGAAATTTTTGAAAATTGGTGCACATTGTATTCGATTTCTGTAAATATGACAGTAAGAAAGTTTGTATCGATGGTCTATCGCTATAACCTAGGATTAACTGTTTACGCAACGGGTACAAACGATACGGTAATATAAAACAATAAGGTAATTTTGTAATAATTAATAGTGTCATCTATGGTATTTTAATCCTGAAAAGTTACGGATAGCTTTATAATATCAACTAGATTATATAAGATATTGTTCCAAGTTTTCATCCGTCACGATATCTACGATTGAAAAGGATAAAGTTCAACTTCGACGGCAATCGATAGCCGCTGATGAGCTGATCAAAGTATATGACATCCATTTTTTGGTAAAAAAATTCCTTTATGAGATACACCAGTTTGAAAGTTTCAAGGGGTTGACAACTTCAGTAGTAAGGTACACACTGAAACCAAAAATAGGCGATACCAGTTGTGAGACATTTAGGGGACTTGTACGCGACAGGCGACTGTTAGCTTATAATCATCTTCGGCAATGACGTGTTTGCAGCTCTCGCTAGTTGGCGTACCTGTCATTTGATGAAAAATTTGGTTCCCAAATGTAAAACATGCAAGGGACTTGTAAGTAATAATCGGCTGTTATGCTACACAAATCTTCAGCGATGAGGGGTTTGCAACTTTGCTAGTCGGTGTACCCATTATTTTTATCCGGTGAACTTGATGTCTGTCACGGGAAAGGGACTTGTCAGTAGAATCGATGCACGAGGGGCTAGAAATTTGTGCAAATTGTTGCACATTGTATTCGATTTATATAAATCTGACGGTAAGAAAGTTTGTATCGTTGGTCTATCGCTGTAACCTAGGATTTACTGTTAACGTAACGGGTACAAACGATACTGTAATGTAAAACAAGGTAGTTTCGTAATAATTAATAGTGTCATCTATGGTATTTTAATCCTAAAAAGTTACGGATAGCTTTATAATACCAACTAGATTATATAGGATATTATTCCAAGTTTCCATCCGTCACGATGTCTACGATTGAAAAGGATAAAGTTCAACTGACTGCAAAGTCAATTTAGTCCCTTTTTCCGATATGCTTTTGTTGTGGTTAGGGCAATCGATAGCACTTGAAGAGCTGATCAAAATATATGCCATCCATTTTTTTGATCAAAAATCCTTCATGAGATAAACCAGTTTGAAAGTTTCAAGGGGTTGACAACTTCAGGAGTAAGGTACACACTGAAACCAAAAATAGGCGATACCAGTTGTGAGACATGTAAGGGACTTGTAAGCGACAGTCGACTGTAAGCAACAGTCGACTGTTAGCTCATAATCATCTTCGGCAACGAGGAGTTTGCAGCTTTTGCTAGTTGGTATACCTGTTATTTGTCTCAGGTGTATTCGATGGTAAGAACAATTTTGTTCCCAATTGTAAGACATGCATGGGACTTGTAAGTAATAATCGGCTTTTATGCTATAATCATCTTCAGCGATGAGGGGTTTGCAACTTTTGAGAGCTGGTGTATCCATTATTTGTTTCCGGTGAATTTGATGTCAATCACGGGAGACGGACTTGTAAGTAAGATCGGTTCACGAGGGGCTAGAAATTTTTGAAAATTGGTGCACATTGCATTCGATTTCTGTAAATATGACAGTAAGAAAGTTTGTATCGATGGTCTATCGCTATAACCTAGGATTAACTGTTTACGCAACGGGTACAAACGATACGGTAATGTAAAACAATAAGGTAGTTTTGTAATAATTAATAGTGTCATCTATGGTATTTTAATCCTGAAACGTTACGGATAGCCTTCTTCCGATATTGTTTTGTTGTTGGTTTTACAACGCTAAAGAACAGCTTCTGATTATGTGATTATTCTTTTTAGAACATACCGTTTTAAAAGCTTCGATAAGTTGACAATTTCAGCATTTAACCGACAGCGAAGAAACAAAACCAAAGTGTTGCTCTCGCAACACTTTAGCCGGCGAAGCCGGACAAAGGTTGCCGCAACACTTCACGTTGCCCGGGCAACGTAGGTCTAGTATGAAATTGTAGTCGAGCTTCCAGAAACTGTTTCTGTGTGAACTAGGATTGTGTAATGTATAGTAGTGATGATCATCCCTATCTAAGGTTGGCATGCACACTGGGAGGGGGACACAGAGCGGACAAATAAAATAACGACACCGCTATTTTTATTAAGATTGTTTAGTTTCAACCCATGTCACATACAATTTATGACAGGTGCGGATAAAAAGAAAACTTCAGTTATACAACCAAACCCCAAATGTGCGTTTTCGACAGTTACGCTCAAAAGCTGGCAAATATAACTGTAACTCTTTTTGTCGTTTTCACACTTATGGCATAATTGAATCGAAAGCAACAATTCTCCCTGATCAACAAAAAGATTTTAAAAATTATAACGTACCTCTTTTTAATCTAATCAAGAGAAAAAGCTGTTTTTTTCTGGCTACAGAGCTGGAAGCTCGGTAACTACGTAACAGCTACGGCGCACCGATTGAGCGTAAATAATAGCTGGCGAAAACAACATTTTTAGATAAAGAACTACAGATCGCGAAAGCGAAAACGACTTTACCAGTTATTAGCTACAGATTACAATAGTCAAAAACACACCTTAAAACTTGGTCAAGTTGACAACTAACCGGCCACTGAGCCTTGTGTGGGTTATTGTTTATTTTGTTAATTTGGTTTTATTTACTAATCAAGTATTTTTATAAAAAAAAAAATATTAAAAGGAACTGGAACTGTGGGTTTTCAGTACTGAAAAAATGAGATTTTCAGACAAGAAAATCTGATCTGTGTCAACTAGAAGCTTTTTTGTTCGAAAATGTGCACTATGTTTTGCCCGATCTGGACCGATGCTGCCAGCTTGGATCTGCTACACTTGTCACATTCTTCATATTTTCGAAGAAATACTTCTTAATAAACTTCTCGAGATACGAGTACTTAGTGTAATTACCCGTATGCTTTAGCGACGAGGAACAAACATTTCTAATCTCCCATTATGGAAAACTCTAGAGCTGGTAGTGCTTTTCAAGCTTAGATAGAGCAGGTTCAATATGCCAAAGATTCTCGCCACAGTTGAACCAGTTGCACTTGATTTTGATGGATTTAAATATCCCGTAGACACCTACAAAATATTGAAGAAAGAATCATATTGCTAATGTTTTTAATGTCTGATGGAATGTCGTAAGAACTTCCTAGAAAGAAAAACTCTTTGCCGTCAAAGGTTTTAATAAAGCACACTAAACGTCATTACACTGTACAAAGCTTTTCCGTATAAAAATTAAAGTTAACTGCAGTATTTGCTACTCAGATTACTCTAATCTCGACGCAGGTAAGATTAATACCAAATAGAGTTAAGATGAATTGGAGTAGCAAATACTGCAGTAAACTTTAATTTTTATACGGAGGAACTTTTTACAGTGTATAGTGTTTTTATCAACTGCTTTGGGCTTTACTGAAAACAAACAGAATAAAAGGCATTGAAGAAATTTCATTATTCATAATTGTCAGTCGAAAAATTAGGATAAGCGTTATGACTGTGTTCGACTCAATCCTTGTCTAAATCATTTTTTCTCATTACAGATTCTTCTTCCTGTATCACTATGCCTTCTACGCATACAACTACCGATTTAATGGTCAGAATGGATCGTTAGCGCTGATGACTTCATGGTTCTTCATTCAGGTAAACTGATGTTTTCGTCGTTGCCATTGTTTTGTTCATGTGATGTTGCTTAAGCGAAATGTAAAAGGGGGCTTTGCCTGGAATCCCATTGGTCCCTTTAAAATTTTTGGGGATGTTGCTTAATATCTTCCGCGTCTTAGGATGTGCTCAAACCTAGAAATAGTTACGAAGATCTACCAAATGATGGGGTGTAGATTTATTTTCGAAAGAAATGATGACGGCATAAATGCCGAACACGTATCCCGTCACTACGAATGATAAAATGAATTCTATTAAAAATTCTGGGTTTGTCATTGTAATTTGACGGAGAAGTTGAACCCCTACCAAAACAGACTAGAAGTACCATTTGTTAGCGGCCATTTAAAGGACCCCTCGATCTATTTGCTCTTTATTTTGCCGTATAATAAAATATTTGAAGACTTTAAAACTAGGCTGCGATTTCAACAAATAACACACGGTTTTATCTGTTTTAAGCCTTTTCCGAGACCCGTTGACTTATAGCGAAAACAGGGAAACAATTTACATAACCATTTTTTCCGATGGAAAAACTTCTCGCAGACAACAGTCGACAGCGTGATACACATTGAAGGTAGCAAAACACGGCAAGTGAGAAAATCAGCATGGTTTTTTTAGAGGGATTAGAATATACCGTAGGAAATTGGGGTCTCCGGGTTTAGAAATATATGGAGCGTTTATGGAAGTAGGTGGCCTAAGTATTATAGGTAAGACAGGTCCTTTAACCTTTGTGTTAAACTCCTACTCAACCAACGTTGTTATCTGCTCAGAATAGTTGAAGGAGGATAGTAGTCCTTGGTAAATGGTTAACTGGAATTCACCGTGTATGCGGAGGTAAGTACGTTGTCCGAAGTTTGGTAACATTTAACGTTAAGGATGTGCAAGCTCAACACAGCACTTTTGATGTTGTAAAGTTTTCTGTGTTATGTATGTTTGAGTTTTGCTTTTGTTTAAAGTATTTTTACTGTTATGTGGTACAACAAGGTAACACTTAAAGGTCGAACGTAAGCAAATAGAGTGTTACCATGGTTGCGACTGTGGTTAGTGACCGTGGTGTCTGAAAAAGTCATCTTACTTTCATCGTCACCAACACAAGAGCCTAGGATTTTGACCAATTGATATGGAAGATGTTTGGTAATAGTCACGTGAGGTCATATAAGTATTTCTTTTGGGTTGAACTCTAAAAGCGCAAATTCGCCAATTGTCGTTTCTGCAAAGTACCGTATCGTACACGTAGTATCAGATACCACGGTAACTACAAAAAAATGAAGATCCAGTTAGCATGGTGTCAGCCTGCCCAGTCCAGTTATTTGTGCTTAGATAAGTTAGTCTTTGATTTCTCTGAAAAACAGTGATTGGAAAACCGGAAATAGTTAGAAAACTGCGAAAAACAACTTATCAAGACCCTTCCGCATGCAAAACAAACAAAACCGAATACCGTATGAGATCACCCTAAACATTGTCAACTGTTTCTTCCTTGTACTAGAAAAGCTCAATTTCCAAGATATGATTACCCAGGAGAATAGTTCCAACTTCAGATCCAAGCAGATTTAAGTCCCTCTTTAATCTGTTTACCACGGAGATCATCATTCATGTATCCCGATTTTTATTCGGATTTAAAAGCTTAAGTATTGATCTTGTTCACTTACAAACTGGGACTCGGATTGGGGTGAACATGCGGGTGGGAAGCGGAGGAGTTTGAAACCGTGACAAGTTGAACGTGACCAGTGATTCTTTAAACATAGAGCTAAGGATGCAGTTAACAGAAAAAGAATTATTATGCACGTTCACTGCTCGTTTTCTCCTCTTTTCTAACCGATTTCTCTATCCGAAAACACATTGACATTCTCCAAATCTCGGAGAATACGCAACTAAATCCGTGACTTTAATCTGAATCGGCCACTCCTTCTCCAGAAGATGTACCTATATAAGACATTTTTAAATACCTGCTGCCTTGCCTTTTTGCCTTCAAGTGTCGTATGCTGTAGAACGAAAGGCTGAACATTTTGCGTAAGCTGGTAGCTGGTAAAGACCTTATCAGGTGTCCGGCCGGTGTACTTTAGCACTACAAAGTTTCTTGGGGACCTCTTGTGGCAATGTTGCCTCTTTCATGCCATATAATTATTTTAGAGTAGAGCTGAAGGCATACTATCACTTTTAGGAATCCCAAAAGGTAATGACGAACACCTGGCATAGTATTAGTTGTGCTAGTTTGATTGAGTCTTTCTTGTAACACATCACAAAATTCACGAAGTTTATCCGTACGTCTCGAGTATGCGTTTGAGCATGAGAACTCTCGAAAGAGCTGGGGTATTTTAATGAAACTTTTGGTTAAAATTCAGGTCAAGTTTTGAGCTGGGCTCGGTAGCCCTATATTTAGTTGTCGGGGATGGGTTTCAGATTAACCTTCGGGCAAGTGCCATATAGCGATCGCAATTTCTGTCCGTCCGTCGGTCTGTCCAGGTTTTGCTAGTTGGGGCACTCCCACATAAGCTAGGACAATGAAACTTGGCAAGCGTATCAGGGACCCCAAATAATAAGTTGAAAATAGTCAGTTCCAAGATCCGAGCATCGTAGGGGGAGTGGAGGGAGGGGGAATCCAGTTTCTTGAGGTATTTATAACTTTTGAAGGGGGGATCGGATCTTAATGAAACTTGATATTTGGAAAGACCCTCAGACGACCCATGTTAAATCCGGACCGGGTCCGGTGACTTTGGGGGGAGCCCGAAATCTTGGGAAACGCTTAGAGTGGAGGGATCGGGATGAAACTTGGTGGTAAGAACAAGCACAGGTCCTAGACATATCGTTGACATAACAACGACCAGATTCGGGCACTGTGTTAAGCGTATTGGGGGGGGGGGGAGCTCTGGAATCTGGTGATCTCACGAGTTCGGTACTCCTGATGTACTAGGATGATGAAAATGGGACGAGTATCACCGACCCGAACTGGCTGACTTGAGAATATTCGTTTGCCCGATCCAACCATCACGGGGGGTGGTGGAGGGATGGGGAGCCCGGATTTAGTGGCATGCATAACTTTTGAACGGGTTATCGGATCGGAATTAGAAACTTGGCAAGTGGAAAGAGCTATCGTCTCAGATGTTCCACGTCAAGTCCTGATTGGATTCGATACCTTTGGGGGGGGGGGGATTGGAGTGGGCCACCGGAAATTTCGTGAAACGCTTGGAGTCGAGGTATTGGGATGAAAATTGGTGGGAAGAGAAAGCATTAGCCCTCGATACGTAAATGACAAAACCAGATCGGATCGGGGCTCTATGGGGGGTTGAAGGCTGTTTCCCGGAATTCCGGTGATCGCCAGTTAGGATAGTTCCAGATATTTTAAGGACCGTAACTTGCAGGCGTATTAGTGACTTAAGGACCAGACATAATGCCCTAGGAATACTCGTTTTCCTGGATCCGACCATCTTTAGGGAGTTGAGGATAGGGGAATCCGGAAATCAGTGGCTTCCCTAAGCTGCGAACAGATGGTCCGATTCGAGTGAAACTTTATGGGTGATAAGAACTGATCCCCTAGACAAGCAGAACATGCGTCCAAACTACATGCGGCAACGGTTGGAAGAGTTGGAGGGGAGGGGTAACATCCACAAAACCAACCGGATGGACAGAAAGTTATGCACAAGTTGGACAGTACCGAGCTTATTCGGCCTTGATTAGTCAAACTTATTGAACGGGAATAGGACATGCCAGATATGCGACTTTTATGGGTCTGAGTCGTATTCAGCCACAGCAAGGGGAGTCTTGGAAATGATGTGGCTCGCATAGGAGTCAAACAAGTGGAGCGATTCGAATGAAACTTGGAGTGTAGAGAGATCACATGCCAGAGATGACATATTTTACGGTTCGAACTGGATCCGACCACGGTGGGGGAGGGGGGAAGAGTTACCGAAAGTTCTCAAAACACTCAGATTTGAATGAAACTTAATAGGTGGTAAGAGAAAATACTTCAGGTAATCCATTTAGGAGTCTGAATCAGATTCGGCCACGGTAGGGGGAGTTGGAGGGGGTATTCGGTACCAGAAATCGTCTGGCACGTCTGGGGACCAAACGAGTGGATCTACTCGGTTGAAACTTGGAAGGAAGAATACTCATTTGCCCTAGAGTTTCATTAAAATCCGGTAACCCGTTCGAAAGTTATGCATTCCGCTAATTTTCTTATTCCGCCCTCTCCCCCTCCCCCCCACGATGGTCGGATCGGGCGAATGACTGTTTCCAAGTTAGTCTGGTCGGGTCCCTGATATGCCTGCCAAGTTTTATCATCTCAGCCAATCTGGAAGTACATTAACTAGGGATAGGCGGGATTCCGGGACCCCCCTCCAACTCCCCCCATAGTGTTCGAACCCGGTTCAGTTCCGCCACTGATGCACCCAGGAGTTTTACCTGTAGCTCCCAACAAGCTTCATCCTGATCGCTCCGATCTATGGGTGTCATGACATTCGGGTTCTCCCCTCCACCGCCCAGGTTCATCGGATCCGGTCCGGACTTGAAATGAGAATCTGAGACACGAGGTCTTTCCAAATATTAAGTTCCATTAAGATCCGATCACCCATTCGAAAGTTATGCATGCCCCTATTTTCCAGATTCCGCCACCTCCCCCTCCCTCCAAGGTGGTCGGATCGGGCAAGTGTCTATTCAATTGAGTTCAATTTATTTCTTGCCAATATCATCATAAGATAGTTTGGACGCGTCACAAAGAAGACAATGGTACAAATCTCACAACACGCACAATTGAGATTGGGCAAAAATATTGACAATTATAAATAAATAAACTACATCAAAATCAAAAATATATTTACAATTACTCAAATCTTATATTTACAGTTTAATTCAATCCGCAGTCAATTTCTCTAAGCTTGTCTTCATTAAACAAATCTTCATGTCCAAGCTAGTTTGGGCGGGTCCCGAATATGCCTGCCAAGTTTCATCGTCCTAGCACTTCTGGAAGTACCCAAACTCGAGAAGAATGGACCGACAGACCGAAAAGTGATCGGTATACGGCACTTGAGCGAAGCTGCAAGTGCCATAAAAATAGAAAAACGAAATTCTTGTTAAGCTAGTTATTCCTTTAAGATGATGTGCAAGGGATAAATAAAATTTGGATGTTTCGGTTGCACTTTCGGCGAACCGTCCTCAGCGAAAAACAAAACTAAAAAATCTAAGATTTGATCCAGACAATTGGGTCTTGTCTTCGCCAGGCTAACCATCAGAGAAAACCGAGTTCCAATATTTTATCTACCTATCTATCTACACCTCTATAAGCCATATCTATTTTGACGATACTGACCGAAACTTCCTGCTTTATACTCCTGCCGAATTTGCGGTTTCGCCCGAATTCCAAGCGAACTACTAGTCCAGCAAAAAAAGAAAATTCAGAAACAAAACCGGTGTATCTCTTTACCCCTATAAAGAACATCTAATCAACTTTAAATAAAATTATGAAAGAATGAATGAATGAATATATTTAATAGCCAATTGCCGTACAAAGTACATGATGGTTACGATACACTTTACACTACTCAATACTTATCTTTATTTAGAACAAAGCTAAGGAGATTGAGGGACTTATTGCGGAAAAAGGCGATTTTTCTGCTTTTGTAATAACGTTGGCTGGTGTCACAGTTATGCCGAGAGAAATGGGTGTTTATGATAACGATTCTTACTGATTCATTGTGATTTCTCCCTCATTTCCACTACTTCAGTCAATCTCTTAAACACGGGCAAATGTATCGAAAAGGACCAAAATTCCACTCTAAATATATAAAATTAACCTACACTCCCTACCTTGTAAGTTGTTGCTTTTTGCTGCAGATACGATACCAGGTGTGTTCTTATTGATTATCGATTGATGAGATGTTATCACTCAATTTTCGGGGAACTTATTATTGCCAGTAGGCTACTCTCGACTGTCGGAGAACTAAACTTTCTCCCTTGTTCATTTCCTCTTTGCTGGAATATTGTTTCGGGATACGGAGCACAACTTGAGGATTCCGAAAGTTTTCCTTCCCTTAGAGGGCAGTTTATTAATTTTATTTTCGCCGGTGCAATTAGAGCCATATTGATGTAGCGAGTCAATAGGAAACAGAAAGTTGATACTTAATTAAAGAGATCAAGTCCTTTTTGGGATACGATAGTTCAGATGAGATATTGTCATGGCTCTCTAATTTGGAGCAGGGAGGTTCTTGTAAGGCTTAGCAAGAGCAACAAGACAAAAACTTCGATGGGATCCTAAAAATTTAAAGGTTAACTTTTACTAGAAATGATCTTTTCCCTAGGAAATTAATCAGAAAAAATGTTTCCGAAAATACCATTACTTTCCACCTAAAACCAGCACTTCTCTTGTTAACGCTTGTCGACTATATCCAGCCCTCCTGCTCTCCGACGCGGCGGCTGGGCGCAAAACATTTGAAAACTGAACATGTCTTGGTTAAAATGTAGGAAAGTGGGAAAACTGAGTAAATAAAAGAAGTAACAAACAGAAGATTATCATATCCTTTTGTAAAAAGAGTTGTCAGCGGACGTTGAGCATTCCTGCAAACTTTTCGTTGGGTGACGGGAAAACTCGACGAGGCCGAAATAGCGCTCGTAGTTACGAAACGAAACAGTGGAGAAAGGTCAGGATTTTAGAAGCTTATAATTCCATGTGGGAGTATATTATAATTATATTATAAAAGGTAGAATAAGCATATTTTTCATATTTGATCCAGACAATTTGGTCTTTTCTCCACTTACGTTTTGGGGTCCCATAAAGGAGGAACACCAGTTGTACCGTTTCTGGGGATGGAGTTTGTGACTCCAGGTGAATTGGGGAAGTATTGTTAAGGAATAACTTAATGGGGAAAGTCACTTTTCTGTCAAGGAGATAAAATGAGGCGTGCCGTATGCGAAAGTTGACTCGCCCGTCGGGCTAAACCTGGAGGTAAAAATTATAAGTGTTTAGTATTCTTTTCCGATAACCTGCTCTGTCGCTTGCTTGGTTTGTGTCAGCCATTTTTGAGTGTTGATATTATATATCCAGAGTATCCAGTTGTAAGACAAGCCCAGTTACGTACCGTAATCCTATAGTGCCTTTTACTTTGTGCCTCTGAAAGTTATCCGGAAACGATATTAGCTGCGCTTTTGCACATACCATGGTATCTAATACCACGGTCTTAAAGTCGTTTTTGTAGTTCTCGTGGTATCTGGCCAGTTATCGTGGTACCTGATATTCAGATACCACGGTCCGACTGTGGTACCTGGTCGTGTTATCTGAAAAAATCATCTCACTTTCATCAATTTTTGTCAAATCAGGGGGAAAAAAGTTTGGGGGGATCCCAAAACGCAAGTGGAGGGATCCTATGACATTACAAAAGCTGTCCGTCTGTCTGTCTGTCCGTCCGTCCGTCTGTCCTTCTGTAAGCACTATAACTCTCGAAGGGAATGAGATATTTTGATGAAACTTGGTGTGAAGATTGTTTGGGTCAAGAGTAAGGTCAAGTTCCTAGATGGGCTCTGTAGCCCTACATTTAGGGTTGGGGGAGAGGGTTTAATGGATTTGGCCCGGAATCCGGCCAAAACCGGAAAGTTTGTTAAAAGCAAAAGTTTTATTTGAAGTTGATTAGACGTTCGATTTAGGGATAAGAAGACATGCTGAACATGATGGTGAAACACATTTGTTCGCCGGACTAGCAGTTAGCCCGGAATCCGGCCAAAACCGGAAAGTCTGTTAAAAGTAAAAGTTTTACTTGAAGTTGATTAGATGTTCGATTTAGGGATAAGAAGACGTGCTGAACACGATGGTGAAAACCATTTTCTCGCCGGGCAAGTAGTTCGCCCGGAATTCGGCCAAAACTGGAAAGTTTGTTCAAAGTAAAAGTTTTGTTTTAAGTTGATTAGATGTTCGATTAAGGGGTAAGAAGACATGCTGAACCCTTATGGGAACAGTATTTTCTACCAGGACAACTTATTCGGCCGGAATCAGGCCAAACCGGAAAATTTGTTAAAAGCAAAAGTTTTATTTGAAGTTGATTAGATGACAGATTTAGGGGTAAGTAAACACCCTGAATCTGTATATGACAATCTTTTTTTTACCTGGACATATAGTTCGTTTGGAATCCGGTTGAAACCGGATTTTTTTTTATAAGTTGAACTTTTACTTGAAGTTGATTAGATGTTCTTTATACGGATAAGGTGATACGCTGAATTCGTTTCTGCCCTTTTTTTTCTGGACAAGTATGGTAGTTCGTTCGCAATTTTCTGGATCAAATATTAGATTTTTGGGATCCCATCGAAACCTTTGGTCTTGTTTCTATTGGGATGAGTTCGAAAAGCGCAATTCCGGCAATTGTCGTTTTTGCAGAGCAGCCGTATATCAGATACCAGGATAACTGCAAAAACTACTAATTGCAGATTCAGTCCCCGTTGTAACAGATACCATGGTATCTGCAAAAACGCAACTATTGCAACTGCGTGTGATGTGGGAGTCTACGAAGAAAGGATAAATACAAGGGTTTGTGCTTTCTTCGTGATGGGGATAAAGCATTTCAGTTAACCTTTAAGGCCACGTAACAATACACCCTTAGATGACAGTGAACTCCAGTGTGCCACGGTTACCGCATTGCCCCAGTACGCGAAGAGGCATTCACGGAGGCAAGAACAGACACAAATTATACTTTGATCACGGTTACTTTTCCTTTCAGCACTCTATGATATACTTTTATCACCACTACGAGCTCCCTCTGACGTTGCGTCAGAACCATGTGCAAGAAGTAGTCAGACGTCAAGTTGGGCAGTTTTCTTTTGTACGCCATTCGCACGGATTTCGCCCAACAGCCGCGCGCGCACCGCCGGCGGCATCGCCTCCTGCCGGCCCCGACGTCACGCCGGCAGAGGAAATCCCCTTTGTGGCAGAACCGGTTAATCCAACTCCGACGCAGCAAGAGCCACTAGACGACAGGGAAATTACTCGTTTGGTTGATGAATTAAGTAATACTCTCGCTAGTAGCGAAACAGCGAGTGGGTAATGAAGATGAAGTACGAGATGTAGATGTCGATTCTTTTAGCGTAGCGGGTGGCACGACGCTAGAAGCAGAGGCGGTGGATAAACAATTCTCACCCCACGAGGGTTTTTGTTGAATTAGAACCCGGGAGTAGCGCCCTGGAAGATACCCCTTTAGACTGAGTATGATTTTGTGAATGTGACTGTTTTGTGATTTTATTTTACGATAATATATGCGCCCGTTACTTCCTATAGTTCTTCCGGAATTACTTGCCCTTACTGCAGTCTACCCCTTCTAACGGTAAAGGTCAAAGTATAATGAAGAAAAAATCTTACTCAAAAGTTGGCTCTATGGATTAGAATTAAATGAAAATTGTCTACCCCTAACATACAGACAGGAAAATATCTTTCTTTAGAACTCACGAACATAATTCGGTCTGTCCTCCCATATCAGATTGCCGATTTCCTTCCGACAAATCTATTCTGCTTATAGTAATGAAACTGAAATCCTTTTAATCGACGGTATCCCGGAGAAGCTCAGCTCTAAACGTAGTTCCGCAAATTAGATCTGATCAAGACCTCCGAAAGGCATCGAAACCTCACAAGTTATTTGTCGATTAATGTTGTCTCAGAGCCTTTGCTGTCAGAACGAAGGGGGAGCTCAGGGGTATAGGGTTTGATAAGAAGGAAGGCTTTCCGTTAATAGTATATTCGGAGTTTGTTGACAGAGTCGGATCCGGAGCCGGAAATTCGGTCGCATGCTTACTACGGGTATCTATTCACAGGACGACTAAGGTCAAACCGGATAGTGTACAGGAAAACAGCCAATGAGGTAGATATAGCCCCTTATCCCAGGAGATCATTTCAAATCCAGTTTTGTCTGCTAGCTTTATCTGTGTACTGTCAGAACTTATAAATATAACACAAAAATGCGCTGTTTCAACAGACAACACTTGGGATGTAATCATTTATGATTTTTAAAAACGTTATGAACGAAATATTATGCATAACAAGCATTGCCGAAGAGCCGAAAAAGCATCTGCTGACTTTTTCGTTGTCGTCGTGATGTCGGAAAATTCAACAAATACTTTTTTGTCGTTTTTTTTGCTCTTCCTGGCGATGCTTGTTATGCATAACATTTCATGCGTAACGTTCTCAAACACAACAGATTACATCCCAACTGTTGTCTATCGAAACTGCAGATCCTTGTACTGTCTGTTATGAAACTACTGACACTTTGTGAACTCCAGTACACCCCAGTGCCGCATGTGCTTCTTCGATATGGGCGAAAGGATCTCCCCTTTCACTATCTGCCGTGACTATGTGTCAGTCATAGTCCCTGTTATGACCATACTCAGTTGGTTCTTTAGTTCAGCCCATGAGCATGCATAATTGTGTCCAACGGTTTGCTTCTTTCACCCTTGGACGACAACTCAGATAATCCAGAATGAGCTTTAACTCCACCCAATTTTCAGAGAAGAAGTCCACAGAATCAGATATTTAAGGAAGAATCTTTAATTATTTTTTCCACAAGTTCATTTTCCAGCTTGACGGTTTGCGCCTGGAGAGGACCCTTGCCAAGTAGGGCCGACATTTAGCTCTGGTCAAATGTACCTGACTTATCCGTTTTGCACCGTCACATTTCAGATAATAATTTCCGTGACTGGGTCCTCCAGGTCTTGAAACCCTCGGCTCCTCGTCATATCTTGGCACCTGTTTAGCCTTGCCCGGGACTTAGGTCCGGCCCGAGTCGCTGATGGCTGAGTGGGACATGGGGGCGTGGCAAGTTGACTAGACGCTTGATGATGATGAAATTTTATTTACGCACTTAAGAAGAGGAAATAGTGCAGTATAGACGAATAAAACAAAAAAATACACTGAGCTTTCAGTAATGGTAAAAAACATTGCTGTGCCCACAGAAAGAGCTTTGATTTTTCCAGCTCTCTGAGCAGGCATGACTGATAACTCTGGAGTGAGCCTTTTATGAATCGAGGGAAGCGGAAAATAAGATCCGCATCAGTGGTGAAACTAGTTGGGCCCTGAAAAATCCTGTCAGTAAATTGGCAGTGTTTCAAACGCTTTTATAATTTTGTTTCCGATACCGACAAAAGCTCTGTCGGTGAAACAAGAAACTTCTTGTTGGGAAATTGGCAGCATTTTTTCGGTCCGGCACGCTTTATCATTCCTTTTCTGATCGACAAAAGCTCTGTCGGTAAATCAGGAAACTTCTTGTTGGGAAATCTGCAGTGTGGTACCGAGAAGAGCTCTAACAAACACCTCCCTCATTCCGTCTTTGATACCGACGAAAACTCTGCCAGTAAATCATGAAACTTGTTGTAGGGAAATCGGCAGTGTTTGTTGGTGCCCGGATTCCATTTTCAGTACCATCAAGAGCTCTTTAGATGAATCAGGAAACTTCTTGTCTGGAAATTGGAATGTTGTCGGTGCGGAGATGATACCGACATATGCCTTGTTGTGAAGTCCAGCCGATGACCGGGTCGAGATCCTGATATCGGTTGTTCCTCATTTTTCTTTACGGAGAAAGGGAAGAGTCTCGTTGGTAAAAATAGAAACTCTCTTAAATTGTGTCGTTAAATTCAGTAATTGTGAACTGTTCGTCACTGCGAACACTTTTTGATGTGGCGACTGAGAAATTCTCGTCGGTAGGCCTACATCGGAAAATGTTTTAGGTCTGACACTCTTTCGTTCCTTTCTGTTTCTTGACGGTAAACCAACTCATCCTAAACCTCAAACTGACCTATTTGGTTGATCTGGCTGTACCCGGTACGATCAATCAATCCTGGAAATGTTCCACTTTATTTCGTGACTTGATGACTGCAAACAAAAATAGAAAAACCTGATTTTCGGGTAAAAAGCTTTTTCAAGAAAGAGATGTAATAAAATCGAAAATGAAATTACGAAATTTAAGTTTTTCTTGATTAGCTAGTTGTCCGTCTAAGATGATGTGCGAGGGAAATGACAACAAAATGATGTGGAACCAACAAACAATAAAGGGACATGTAACTAAAAACCAGAAGATCTATGCGGATTGAACAACATGCAGATTAAATTAAAATAGCGAAAAACGAAAGGTGTGTTTTCAAAGTGAATATGTACAAATCTGTGATTGTTTACAATTATGAGTGTTGTGTAAATTTACTATTTACTGCTTGTGTGTAGACTCATCTGCCTGGGAAAACGCAGAAGCTTTCACCCAGAAAACGCCCAACTCCAAAAATCCATCAGTAAATGACAACCACATCAAATAAATGAAAGGAAGTGCAACCGAAATATCCGAAACTTCATCTATTCCTCGCACATCGTCTTAGAGGGATAACTAACTGATCAAGAAAAACTCGAAAATTTATGTTTCTCTTTTCGTTAATAATACCCACATTAACTCCGCCCGCCGAGGTTGGATTAGGTCTGGATATCTGAATAACTTCCTGTTAAGTTTTCTTACAGGGGGCCACTCATTAAGAGATTTTTGATGCGCTCTTGACCGAGCGCGAGATAGTTCGAGAAATACCCGCTCGGATAAAATATCCTACTATCCAGATAGACAAAAATTTGTCGCAGCTATTGAATATAACTAGGGAATATTTATTTCTCTGTAATGGAAGAGTTTCCTGGATCTTTTGTCCTAGCTTAGGTACCTGGTGGCATGCTCAATAGTCCTGAGTGAAGAAGGCTCATACAGGCATACAGGCACGACAAAAGCATGCAGAATTTGATTTATTCATTTGTACGACAAATGTTTGCAGGATTTCCTTTCTTGCATATATAAAGAACACGATGTGCCGGAGAATCGACCATCGCCCAACAAAACATGAACAAATTATTACTTCTGGATTACCGAGGCACGACAAAAGCATGCAGAATTCGATTTCTCCTGTGTTTGCCAAAAAATGTTTGCAGGATTTCATTTCTTGCCTATAAAAAGAACCCGATTTACGACGGCTTCTGTGTTCTTTGAAACTTGTGGGAACAAACTTTTTCTATCTGAGCAAGAACGCCGATTCGACTCAAGCGGAATTCTTGGAAACTAGCTGTGGCTCGGGCAACATAGCAACATAGAAGCATAGGAAATGACTGGCCCCCTGTAAGGAAACTTAACAGGAAATTTATGGGTCCCTGATTACACCTAGGACACATGATCGCAGTATCATCGAGTAGAGTCTATATTAATCGTTCAACCTATTTGGTCTCGAAGCATTACAAAAAATGTTCAGAGCCCACCTCTAATCCCCCCACAGCACTACTACAATGGCAAGAAGAGGTTTGGACACACAAATGAAACATTCCTGGTATCTGCAACTACCATTCATCAAGCATAAAAAGAATCGGAATATTTCCGAAAGATTTGGGCCTAACAGTACGGTACCCCCAGCCCCACCTACACCCCATGGACGTGAGATCAGGTTCGGTCCTGAAACTACATGTATAGGTCCTTGAAATTCGTACCTTTCAAGCTTTATCCCAAACACTCCATCCAATTAGCCCGTAGGCGTATTAAAATATTTCCGAGACCTCGTTGCAACACAGTTCTCGGACGTGGATAAAATGGAACATCCTTGTCAAGTTTCAGTCGAATCCGAGCACTTTCTGGGGCCCATGAACCCGTTTGGTTTGTAGGGCTTATCAAAAAGTTACCGTGACCCCCACCTTCCACTCACAGTTGTCGGATTTCATTCGGACACGGAAGAAGCAAAAGGCATCTGCTCTTGTCAGCCATCAAGTTTCTAAAAAATTAGATTGCCCACGTCACCTTTGATCCAACGCATTAAATTAAATTTCAATTTCATTTATTACATTTCAACAAAATACATCTCAACCCCTTTGAGAGTTATCGTGGTAACAGACGGACAGGCAAACTTTACGAAGTCATAGGCAGGGGCGTTACTAGCCAAAATGTGTGGGGGGGGGGACGAGGCATTTACCGACTGGCTGGTAGGTTTTACCGACTTTTTCTAAAAAAAACGACCGTTTTCAACAACAAAAATGACATTTTTTTTTTAAATCGACTGATTTTCAGAAAAATCCGCTGATTTTCAGAAAAATCCACTGATTTTCAGAAAATCCACTGATTTTCAAAGACATCCACTGATTTTCAGAAAAACCGACTATTTTGACAAAAAATCAACCAATTTTCAGAAAAACCGATTGTTTTCATGAAAAAAATCAACTGTTTTGACAAAAAATCGCGCCGACTCGATTATTTTTTACCGACAGCATTGGGGGGGGGACGCCCCCCCCCCTCCCCAGTCGTGACGCCCCTGGTCATAGGTGCTAACGTTTTGGAATCCCAAAAAGTAGTAAAATAGTCTGTTGCAGTCAGGGGCGTCGCAAGGGGGGGGTGCGGGGGGTGCAGCACCCCCCCACCTTTTTGAGATTCGGTAAAATTTTGGGCCGGAGGCCCAAAAGTTTACTAAAATTGTTCGGTATTTTTTCGATTTACGGGGATTCGGTAGTTATACAGACTCCTAAATAGACTATCTGTACAAATCTCTTCGGTATAATGATCGGGATTCGGTATAGTTGCCAGTATTCGTTAGTTATCACGAATTTGGTGAGAGAACTTACTGAAATCATTTGGTAATTTTTCGATGCCGAAACTATTCGGTATATTTATGGAGATTCCGCAGTTACACAGATTCCCGAATAAGCTATTGGTTCAGAATTATTCGGTGTCATGATTGGGATTCGGTAATTTATTAAGTATAACTTCCAGGATTCGGAAGTTAACCACGAATCCTGACTTTGTTCCAGTTTCGACGAAAGTATACCGAATATGAATATTGTTCGGTAGTCTTTCGAAACCGAAACAATTCGGTATACTAACCGGGATACGGTGGTTATACAGAATCCCGAACACGCTATCGGTCTAAACTTATTCGGTATAATAACTGAGATTCGGTAACTTATTCGTTGTAATTGCCAGGATCCGGAAGTTACCACGAACCTCGAAACTCAGAAGAGGTCGAGTGAAGCACTGGTCGCAGACAAAAAGGATGATCTGTGATATCATCGATAGTCCTTACTTTTATCTTGGATCCCAAAAAGAAAATCTGATCATAAATATTTCGAAAATTCCGCCTGCAGCACTTTTCGCAATGTTCTCTATTTTGTGGAATGGCGCGTCATTTGACGAGGGTTTTAAGCCAGTTTTAGGATTGAGATTTCGAAACATTAAAAGCTAGAATTTGAATGGAAATTAAATTTGGCAGGAAAATGCAAACAAAATTTCGCCTGCGGCGCTCACTTTATGTTATCATAGGTAGTATATTGACTAGACTACAGTTGCTGCTGCTGCCGGAACGTCGCTCCATCCGTTTTCTAGAACTTCTTAAGAGTCTCGGTATTTCATCAACGGTAAATGATAGAATTTGTAAGAGAAGCAGTTAATTTTAGCCTACAAAAACAAAACAAAAAGGATTTCGAAAATTTTCGCCTGCGGCGCTCGATTTAATTTTCTGTTGGCTATAATAGATAGTAGCTGTTACTGCAATCATGCCCGGCAACGTATTCTCTATGTGGGCTTCGCCAAAACGCCGCCTAATAGTTGGCTTATCGTTGTTCATGCTGCCTTTTATTGTTACTCTTCGTACGTAATCGTTTCTGTTCCATAATTTAAAGCTCGAATTCTTAGTTCTAGGATTCGGTAAAAATTTTGAAAGATTCGGTAAAATTTTGGCTCTGCACCCCCCCACCGAAAATGCACTTGCGACGCCCCTGGTTGCAGTGACCATTACTACTTTTCTGGTTTGCAAGAGTATTGACTGCATAGCGTGTTCCTGGTTCCATGTGATAACCACTGGCAGGGACGTAGCTAGCCAAAACTCGAGGGAGGTGGTGACAGGGCGAATCCCGCCGGCCTGCCGCCCATTCCAGCTTTTCGTCGCAAATGTAGTAATAAAACATGTGATACCTGCAAGTGTTGAAGACTGAAGAAGCCTAGTCGTATCTCCGAGCTCAGGGGCGGTTTGAAGGGCTTGGGCGTTGGAGGTGACTACCTCATACGACTGGCATGTCCGGGAAGGTTCAAGAGTCATACCAGTTAGAAACAATAGCCAAGAAACACAGCAGTACATGTAGGAAACTGTGTGAATTTATAGAAACTTAAAAGTGACTGCCATTCGTAACAACAGGAATTCGCTTCCAGAATAGCCAGACCCGCAGCTGTTTCCAATGGCTGTATATCAGACAGAATGAAAATGGGCGCCACAGGCGATTTTTTTTAAGTAGGGTACGACAAAACAATCCTTCCCCAAAAAATTGTTAGGGTTTTAATGCGGCCCAAGCCACGACATTCTAAGCCTAAAACATGAATGAAATGACGCATGCTTCCAGTAAATAGAGCCTACTACGAAAGGCGCCGCAGGCAAATTTTGTCGAATCCTGTATGATCAGAATACGTCTTTTCGTATCCCAAATGAGCAACTTAGCACGGATCTGCCCGTCTTTTTTTGTTCCAGAAGAATGTGAGATATATAGCTGGAAGTTGGTAATGTGCTTCAATTCGACCCTGTCCGAAAAAGAAGTACTGATCACCCAGAGAAAAATTTCATTTAAAAAAAAAAAAAAAAAAAATCAAATGACGTGTTGCAGTTATCAAAACCTTCATTACACCTTCTCTCGTTTCTCACGAAGCCAATTCGTTTCTAATTGTCGAACTGGAGGAAAATACTTATCATCAGATTATTTTCTGTTTAGAAACTAACAAATTCTTTAAAAAAAATTGCCACAGCAAAATCAGTTTTCCCCTAAGGAAACATAGATTAACCCAAATAATAAGGTATTGGGCAAAAGTTATATCTTTGCCAGAGAAGAGACTGCTTAAGCAAGCTTACCTGGAAGCACTATCGACGAACAAGCGAAATTCATGGCCTCTCCAAGTTAAAAAACTTTTAGATAATGCAGGTCTTTCGTACATATGGAATGAAGAAAGAGGGCCGGAAGGAGACCCGACAAGCTTTATACGTGAATTCACAAGAGTGTTAGAAGAACAAGAGGTTCAGGCTTGGTACGAAAGGACACAAAATTCAGATACATTAAAATACTACAAAGAAGTTAAGCAGATTTTCGGAATGGAATTTTACTTCAAGCTATACCTACCGGCGGAGAGCCTGCGCCTGTGGTTTCAGCTACGAGCGAACTGCTTGCCAGTACGTGGTCGGAGTAATTGGAATTTTAAGATCCCAAATACTAAGCGACAATGCCCCCTGTGCTTTAATACAGAGGAAGAGGGCCATTTTCTGGTTGAATGCGACTAACTCTCAGACCTCAGGACACACTTGCTTAATGGGTATAGTATCAAGTTCCCCGATATTCTTGAAACAAAAAATAAAGCTAAGATACTTAAAATATGCCAATTCTTAAAGAGTGTATTAGTTAAATAAAGATAAGCATTGATTGATGTAAAGTGAATTGTAACTCATGTATTTTGTACGGGCAATCGGCTATTATAGATATTCATATTCATATTTATTGGTACACATCAGATCGTGTTAAAACTTGGGTTAAAACTGTGCTCTGCAGGGTTAAGTTCATGATTTGACAACTGTCTTTTGCCGATCCTATAAGCTCAAATCTGACTTCTCATTTTGACAAAATATGATTAAACAAGCCCAAAGGTTTCGATGGGATCCCAAAAATCTAATATTTGATCCAGACAATCGCGAACGAACTACCGTACTTGTCCAGAGAAAAAAAATAAAGTTCAGAAACGAATTCATCGTCTGTCCTTATCCGTATAAAGAACATCTAATCAACTTCAAGTAGAACTTTAACTTATAAAAAAAAAATCGGTTTCAACCGGATTCCGAATGAACTACATGTCCCGGTAAAAAAGAAAGATTGTCATATACAGATTCAACGTGTCTTCTTACCCCTAAATCTGTCATCTAATCAACTTCAAACAAAACTTTTGCTTTTAAGAAATTTTCCGTGGCCTGATTCCGGCCGAAGAAGTTGTCCAGGTAGAAAATACTGTTCACATAAGGGTTCAGCATGTCTTCTTACCCCTTACTCTAAGATCTAATCAACTTCAAATAAAACTTTTACTTTTAACAAACTTTCCGGTTTTGTCCGAATTCCGGGCGAACTACTTGCCCAGTGAGAAACTGGTTTTCACCATAGTGTTCAGCATGTCTTCCTCATAAGTCGAACATATAATCAACTTCAAATAAAACTTTTACTTTCAACAGACTTTCCGGTTTTGGCCAGATTCCGGGCTAACTACTTTTCGGGCGAAAAGATGTTTTTCACCATCGTGCTCAGCAAGTCTTCTTACCCCTGAATCGAACATCTAATCAACCTAAATAAAACTTTTACTTTTAACAAACTTTCCTGTTTTGGCCGGATTCCGGGCGAACTACTTGTCCGATTACAAAATGGTTTTCATGATCATGTTCAGCATGTGTTTTTACCCCATAATCGACTATCATATTAGCTGTTAAAAATGTTTCATTTGCCCCTTAATTTAAACCCCACCCCTAAATGTGGGGCTACAGAGCCCATCTACGAACTCGACCTTACTCTTGACCCAAACAATCCTCACACTAAGTTTCATCAAAATATCTCATTCCCTTCGAGACAGACGGACGGACAACTTTTGTGATGTCATATCCCTCCGCTTACGTTTTGGGATCCCAAAAATCGCTTCGCATCCAAACGATTAGAAATAGTCCGGCTCTTTATGTCAATGTGGCAAGCTCGAAACATGAACTGAGAAGTCAATTCATGAAGTCTCATATAACGCCCGAGAGCCCAGAAACGCCTAGGTCCAAGATGGATGTCAACTGAGTTTCGTCGTAACCATGAACTAGCCTTGCTGACTTTTCCTGGTGTACTGCCAGCTCTCTCTTTGAGCGCCCAGTTTAGCTGAATTTTTGTGGTTGGGCGCTTTGCGAACGCCCAGTTTAGCTAATTTTTGATGGTCGTGCACTTTGCAAGCGCACAGCTTAGCTTAACTTGTTAGCATTTTTCTTTCTTCGGAGGGTGGTGGCACCCCCCACCCCACTCCCATAGCGAAGCTCCTAACCACTGCACTGATTTTCATTAGAAAACCATTCAGTTGGTATGTTACAATTTATTATTAGAACGGTTGTAAGATGATAAATTTGTGTCGGTAAATTGACAATCTTGTCGGTAAAAAAAATGGGCTTGCCCCCCCCCCCCCCCCCCCCACACACACACACACACGAAAATGGGCTAGTTTTGCCACTAATCGGCATCATCCAAGGATGAGGCTTGAATTGCTGGCACGCTGCGTCATTGTCTTATACCGTCTTCTAACATAATTCTTTTAACCGCTCGCATCGTTGCAAAAACAAAATATTAGTTTCAGCGGTATCGATCCACCCCCTGCTGCATTTTTGTGTAGCGGTTTTGGATATTATACGGCCTGTGGGATCCATTTGCGTCCCCTGTGCTAACTCCGCTCTCTCAATTCGATGATCTGGCTAAGCCAAAGTAATGCACCGAGTGGATATCCTGGGAAACAAGATCCTGGTGATGCATAAGGTCCATGGATACACGCAAGGGGACCATCCATCTGTTGGTGATTGCATCTATTTGATCTGTCTTGAGCAGTCTTATAGCCGAAAATGTGAAACAAAAAATAGATGATTAGCTCCACGGCAAGACGAGTAGATTTGTCACGTGGTCCTTGATGTATTTGCTCTGGAAGATTGATGATAAGCAACGAAGTTTGATAGCATTACCCTGCTCGGTTACTCATTGACTCTGGAATAATTCGTCGATTGGAGCTGGGTAGTGAATCCATGATGTGTTCGCATGATTGGGCAAGACTGCTCCGAGGTCTAGTCAACTCAATTTCTATACCTCGTTTGTACAAGGCTTTATTTTTTAATTACAAATCAGGGAATGGAAGTTCCATGGTCCAAACAATTCAGTTTCTAAACCTTATTTGTACAAGGCTCTTTTTTTTAATTACAAATCAGGGAATATAAAACTCCAGAGGCCAGTAGAGCAAAGAAATTCGTAATACTCGGGTGGGAAAAAAAAAATCTTTAGATAAATACCATCACATATAAACACAAAGGTCATTCCTAACACTGAAAAGAATAGGGAACCAAAATATAAATTTCTTCTGTCAGACTCCCCCCCCCCCCCCCGCAGCACCACCCGGTGCTCTCATCAAATTAAAAAAAATAAGACATTTTGGAAACTAGGATTTCTGCAAGCCTAATGTTTCCACGATATCCAGATCCCGGCAGAGAAGACAGGTTCGTAATACACGGATGGAAATAGCCTAAATACCATAACATTTAAGCACACAGGTCAATCTTAATACTGGAAAAAAAAATAGGGAACAAAAATAGAAAAGTTCTCTTTTCATTAAAAGCAAACAAAAAACAAGACCTCAGAACGGTCTACTTCCACGATCCTATAACATTTTCCTGCTATTTTACAACTCTTTGCTGAAGCTTGTCAACATAAGAGCTTTATAGTGCCGTATGTAATCGAGGGAACGAGCGAAAAAGTACTTCTTGAGTATTAAGCCGAACCTTCTTTTGTCGGGATGAGCGGATTTTCAGAATGCAGGGCACTGTTTGCGTTACACACTTTAAACTAGTATGCAGAAATTGATTTCATATGAAAGTTTTGCAGGAACCGATGTGCCGACGAGTCGACGACGCCCGATAAAAGCATACACAATTTTATTTCTTCTTGATAAAAAGAACCTGATGTGCCGATGAGAACACCCCAGACCCGACAAAAGCATATAGAATTCAATTTCTTCTGTGTTTCGCCCCTCAAATGTAAGCAGAATTTGACTTCTTGCGTGTAAAAAGAACCCGATGCAACAGTGAGTCGACCGACACCCGACAAAAGCACACACAAATTGTTTTTTCTGTCTTTGCTTGCGCTCCGCGCCGACAAACTCGTAAACTTTCGCAGGGCTTCGCCCGATGAAAGTACTTTCTCGAAATTTTAGGGGGGAGCCCCCACACCACTGTCATCCACTTACTGTTATGGAGAAATTCAGCTATTGATGCAAGAAAGTAGTTCCTCGAAGGTCACCTTCTACATCAGAATGGGTCATTTTGCTTTTCAATGTATACGGTTGCACAAATACTGTACCGGGCAAGGTTAATTAACGTTCAATCTAGCCTACTACTTTCTTCATCATTACAGCCCTTAGTTTTCTTGGAGAAATTGCCAAAGCAGAATCTTTGCGAGCAGGAACAAGCAGTTCTGATGTTGGTGATGTCGAGGAATCGAGCACCCAACTTCAGTTCTTGCAGGTGCATTGTTTGGTACAGCCTTTCAGTTTGCCATCTAGGCTACGGTAGCGGATGCTATATTACGTTCATTTCTTACCGGTATTTAGCTCAAGTTGACTAGGTGTAGCGGATGCTGTATTATATCATTTTCCCCCTGGGTGTGCGATTACTCTGAGTGAAATGAATATTGTTTGATAGTTAGTAATTAGAAGACGCTGCGTTATGTTGTTCCTGTAAATAAAGCTGAAATAAAGGCTGATATTGTGTATTGAACCCCGAACAGACAGTGGAAAGGGCGAAATTGTAGTAACTACCATCGATCCATTACAGCTACTGTGAGCTTTGAACTTGGACCATTAATTACATCAGCGAGCCAGTCTATATCCTGTACAGAATTGCCACGGGTGGTGATTTGTCACAAAATTTTGGAGGGATACCTATGACATCGTAAAAGTTGTCCGTCTGTCCGTCTGTTAGCACGATAACTCTCGAAGGGAATGAGATATTTTGATGAAACTTGGTGTGAGGATTCTTTGGGTCAAGGGTAAGGTCAAGTTCGTAGATGGGCTTTGTAGCCCTACATTCAGGGGTGGGGGGTCAAATTAAGGGGCAAACAAAATATTTTTAAACAGCTAATGTGCTAATGAAAGTAAAAGTCTCATTTCAAGTTGATTAAATGTTTGAGTTAGGGGTAAAAAGACAGGCTAAACACGATGGTGAAAACCATTTTCTCGCCGGAAAAGTAGTCTGTCCGGAATCCGGCAGAAACGGTCAAGCTGGTTAAAAGTAAAAGTTTCATTTAAAGTTGATTAAATGTTCGGTTCAGGGTTAAGTAGACATGCTGATCAGTTATGTGAAAAGCATTTTCTACCCGGACAAATAGTTTGCCCGGAATCCGGCCAAGACCAGAAAATTTGTTAAAAGTAAAAGTTTTATTTTAAGTTGATTAGGTGCTAGATTTAGGGGTAAGAAGAGGCGCTGATTCTGTATATGACAGTCATCTTTTAACCGGACATATAATTCGTCCGGAATTCGGTTGTAACCGGATTTTTGTTATTATAAGTTAAAGTTTTATTTGAAATTGATCAGATGTTCTATATTGGGATAAGGAGATACGCTGAATTCGATTCTGAATTTTCTTTTTTTGCTGGACAAGTAGTTCGCTCGGAATTCGGCCGAAACCGGAAATTTGCAGAAGTAAAGCAGGAAGTTTCGGTCAATATCGTCAAAATAGATATGGTTTATAGGGGTAAATCTGAACTTGCTTTTCTCTTATAGCTGGCGAAGCCTGGATCTTGCGGAGACAAGACACAGTTGTCTGGATCAAATATTAGATTTTTGGGATCCCATCGAAAGCTTAGGTCTTGTTTGTATTTGGTGGTTCAAGAACATCGAAAATTTTAATCGCTTACTATGAAATGAGAAATCCCTACAATCCAAGGGAAGTCTTAGTTTATGTCTTGTTCATTCAAGAAAGAGCTTGGGCATTTCTTTTAAACAGCAACCTTCATAACTAGGATTCGGTGATTTTCACATCAAAATGGCATAAAATCACCAAATTTGTCGTCCGAAGTGTATAGCTTGGCTTACTTTATTAATCTTTGGTGATTCGTTTTGAAGAAAAGGGTATATATTTGTGTCATGCGCAGTAGCCATGATCGTGGACCTACTCATGAAAAGGGGCACAAACGCTGAGGACAGAACCTCTTTCTCCCGAACACGAATAAGATACGTCATCCTAGGTCCCATCACTTATTCAACTCAGTAAGCCTGAAGACCTGACGAAAATTCGTTACTTGGTTATTCGCTATTCATATAATCGATTTTCATCGAACGAACTTATAACTCTCTACTTATAACTCTATGCTTGAAATATTAAGTACTACAATAGTAAACAACAGCCCAAAGATAGGTCTTTTGTGGCCACACGCAACAGCACGAGTTTCTTCAGAAGTGACTTTACAATCTGAAGAACTGATATTTAGCTTCACTATGAAGCGGCTTTTAATCCATTGCATTCCTTTTTCCTTGCACCTCACCTGAGATTCGAACAGACGAGATCCTGTCGTGCAGTTGCCACTGAATTCTTGGCAGGGCTTTCGGCACCGTCATCAGTTCAGTAGAGATAGGTTGGAAGTTCACCTTAGAAATCCGGCCGGGAATCTATGAGCTATCTGAAATATTAGAAATCGGAAACCCGTCAATTCACAGTTTATGAACGAGTTCAGTTCTTTCAATGAAGTCGCCAAACTGCCTGTCGCACTATTCAGTCTTTTTTTTTTACAGTAAATCAATAGTTAGGCTAAAGGTAAATATTAACAACCAAAGTTTAAAACAAGAAATAAGCGGTAGAAATGATCTATGAGAAAGAGATTCTCCTTCAGCTCCGTCTGTTCTGAGTAGAATCCGGAGCAAAATAACACAAGGGAGTAGCGCCAGAAATTGACACACATTCGAATAGCAGCGATACTATCACCCCTAGCGATAGCGAACATCCCTTCCGAAACCCATTCAGTCGTTCACGAGCGCTGGCTCCGATAACTTTATATTCTAAACATTGCAAAAAAATGACACAAACTCCATTTTTGCCTTAGTGTGTTATGCAGACCGCACCTTTGCTTTCCTAAAAATGTCTCGCTTTAAATGCCGCAAGGGGGACGTTACCATCAGGAAGAACCGAAAACCGCCAAAAACCATCTGCCGAGTTTTTCGACATCATGACGATAATGAATAAAGTCAGTAGATGCTTTTTGGCTCTTCCTAAAGCTGCTTATGCATAACGTTTTCAGACATAACAGATAACATCCGAAGTGTTATCTGTTACGCATTATCTGTTGAAACCGCGCATCCTCGTGTTATCTATATGAAACTTCTGACAGTGTAGTTAAGCGGACGAGATGAAATTAAGAGCTCGTATTCCCAAGATTATTCATTTTGGGGTTCAGGCTGTTTTCGGCTTCGGTGTGGGTAGTTTTTTTTTAGGTCTGGGCGACAGATCACCTAGGTGTGGGTAGTGGTCAGATCTGTGGGGGATGTTGAAGCATATGAAACAAAGTCAAAAAACGATGTTCGTCAGCAATATTTCGGCCCTGTTGCTGGTCTAGCAAGAACGAACCTGCAATCCATGAGGGATTGAGTGGGGGAGCCCGGAAATGCTGGGATTCGGTTGAAACCTAATGGGTGAGGCTATAGATATGGCGGCCACGGTGGGGAGTTGAACGGTAGTCCCGTAAATTTTGGGTCGAACTTAGAGGCGAAACGAGAAGAGTTTGGATGAAGACTGGATGGTACAAAGTTCCAAGCAATATCCGGCGTTGGACATTTCCCAAAATGCTCAAATTCAAGGAAGACTTGATGGGTGGTATGAGCAGATTGCCCAGATGTTCCATGTAGGTCCGAACCGCATCCGGGGACGGTGAGGGTATTATGTGACGTTGTCATTTGCGTCACGTGTTACCTATTCATAATAAGTGCCATATAAGCTCTTCGCTCTTGCTCTTTTCAATATCTGTTTCTCGCTCATCTTTTTGAATCTACCAAGATAACATGCTCTAAGGGTTGTAGGTAAAAGTTTACCGTTGGTATTGGTAGCGAGCTGGATGATAGATCAGGTTTGTATTCACTGCGCGAGACGATACTGAAACCACTTCATGATCAGTTACGACGTATTCTCTAATATTGGATCAATCTTGTTCGCCTGGTGCTGGCTAGCTAGAGTGTCTCCTCGCCCCCATATTTCTCATAGCGGAAAATAATCTTGGAAAAAGAATGTCCCCGTTGATCATTAATTTATTGATTTTTCTCATAAGACGAAGGAAACAGCCATCTTAGTGGTTCCATTATCTATTATTGTCTGTATTTTCCTTCAGACTTGATTCGTGCTCTCTAACAGTTCCTCGAAAATGCTGTTGGTTCATAGGAAAACTATGATCTGTTAGGGTGAGAGGATCCCACGATAGGAGGTAAGCTACGGTGGATTTGCTATGGAGATGGACTGTCGGGTGCTCGAGCGTCCACGTGCTGCTATGGAGCAATCTGCGGCAGAGCAGCAACACTGCGCTTAAGACCAATCTGCCCGCTCAGGTTCAGGTTCGTTTATTATTTTCAATAATTGTACACAGGTAAATTAACAAAAACTCCCGTCAGAGGGCAAAGCACGAATGGCACGGGAGCGATAAATGAAAACAATTACCTTCTTCAAAATACAAGAAAAACAGTAGTACTCACCAGTTCAAACTCGCAATAAATAATAAAATAATCGATAATTTTAATGAATTAATAAATACCTGGAACCAACAAGAGGGGTGCATCCAACATCGCAAAACCAAAACAAATCCCTCCGAACTCGAAAACTAAATAAAAAATAATAATCTACAATTATTTTAATTTTAATCCAACAGTTTTACTTTAATACTTACTAATTAAAAAAAAAAAAAAAAAAAAAATTACACTACCCCGAAACAATCCTTTGATATTATTTTTGTATTTGTTGTAATTTGTGCCCAAACTATACTTCAAAGAAAACCGGGATCGCTCATATCTGACGAAAGGCCGGTGAGCACTTGATGCTTGTCTAGTCATGTACTGATGAGTCGGTTCCAGGCTCAGTAGATGTAGAGCGCTGGAACGAGACCATGCATTGACGGGGTGAGAGCATTCAGTTGCATTCAAGATACTTGTGAACCGCTTGTGAACGAACTGCATTGCAACTGCAAGCTCAAGAATTTTACTAGTAGCGGACCCGTGTTCTTTTATACCTCGGATCCCTGTCCTTTTGAAACTTTGACTTAGTAAAAGACGAATAGAAGAAGAAAGCTCCGACGAGTGTTTCTGCACATGTGTACTTTGCTAGACCAATCTGCATTGACAGCCTGAAATGCAACTTCTAAGCACACCTCATACGAAGCACAAGAATCTTTCTTGGATTGAATCAAGGCTCAGTTTCTCTTTTAAGGTTCAGATTCTTGAATTTAAAATAAAAAATTTCAAAAAAATATTAGTCGATCACGATGTGGGCCGGCAGGGATAAAAACACAAAATCATTCAAGAATTAATCATATTGGAGATTTGTATGTTGATTACACAAATTATCACGAGTATGACGAGTAATGCGAGTGTATTGATTAGTGTTATTGGAGAGTTGTCAAGAGGAAGACTTTGGGTTGGGAATTCGGGTGTGAAGGTGTGGGAAATCGAGAAGTCGGAGTATGACAACCGGGCAAAACCTACAGTTTTTGTTTAAAAATCATTGAAAAATATTTTTTTAGATGATTTGAAATATTTATTTGGTTTTTATGACCAATTGCAATTCTGTCGGTCGGTCGAGTTAGTGTACTTCCAGATGTGCTAGGACGGTGAAACTTGGCAGGCGTATCAGATGCCCGACCAGATTAACTCGGAAATAGTCACTTCCTCGATGGACCGTCCTCAGGGGCAAGGGCAAGTGCCTCAGATGTCCCATTTCAAGTCCGGACCGGATCCGATAACTGTGAGGGAGTTGAAGGTGGGGCACCGGAAATGTCGTGAAAATGTTAGTGTCGACGGGGGGATGAAACGTGGTGAGAAGAACAAGCACACGATCTAGATAGGACGATGAAACTTGACAGCTTATCAGGGACCCCCTCAGATTGACCTGTAAGTAGTCATTTGCCCGATGTGGCCATCTTGGGGATAGTGAGAATGTTCTTTCGTGCCTAATGTTCGATGCGAATTTGAATGAAACTGGATAGTTGACAAGATGACGTGTTTCTGATCAAATGATACACTTTCATAATCCCCAAGGGCCCATGATCATTTTTATCTGTATATGCTTACAAATTAGTTTTAGCCTCCTTCTTGATCACAAAGTGCAAAAAAAAAACAATATATTTTAAGATATGATCATTTTTGCCTCAAGGGTTTTGCTTACATATTAATTCATAGTCGCTGTTCACGGAACCAGACCGGACTGGACCGGATTGTAGGGAGAGTTGGAAGTGGTTTCCCAGAATTCAGGTGATCGGGAGTTAAGGTACTTCCAGATTGACTTGGAAATGGTCACTTTCCCTAACCGACGATCGTGGGGGAGCGTGGGGAGTGGGAATCTGGAATATTGTGTCATGCATAACTTTCGAACTGGTGACTAGATCTGAATGAAACTTGATAATTGACAAGAAGACATGTCTCTAATATCCCATTTTGTATCCTGTGGGGGAGTTGGGGGGGGGGTCAAAAATCCAAATGTGCTACGACAGTGGTACATGGCTGGCACATTAGAGACCCGACAAGAATGACTTAAAAATAATTACCTGACATGATTCATATCCAGGAGGGGGTTAGGAGTGGAGGGAGGTAAAATCCGGAAACTTAAGGCATGCATAACTTTGAACCGGTGATCAGATCTGAATGAAACTCGATAGTTGGGAAGAATACATGCTTCCGATGTTTATTTTTAAATCCGGATTTGATCTGGCAAAAAACTAATTTTGAGAAACGATACAGTTTTATGAGCCCAGAGGGCCCGCGATCATTTCTGTCTCAAGAGTTTTGCTTACGAAGCGCCCCAAAAGTGCGCATCATAACCATAAAGTGAAAAAAACACATTTGACCAAAAGATACATTTTCATGATCTCGAAGGTCTCATGATCATTTTTGGCTCAAGGGTTTTGCTTACGAATGAATTCTTAGCTCCTTTAAAGTCCGCATCATCACAGCAAAGAGCAACAAAATAATGTTGACCAAACCATACATCTTCGTAATCATCAAGGTCCCGTGATCATTTGTGTCTCAAGGGTTCTGCTTACAAAGGATTAAAATAAATCACGAACTGACATATCCTCACTTTCATCCTCAGACACAACCTGTAAGTGCCATATGAGCTTCTAGCTCTTGTTTATTCAAGGTGAGTATTATCGTTATTATTAGTAATTCAGGGTTGGGGGTGGGGGGTAAAGAAAAGAAAAGGTTCAGAAGAGAAATGTGTGTTATGTGTACAGGACAAGATTGTCTTCTTCAAGCTACTCCAGTGTGACATCTCAAGGACCATCGTTGATTACTCGATGGTTATAGAACGAAACTATCAGTGGGTTTTGGAGTGCAACTCCTGCCGAAATTTCGCCATCGATACCGATTGCATGAAGACTAATCTTTTTACATTTTTGTGACAAAAGTGCAGGAAATCGGGCCGGACAAACCTGAACATCTTTCAGCAACATCAGCGTAATTTTCCCGTGTCACAATCACTTCCCATTGTCTTTTTTTCTTTTCTTCTTGTAATTGTTTGGTCGCAATTTTATAATCATACGTTGTCTTGTCTGTAGATTGGCTGTGATCTAGTTTGTCCTGTAGTATGTTTCGAGGAATAATAAACAGTAATTAAAATACTTTTCTTTTGTTCAATTTTGGTTGCACTTTTATAATCTTACGTTGTCATGTAGATTGGCTGTTGTGGTGTAGTTCTCGCCTATATTACGTACTTTCGAGGGATAATTACACTAAGTTTTGATCCCTTCACGTCATCCAGGAGAACCTCCCGCGTGGTGTGCCGCGTACCATCGATTTCGTCTGGTCAGGCCATATCCTTCCGGATGTGAATGGTCGACAATTTAAGATGTTGGGTCCCCAAGAAAACACACACGTACTCACCATTTCCCAGAGCTGATGAAACTCAACAAGCATAGATTTCACATCATTAAATCACTTTGCACTTTATAGTCACTATTGCCGAGCAACGACGATTGGCTCGAATGCTAACGTGTATTCTCAAGCAATAACATCCTAAATATACTGCTAGTGCTCAAGAATACGTGCTATATTCGATGCTCCGATGAAGAGAGGCAAAGGGCAAATGGAAAAGTAATGGGACATGTAAAGGACGATTTGAAAACCGGACCCTGGATCCCGAGCAGAGAAGTGTCTGGGACATTTTAATATACAGTTATTATATATGTGGTTTGAAAGGTCGGACGAGCGTAACGATACCCTAACCCAACGTCTCAATATGCTTACCAAAAAATGGGACACAGTTCTCCGGGATTCGCGGTCCGGTTTGAGACAACCCACGTTATGAGAGCAGTGAATATGCTTGCAGCCAAATGTATGAGGGGAGTTGGGGGGAGGGTTTGAGGAAACCAACGTGAAACTGTTCTGTCAACGCCTCCAGCAAACTGCCACCTTCACTTTAAGATATTTCCGCCATTCCAGTCGTGAAACTGGTTGTAGCAGATTGGTGGTGGAACAAGTTCGTATCAGCTCTGGCCCAATCAGGTGACGCGTGGTAGACGCTGCTCAGTTGTTCCTCCATTACCCGGCATTCTCAAAGGACTGCAAAGTGGGAGCATCTAGTGGCGCGATCCGGATTCACCAACCTGGCAAGCTCACAAGAGACCTTAAAGAGAAAATCAGACAAAAGAAAAACATTTTAGCTTGTGCATGACTAAAAACGAAGTAAAGATGGCATTTTTTTTTTTTTGTAATATCTGCTGTGAGCTGTATACCATTGCTGCCCAACAATCGTCAGAATTGTCAATAAGAAAATATGGGTCCGCTAAACCGTTCCATGCAGCCTGTGCCCACTGAATAATTTATGAGCGTGCGGAATCGACAGACTCACTGTCTTGAAGGGTGGATTCATTCTCCTGTTGCGACCAATGTTGGCTGATTCTAAGAGTTTAAAAAAAAAAAAGGTAGAACAATTTTATAAGAATCTTTCAGCCGACCAGTAATGGTTTCTCCCTTATTTTCCGCCACAGCAGTTCACTCTTTAAACTGTAGTCTGTTATCGACCGCTTAAATAAAATAGCAAACTCAGTTTTGTCCCGTGAGTATCTGTGTATTTTTTTCTTTTTGAAATTTGTACTGTGATACTCGGGACGTTTGTCAGTATCAGAATCAGATCCTCTTTCACCTTGCAGATCCTTATTGTCTTCTGCTTTTTAAAGGGTGATGAGGTCGAAAAGCACCAGGATATTTTCGCTTTATGAACTCCTCTACACCATTGTTCTGTTTACCAGGGAATCACTGCTTAGAAAAGGTGAAGGGAGGCCATGAATGGCTTTGTGCTAGAGACCGGAATCCCGAAAATCTCATTGGAAAGGATTTTGTATAGCTTGAAAGGAACCCACTGGGATCTCGTTTGTGATGGTTCACTCTTTGATGTATACAAATCAGTTTAACGTTTAATCTTTATTATGACACTTCGGATAAGCTTATGGGCTTATTTCTGAATGGAAAGTGTAGCCGCAGTGAAAAGGCCTGGTTTTCATCCCCGGCAAAACGAGAATATTTTGTCTGAAAATATGATTTAAATTATGGTAAACAAAATGAATTTAAGAGATAAATAAGTTGGAGAACAATAACATGTTCTCTACTACTGCAGTTTTTACTGTTAAGTTAGGCGAAACGCAAAGTAAGAATTAAAAAATAAAAATCCCTTAGAAGAGTCATAATAGTTCAGTGTATTCGAATTCCGGATATAACAAGACCAAAGGTTTCGATGGCATCCCAAAAATCAAGATTTGATTCAAACAATTCGGTCATGTCTTCACCATTCAGTCTTCGTCAGATCCCTTGAATATTTTTACTGTTAAAATAAAGTTCAAAAATGGACTCAGCATGTCTCCTTTAAAAAAAAAAAAAAAAAAAAAAAAAGTGATTCTACTTCACAATTACGCGAAAGTAAGGCAGCAAAAGATAGGAAAGAAATATCACAGATGCGAAAGGTCAACAATTCAAATTGCTAACAGTTCGTTAGGGCAATAATTCATCATCATAGTCTTTTGGCTTTTAATGATTGAATGAATGATTTATTACGCACTGCCTTAGGGCAGGAGAGTGAAAACATGGATAAAATACTAACATAAACACAAAAAAAAGAAAAACCAAAGAAGCTGAGGAGGGCAGAAAAGAAACGAAAGAAATATCACAGTAAGCTTTCGTTGACGTAGTAATTGTAGCAAGGTAAATGCCTCAAAGAAAATAGCAAAAACATGAATCGTTCTATGAAATCTTTCGAATGCTAGTCGAAAAACAGTCAAGTGCGGAAATGTCCATGATCTCAGCAATGGGTAATAGCCATGTGAAAAAACCAACCTCTCGTGTGTTGGAAACTCGAGTTCGTTTAGCGCAGGTCGTCCAATTTGAAAGTGCACTCCGTTCTGCGTTCGCCGTACCTAAGCGCCTTCGCAATGGTTTGAATTTACCCGCGCTGGTCATTATTCGCCGTTCCGCGCTTCAGCCATTCGAGCATCGATCAAAAAAGCTAAAATGTATACAGCATCCGGCAACGAGAAAATACACTGCCATGTAGGCTACTATACACTTTCTCGTTTTGTAATTAAACTTGCTCATTATTTTTTTTTAACGCTTCTCTTAACAGGAAGCATGTAGACGAATATATACCCAGCTGCCTTCGTAATACTCTATGTGACCAAGTCCAAAACATGCCAATGATCCTCAGGAAGAAGGAGTAAGCGTGTCCATAACTGCTCAAGCTCAAGACTAAATCCTGGGCATGCAAGCAATCACGGCGAGCTTTGGGAGCAGTTGTGACACCGCTTCTTCCTTTCTTCCGCTAGGTACCCGGAGAGGCTGGATATTTTGCATCGTCAAGGAGAGGTAGTCATCAAGAGTATTAACAGTTAAATGCATCAGCCACATGAGTATCTGTTATGAACTGAATTTGATTCGATGTACAAAAGGGTCACTCCTAATCTCCGTTAGTGTAAGCTCTTCTTTCTACGCTCCATCGCAAACTTCAACTAACTTTGAAAAATGTTCGTAAATGCCTCGTGTTCGGAAACCAAAGTTAAAATGCAGGCTGACAGCAAGATATTTGCTATCAACAGCTAAATAAGTTACATCCCCACTCCCGTCTCGTTTGTAAATTAAACTGGTTCATCTTCTTCTTCCTTGGGCTAAACTCTGGCTCAATTGATTCTGTTCATCCGAGTCTTGTACCGAGATACGGTGGTTAGCGTTGGAACTTTTGGACTTTCGGAAGTTGGCCACTAAAAGTTCAGTAAGAGCACTCAGGCTCAATTACCGTCCTAATCTGTTAAAACAAAACAGAGATAAAACTCTACTTTTGATGGAGGGGGATCCGAGGGATGCCTTCCTTAGTCTTACTTTGGAGGGGAGATAGGATACTAATTAGCCTTACTTGAATTACTTGTGGTAGGTTAAAATTTGAACTAATCTCAGGGCTGGAGCCGAGGGGTCTCTTGTTAGGAAAACTAGTGCATATACAAGGGCTGGAGAGCCCTCCCAGGAATTAGCAGGATCGGCAATTGCGGTCCGGGTGACAGTAAATCAAGAATTTGATTAGTGGGTTTCGGAACGATTTTGTCTTTGCAACTGTTGTTTTGACCTAATTATCCTGGGTTCACGCAATCTACGTTTCCCCGGTGCAGTCCTGCGTTTCAAAAGCCAAGTCGTACGGTGCATTTTAACTCTATTATTCTGCGTTAGAAAATTGGATTCGCTTCTCTGGAACGTAAGGCAACAGAAATCTGTTTGAACCGAGGGTTAGTCGGAGGAGTGATCGTGATTGTGTTTGATTAGATACATTCTTAAGATATTATTTTGGAAACGCACTGTACTGAACGATCTTATCGTGCACTGATTTCTTAGTATGTGTCCGACGACTCCGCACATGAACTTAGTCTTACCAGTTGGTTGTTTGGGTTTCACGTCGATACTTCATAGCTGTGTTGTTACTTTGGCCGCCTGGAAGAATACCAGTTATAAATTTTGTCCTTGGATTCATTTCAGACAGTTACTGTCAATTCCTTCTTTACCTCCCCCTTGGCATCGGAATAGAGTAACTATTCGTAAGTTCGGTGTTCTAGATATTTCGGAGAAATTACTAATGCTACACAGGAAGTTGTCGGGTTCAGCCTACTCTCGGTTTTCACCACCACCCCCTTACCCCCCTGTTTATGTGCTTCGTTTCGCTCATTTTGCGGAGTTCATTTTCTTGTACCTAGGTCGAGGGAAAAGGGAATTTTTTTCAGAAGAAAAGATAGGCTACATTTTTTTGTTTCGGATGAAGATTAAATACAAACAATCCCCGTGACCAAGGAAATTAAAGACAAATATCCACACTAGAGCCATCTCTGTAATGTCGTTAAATAGAGTTACTAGTCTATCCTAACTTCTGATCAACACCAAATACCCGGGGATTTGTTGCTGTTGCTGGGAAAAATACCCGCGGAGTATTTTTCTATCTAAGCTTTCGTCGAAGCTACGTTTAGACGGGGTTCTTAAAAAAAAAAACCGTCCAAACGTAGCTTAAAGATGATGGGAGTTGACTGTTCTTCGTATATTTTTTTTTCTTCATGTGCCCTCATCCACGACAACGCTTCTTTCGCGTGTCGATTGTCTCCACTTCTACGATTGTCTGCACGATAATTGTTCGATGTAGTCATCCTCCCCTCCTCTCTAAACGTTAGGGGCTACTTTCTTCGTCTTCTTGTGAGATCATCCACAAAAACTCTTGAAAACCCCGCGCGTCAAAATCGCTTTTAACGATCGTCTGCACGGTAATCGCCCCATGCGATCATTTTTCAGACGACTTTAGAAGGCCAGCTTTACCTTCGGTTCCCTAGTCTCCTTTGACCGCACGGAGATGGGGAGAAATACATACAGAACATACAGAACCTTCACATACAGAACAAATACATACAGAACAAATACAGACAGAACATCCACGGACAGCCAAAGATAAGAAATGACCATTGCCGTTGGCAATCACTTTGACACGTGCTTCTACGCGATAGCTCTTTTTTTCCGATTTTTACCACTTTTATCTATTGAAATCCAGGTAAAAAAGAGGTCAAGTATTTTGCGAGATATTCTGCTTCTGGCATAACATACCACTTTCTCTGCATATTACTACCGTACTAACCGTCGAACTTGAACCAAAACAGACTCCTAATTTATTTAAGCGAGAACAGAAGACATTTAAGTTTGCCTCAAGCTTTGAATAGAAACTGTATCCCCTAACAAAGTACCAGAGAATACCATGGATTTGTCTTGAACTTTATGTGACACAGTCTCCTGACTTAATAACCAAGGGATCAACTAAAACGAGGCACGGTGCAGGAGACAAGTAAGTGAGAGTTCGCAACTCCAGAGCCTAAAAGAAGGGGCGTTAGACCATCGTTCCTGCCCTTTACTCTGAAGCCTGAAAGAGCACTTTTAGTTTTCCTGTCTCTTTTTAATACTCGCGCCTCCTACACTATGTCTTGCCGTGACCTGCCGCTTTTTAGTCGATCCCAATAACCAATGTTATCAGAGACTTACCTAGGACTTGCTTGCACACTGCATCCCTCAAAGGCCATAGTCAGAGGCCTTCCCCGCACAACCTCTCTCTTTGGCTTCACACCACCATCTGCTTCTGACAGTCTACTGGCTTGCCCCAGATCAGCTGCTAACAAAGACTCCTTCTGCTTAGAGACTCCGTCTCCCATTGATCGCGGTATTTCCTGCGCGAGGTACTTTTCCCGGCCGTCACGATTTCTTGGTCGTTTCACCTGTTGACTGGGAAAGATGGGGAAAGCAACAAGTTCCGTATGCAGGCATCTGTTGCAGCCTCAAGCGAAGAAATGATGAATCTTGGATGGGGTTGCCAGAAAGTTGGAACGAAGTCCCTTATGCGTACGAGGGGAAGAGTAAGTTCAGGAAGTTAGTAAGTAGGGAATGACTAATTCGCTGGCAAGATTTTGGGTTTTGGACGAAAAAGAAGAACTTGGGAAGTTGACCTCAGGTTGGTACTTCTGCGTTGGGCTTGCCCTTGGGTCGTCCCTGATTTTGTGTAGTGGTTTTCTACTACACATGATGTCGTGGAAGTATTGTTTAGCTGTGTTTTGATTCTCAGTGTCATTACGGACAGAAGATGTATGCTTTTATAATTCTTTTGACATAAAGAATAACATTCTTTGTCTTCTGTTTCGGATGGCTATGAATATAATGCAAAACGCCTGACACCGAAGCCTTGCGGGGAAGGGTGCCGAGCAATAAATAGCAAAAGATTCAGAAGAATAGTAGTTTTAATGGCACTTGCAGCTTCGTTCGAGTGCCATGTACCGATCACTTTTCGGTCGGTCCGTCGGTCCACTGTTTTCGAGTTAGGGTACTTCCACAAGGGTTAGGACGATGAAACTTGGCAGGCGTATTAGGGACCCGACCAAACTAACTTGGAAATAGTCACTTCCCCGGTCCGGCTACCGTGGGAGGAGTGGATGGAAGGGGAATCCGAAATCTTGACGAATGTATAATTTTGGAACGGGTGACCGGATCTGAACGAAACTTGATATTTGGAAAGAACTCGTGTCTCAGATGTTCAGATTTCAAATCCAGACCGGATCCGATGAATGTGATGGGAGTCGGAGGGCGGGACTGGAAATCTTGTGACACGCTTAGACTGGAGCGGCTGGGATGAAACTTGGTGGGAAGACAAGCACCAGAACTAGATACATCAGCGATGGAACCAGATCGGATTTGAGCTCTGTTTGGGGAGTTAGAGGGGAGGGGGGGGGGAATTCCGGTGATTGCGAGTCAAGGTACTTCCAAATGTGCTAAGAAGATAAAACTTGGCTTGAACATTAAGAGTCAGTTCCCTGACTCGGCCATCGTGGGGGGAGTGGAGGGAAGGGAATCCGGGATCTTGAGTTAAGTATAACTTCTGAACTGGTCATCGGATCTTAATGAAACGCGATATTTCTGAAGACCTCGTGTCTCAAATTTCTCAGTCCGGACCGGATCCGATGAATGTTTGGGGGGGGGAGGGGAGAACTGGGAAATCTTGTGACATAGAGTGGAGGGATCGGGAGGAAACTTGGTCGGAAGAACATGCACAATCCCTAGATACATTAGTGACATAACTGGAACGGGTTTGGGCACTGTGAAGGGAGTTGGTGGTGGGGGGGGGGGGGGGGGCGGAATTCCAGTGATCGTGAATTTAGGTACTTCCAGATGTGCTAGGACGATGAAACTTGGAGACTTGACAAGATTGGCCTAGAGATTGTCACTTCTCAATTCCGACCATCCCTTAAAGTACTAATCCCAACCGCAAAGTACAAAAATACTTGCAAGCAAAATATTCCTTTCATCCTCCCCAGAAGCCCATGATCATTTTTGCCTGAAGAGTTTTACCAAAAAAATCATTTTGTAACACCTTTAAAGTGCGTATCTTAACCGAAAAGTCAAAAAATACTTTTGACCAAACGATATATATTCATGATCCCCAAGGGACCTTGATCATTTTTGCCTCAAGGGTTTTGCTTACGCAAGTGAATTCGTTTAAAGTACAAATAATAATTTTGAGCAAAATATATATTTTCATGATCCTGATGAGCTTATCATCATATGTCTTCAAGACTCAAGATTGTTCATTACAGATGAATCTCTAGAGCCCTTAAAGTATGCATCAGCACAGCCAAATGCAAAAATAAAATAGTTTTCAGGAATGATACATTCTCGTGATTTCCAAGGGCCCATGATCATTCTTATCTCAAGGGTTTTGCTTACAAATGATCACAGCAAACCCACGAATTGACGAATTACTACTTCCATCCTCTGACGCTTGCAAGCGCCATATGAGCTTCTAGCGCTTGTTAAATATAATTTGTTCTTTATTTTACTGAAATTACTGTCTCGGCTCAGTACTGTGCATGCACATTTGCTACGTCTGATTTTAGTCATATTCGTCGGCGCCACTGAAAGTTAGGTGACGTTCAAATAAGCGAACGTCTACTGTACCGTTTTCTTAGTGCAGCCTCTCGTGGAAGCTTTGGTAGTCTCCCTCTTTCTCTGGTTTAACAAACCAAGGCTAAATAATCTTAATGGCTTACAAAAGAAGCAGCTTGTGAAATTGAAATTCACTTCACCTTAGATGGCGTATTCCAGTCACGTCCGACTTTACTTCAGTCAAACGAGGCTGTGCAGCGATGGCTGTACGAACCATCTCTCGGCAGACAGTGGACGAATCGTTCCGCCCAACGGGTGCATGCATGGGCAGTTCGAGAGAGGGGGCTTACCCCCCATGCTTTGGGGATTCTTACCCACAGTCGTGTGTTATGAGCTTCACTGTAAAAAGTTTCTCCGAAGAAGGATGCAGTATTTTGCTACTGGGATTAATCTTATCTCTATTGGGATAAATTTAATCCAAATTAGGGATAATCTTATTTCAATAAAGACAAGATTAATCCCAGTAGCAAATACTGCAATATTAATTTTACAGTGTTGTCATAATTACGGCCGTTTTACATCTCACCAACAGAACACAAGATAACATTCAATGTAACCGAAGAAGTCACCTACTCACACGGGATCGACTAAAACCAGGAAGGAAAGGGAACGCGAGAAAAGCAGGAAGGGCATCCTAAAACCAGGAAGGGCATACTAAAACGAGGAAGGGCATCCTAAAACGAGGAAGGCTTTCGCCAGAATTCGCCGCACCGTTCCCTTCCTCTATTTAGTATTATTTGAGGGGTCGGCAACTTTTCAAATTCGACGTTCACCATCCCTTCCTCGTTTTAGTAAGCACTTCCTGGTTAGTCGCCTAACGTCAGAACGAGAAATTAAAAGGTGAATTACAATTTTTATAGTTGCCGACCCCTCACTGAACTTAATGCTTACCCATGTCAGGATACTAAAACAAGGAAGGGATGGTGAACTTTGAATTTGAGAAGTTGCCGACCCCTCAAATAATACTAAATAGAGGAAGGGAACAGTGCTGCGAATTCTGGCGACAGCCTTCCTGGTTTTAGGATGCCCTTCCTCGTTTTAGTATGCCCTTCCTGGTTTTAGTATGCCTTCCTGCTTTTCTCGCGTTCCCTTCCCTTCCTGGTTTTAGTCGATCGCTACTCACACACGTATGCGACGAAACTTCTTGTCGTTGAGGGTGCTGAACGATTGGAACATACCAACGGAGGAAACTGCCATTCCCACTCTACGGCAGCGTTGAAGCAGTGGGAGAAAAACAGCATTCAGGTACCGATGGTATTATAAATCCTATTGAGGCAGTCCTCAGAATCACATTGACAACGAACAAGGCAATAGAAGACCATCCAGCAAGAAAACCGAAAAAATGCCGAAGCATAACAGACTCGTTATGGACGTTGTTCGCTCGGGAGTGCTAACTAATGTGACTAGTTTATGTTTTGAACTTGTCCAAATGACAGTCGTATGTCACAATGCCATAAAGGCTCTTATCAGGTCACGAAATTCACCCGCAAATTACCATTTTTAATCCCATATTACGAGGAGCCCAAAATAGACTCGTCTCATTCTCTTCTACAGTTTTATAGACTCATACAAAAGTATCCGAGTTAAATTAATTTTGGTGGGGCATACTTTTTTAATGTCTTAGCAGGCAGCAGCCACCTGCTCCTTCTAAGAGTAGTCTAACTCGCGGCATTAGGTTAGAAAGAAATCAGCGATAGATAATTATCATTATATCATAATCAACCAGCCTGGGCCTATTGACATTGGTCCGGTGTCATGAAAGCTGGTTTTGCTGGAGATCAAGTTCCAAAATGTCACTTCCCTAATTATGTTGGAAGACCAAGGAATGTCAGCGTCATGGCTGGTGCCCTAGAGTGGGACATGTTTGTTGGACCAAAAGCAGAAGAGCACAGAGGCCTCCTCTCCACCCGGTATCCCCTAGAACATGGCATCATCGTATTTCATGGGACCGAGCTACCGAGCTCGTATTCCAGCTGGCCCCTAGTGATGGACGTATATTGTAAAAAAAAATTAACTTAAGAACCTGAACCTGAACATCAAACATTGGGATGATATAACAAAGATTGAGCAATATGTAGACAGCAAGACGAACTTAACACCTTTTCAGAAGAGCATCCTATCTTGCTAACAGAAGCTCCTCGGGACTGTAGACAAAATAGGGGAAAGGCGGCAGAAGTTTTCTTCTAAGCTTTCGACGTTCCAATATTCTTTGTCAGTATACAAGCTGTGCTGTCACTGTGCAACTGGTTCAAGGTTCAAGGTTTTTTTTATTCTTACTTTATATAATACATAAACATTAACAATACTATACTCTGCACTTACAATTATTTCAGGGTTTGAACCGGAGAGAAGAAAGCATCGAATGGTTCAGACCCTTCCATAAAAAAAAATCAATAAAGCGAAATCGACCCACCGCTGAGGAGAAAGATCACCGCACGACATCGCCAACACGAAGCGAAATCAGTCTAAACAAAAACAACAACAAAAATGAGGGTGACTGAAAACCAGTAACACTAGAGGAAAACACATAAATAAACATGAAATACAACCAATCTCTAACTGTTAATTATCCATTCTTAAACTTGTTAATGAGAATTTGGGACAGCTGTTTTTTTTATACTTTCAAGGGATTTTGTAGAATCAATTTTAGGAAATAAAGTTTGCCATGAATTCAAAACTGAATAAGATGGAGAAAAACGAGACCTCTCTGAAGCTACTCTTTGACTTCGGACCTTCCATTTATGACGGTTATCGTAGTGGTGCTTTAGTGGGCAAGGAAAGAAATCATTTGAATGGAAATATGATGGAAGCTGGCAACGGTCATACTTTGTTTTAAATAGGAATGACGCAAAGTTAAATAGTTCAGAAACGGGCAAAATATTGATCGGACGGTGATGGTAAAAAAGTTCGCAAAACCTTTAAAGCACGGTTTTGTAAAATCTGTAATGGTTTAAGATGAGTTTTAAATGTAGCCAGATATATTAAAGGGCAATAAGTGAGATGCAAATGAACAAGAGAAAAATAAATTAGCCGAAGAATTTCATAAGGAAAAAAAATCTTGAGCCTATTCATTACTCCCACACCCTGAGCCAATTTAATTCTTAGCCTGTTGGAATGTTCATTCATTATATGATAAATGTTCATCAATATGAATTCCAAGGTAACGAACTGAACTCATTCTATGTATTACAATATTTGTATGAAAGTCCTTAATAGATGTTAGTGTTGGTGCCTTCTTTCCAATACTACTATAAATAATAATGGTAGGACTATGGGTGTCGTACTAGAGTGTGGTGAGGTCATGCACGATGTTCAAGCTTACGTAGGCTTTGCCCTACCCTACAATATATTGCAAATCGATGTAGCTGGTTGGGATGTGACACGGTACCTTAGGTTGCTGCGTAGTCGAGAAGGCGCAAATCTACGGACTTCAGCCGAATTTGAAGTAGTGCGAACCCTCACTGATAGGACTTGCTACTTATCCCCCAACCAGCAGTGGGAAGAAAGTGGGGAAAAGAAGAGCTTAAATTGCACACCGCCAGATGGCAGAACGCTAGAGGTTGGCGTTGTCCGATTCCGAGCCCTTGCAGTGCTCTTCCGACCCGTTGATGGTAGTGAGTACGAGGACATTCATGAATCCCTAGTCTGTAGTATTCAAAAGTCTGACATGGATCTGAGGAAAGCGTTCTTCCAGAATATCGTTCTGTTAGGAAGTTTAACGCTAACGTAGGGTTTCGTCGATCGTTTGCTAACGGAAGTCAAGCAATTAGCACCGAAGGATGTAAAAAGTCTGATATACAGAGGCTTTAGAAACTGTTGCAGGTCGTGGTATTCGGAAAGCGAATTCCTGTTATTACGAATGCGTTCACTTTAACCATACAAATACTAGCTTTAATGTTTCTTTGAATTAGTACAGTTTCCCGCATGTTGGGGCTGTGTTTCTTGGCTATTGTTTCTAACTGGTGTGACCCTTGCGCCTTAGCGGACATCTACTGGTCGTATATTTTGAGGTCGTCACCTCCCACGCCCAAGCTCTTCAAACCGCCTCTGAGCTTGGAGTTAGAGATATGACTACTTCAGCGCTTGCTGTTATCACGATTTTACTATTAAATATGAGAAGAAACGCTGAAACAGTAGGCAGGGCGCCGGCAGGCCCCCTGCCACCCCCCTCTCGAGTTTTGGCTAGCGACGCCCCTGAAGCCCGTTACACATTTTTAAATTATATTTTAATAATAAATTTTATCGGTATTTTGAGCGGGCGATTGAAACTTTTATTCACGTATTAGGAGTAGCAGCCATGTCTGATATCCTTCAGATTTTGGTTTGATCTCGGCTAAGTATTTACGTCGACGCTACCTAGCGGTAAAAATCACGAGAAATACAAGATCCATTTGTTAGTAGGTGTCACCCCGTTCCTACCTTCCGCCTAGTAGTCAGTAAGAGGAAAGTGAATAAAATTTTTCTTCTAGCAGATGGCACGACCGCGGTCGCATTTCGGCAAGGTGCATTGCATTGGACCCATTGTGGCGCCGGGTTTAAAAAAAATATGTCCTACTGACATTGCTTCATATACATGTTGACGCAGTTTATATTACAATTGCGACCTGCAGGAGAAAAATGGCTACTTCTTTTGTCCAACCTGTGGAAAGAAAATCCTGAAATTCCTATGATGTCATCCTGTGATAAGTAGCCGATGCATAATTTAGTTACTTCAATTTAATTAAAAAGATAGCCGATAGGGATCACTACTGTTCAGGCACAACAGAATTTGTGTTGTTCTCTTCAAAACGACACAAAGCAGAAAGACACAAAGCCATATCGAAACGTTTACTAAACAAGTAACACTTATATTTTCAAACGAAAAGCCCCTGGGGACATAATTGTACGCGAATAGACTAAAAAGACAAGAAATAAAGTGATACCTCCCTTTAGAAAATCTTCTTGTCTATGTCACAAGAAGACTGATGACATAAACTGAAGTCTGCTGCTAATGTAGCCGTTTAACAATGATGTAGAGCAGTGGTTCCCAACCTTTTCCGTACCCCGTACGCCTACTCAAGGTTCCAAAAGGTTGCGTATCCCTTTTTCCAGAACTTGAAAAACACGTTATTTATTGTCATAAATGATCAGGCATACATGGGTAGGAAAATAAAAAACTGAAAACCAAATCAATAAGACACTTTTGAGACTGCTCTGTGGCAAAAATTTGTTCGAATCTTGATTCGATGTCATTAACGGCAATATTTGTTATAGTCAGCTTGGCTGTTTCTACCGGTTTGAGATCACGATAGCACAAAATATATTTACGATCCAGTTTTTAGTTTTACCCCATTACTGCAAACTAATAAATACCAGTCACGGGAATAGTTCTTCTCGTGCTGTGCTAGACAGGAGATTTTTGCAAAACAGAATATTTTCTCTTATGTCAGGAAAATCTCGATAACAGACAAAGACTATAATCAGTGCTTCATGTGAGCACATCGGTGCTCTCATCAAACTGTATCGCAAACTCTAGTAGTTAGCTTAATTCACGACCTGAATGACAATATCTCTTGTCTTCGATTTTTCTTGAAACAATCTTGTTTTGACACGGGAATAGCTTTTACGGCAGTAGGCTAGCTGTTTTGGAACCAATATGATATAACTGAATTTCACTAGGGGCTTGTAATCAGCGGCGTAACGTACGGGTTGCCCCCCCCGCCCCTCAAAAGTGTTCGGCCAGTCGGTAAAAAAGAAACGGGTCGGCGCGAGGTGCCGCGATTTTTCGCAAAAATAGTTACTTTTTCGAAAAAACAATCAAAAAACAATGAAAATGTCCAGTCGCAGTCAGAAAAAAATACCTTGCCCCCCCCCCCCAATTTATTTTTGTTTTGTAAGTGATGTCTCTGCTGGTAATACTAGGCTTTCGGCAATAAAAAAACAAGGAGATGAGACTTTAAAGATACAGGCTAAACCGATTTTGGTACCTTCGCGTACCCCTTGAAAGGGTCTCGCGTACCTCTTTGGGTACGCGTACCATCGGTTGGGAACCACTGATGTAGAGAAGCCTGATGTAGCCACTCAACAATGATGTAAGCATTTCGCAAGTACAAACTAGTTGTATATTTCTAAACCGTTCCTGTTGGTTTGTTTCTTTGTTAGTCACTCCGTCTTGATAAATTCTTTTTAACAATAATATTAATTAATGGTACGGCAATTGTGTCGGAGACAATAAATACAAATGTAGGAACTGATCCTTTCATCTTTAATGGGTCATCGGGAACTAGGCCCTAAGGCAAGCGAGTAACAGGACGGCGTTTATTACAAAAAGTAGACTCCACCTCCGGGATTTTCCGGGAGACTCCGACCGTAATAGAGAAGTGAACATTGGTGGTGCTATCACAGTTCTTTGCTTCCTTAGGGAACCACAGTGCCCTGGCTTAGGTATGGGTCCTGGCGGTGAGTGTTGAATCTTACTTTCCTCTGTTCGTGAACTGTCAGTAGTTCCTTCGTCCTTCAAACTATGACCGTCGAACTTCGTGAGCTAGCAAGCTCGAAGTTCGTCCCAAGTTCGAAACGTCGACTGGGCAAATACCGCCGGAGTCGTAAAAACGGAAATTAAGTAATCGGCTAACTTCAATCAAAAACGCAACTAGTGTCTGGAGCTTAATTTTGTGTTCGGTCAAATGCAATTCCGGAATACCAAGTAGGCACCTGCCTATGGGCTCCGATGGCTTATAGCCTGTTCACACGGGGCTGAAACAGCGGCCGGTTCTCGATCAGCGGCTGATTTATCCGCGTAAATAGCGGTTGAAAAAAATCCCAAAATCAGCTGCTGATCTTCCAAATAGGCGCGTCTTTTCATCGCGGTCACCGGTCGGGATGAACTAAATACTTTGGAATGTGACCTTTGATGACTCTGGGGACAGTAAAAAGACTGTAATTAGGGAAATTAGTCAAGCTTGGCGAGTTTTAGTTCAATCCAGTTCAAATTCTGTCAGAGCAATGTGAACATAACATGACTTTTACATTGAGTATACAATGATTACTAAATTATTTAGAAAAAAAGGTAGAATAATTTTCTAATTTCAATAGCGTATGTTCTGTTTATGTCTGATTTTTTTTTTTTCAATGTTTTTCTTTGATAATAATTTTCTAATTTTTCCATTCAACCTTCAATGAAAAATGACTGAACAACACTAAATGATTGCATTCTGTTCTCGTGTTATTTATATTTGCTATTAGCTATATTTTATGTTCAGTTAAACAAAAATATTTAAATTAATTTTATTTGCTTTTTAACTTGAAATTTACCGAGTCGCCTATAATCTGTCAATAATATTCGATTGTAGCTTTTATCTACTCTAAAGACTACACATCAACTATATTTGACTTTGACAAAGTCACAAGATGTTTGTGTGAATTTTAATTTAATTTGTGTTAACCCCTAACAATTGATCCGTCGTCCCAACAAATCAACAGTTTGGGGTTGACGGGAAAATATTGACAGATTTCAGGCGACTCGTCAATTTTAAGTTAAATAGCAAATTTTAATAAAATTCATTTAAATAATTTTGTTTTTAAATGAAAACATGAAATATAATTAATAATAAGTATAAATAAGACGAGATAAGAATGCAATCATTTAGTGTAGTTCAGTCACTTTTCAGTGAAGGTTGAATGAAAAGTTATTTAAATTGTTATTTTTTTTTAAAACAACGAAAATAAGTATTAGACATAAACAGAACATACGCTGTTGTAATTCGAAAATTATTCTACCTTTTATTTCAAAAACATTTATTAATCCTGTGATGCTTCGTGTAAAAATCATGTCATGTTCACATTGTTCACATTGGTCTAACAGAATTTGAACTGGATTGAACTAAAATTCGCCAAGTTTGACATAATTTTACTAATTACAGTCTGTTTACTAGAGTCATCAAAGGTCACATTCCAAAGGATTTATTTTATCCCTATCGATGACCGCGATGAAAATAAGCGCCTTTTTGAAAGATCAGCGGCGGATTTGGGGATTTTTTTTTTTCAATCGCTATTTAGGCCGCTAATCGAGAATCGGTTGCTGTTTCAGCCCGTGTGAATAAGTTACTATAGGGGACCCGTGACAACCGATAACAAAACACTATTAAAGTAAGGAAGTAATAAATGAGTGATTGATTTTTCACCGGTCATTTTGGAGGCGGAGTATAGTAAAAAGAAGAAAATATAGAAACAAATACAATACACAGGAGAAACGACAATTTGCTAGATGAATTTGATTGGTTCAACGAGAGCTAGAAGCTCATATGGCACTTGCAAGGCTGGTTTAGACGATGAAATATAGAATCTGCCTTTTTGTGGGTATTTTCTGATCGTTTCTAAGCAAAAACCTTGAGTGTAGAATGATTATGGACCCTTGGAGATCATGAGATTGTATCGTTTGGTAAAAGTATTTTATTTTTGAACTTGGCTGTAATGACGCTCACTTTAAAGGCGCTAGAAATTCATCTTTCAGCAAAAACCTTGAGACAAAAACGATAACAGGTCCCTGGAGATCATTAATGTATCGTTTGATCAAGAATTATTTGCATCACTTTTTGGTTAAGATGCGCACTTTAAGGGAGCTAGGTATTCATTTGTGCAAAACCCTTGAGGCAAAAACGATCATAGCCTCATGGGGATTATACTTTGCGGTTAAGAGATCCGATCCCCCTTTCCTCTTAACCGCAATAAACAATTGCGGTTAAGAGTAGTTTAGCCAAGTTTCATCGTCCTAACACATCTGGAAGTACCTTTAATTGCGACCACGGGAACTTCTTCTGTTAATTATTAAATTTCACTGGAATCCGATCACTCGTTCCAAAGTTGTGCATGACTCAGTATTCCGGATTCCCCCTCCCTCCACTCCCCCACGATGATTGGATCAATAAAATATATATCTCCAAGTTAGTTTCAGCGGGTCCCTGATATGCCTGCCAAGTTTTGTCCTGAAAATCCCCCAAACCGCCATCACCCGAATTCTGGGAAACCCCCTCTCCCAAGTATCCGGATGCAGTATAATTGTGTAAACGATTCATCTAGAGCAGATGCTTGTTCTTCCTAGCAAGTTTGACTCGCCTCCATTCTAACCGTTTCTCGAGATTTCCGGTCTCCCCCCCCCCCCCCCCAACTCCCAGCAGCTGTCGGATCCTGCCCGGACTTCAAGTGGGACATCAAAGACATGTCATCTATTTAGTTCTTAAGTTTCATTCCCATCCAGTCACCCGTTCGAAAGTTACGCACTACTCAATTTAAGGGATTCGCCCTACTTACCCCCCCCCCCCATGATTGACGGATGGGAAAACTGATTATTTCCAAGTTAGTTAGGTCGGGACCCTAACACGCCTGCCAGGTTTCATCGTCCTAGCACTAGTCCCCGAAGCCGCGCCGAAACTCGACGGCGCGCCGCCGAAAATAACTCAGCGGGCCGCCGCCGTTGTAGTCGGCGGCGGCGGCCCGCTGGTAAAATTCTGACGCCGTGTCTTTTTAAGTGATATGTATCAGATTCTCTTTGCATTGAGCTTTATCTTATAGGCTCAAGGTTGTTGTTCGGTTTTTGCTGATCAGCAAGTGCACTAACAGAAAAGTCTTCGGTTGTAGCGGCAGTGCAAGAATGACAGTTTCTACCAAAAATTGTATGTTGGCTCCAAACCGTGTAAACAAAGTGCCAAATAGCGTTCGTTCTGCCTGTCGGTTCGTCATTCTGTCCAACTTTTGCTAGTTCAGACGCTTCCGGACAAGCTAGAGGCGTATTTTCGCCGTTCCCCGAGGACTCCACTTGAGGAGTCCCGCGTTTTTGTTTGTCCCAGGGACTCACTCCCCGTATTCTCGCGAGTCCCCACTGACGGGGAATCCTCCGATTATCATCACCATCATCAAAAAGGACTCCCTTTCAGATTCGGAGGGGAATCAGTTTTTGCTGGTGTTGGAGCAATTTAAAAACAATCAGAATAAGCAAAACCCAAAATAAAGTGAATCCAGACTAATTTCGTCAACTACATATTTTTTTTTAGAGGAGTAGGCGTATTCTCGCCGTTCCCCGAGGACTCCACTTGAGGAGTCCCCGCGTTTTTGTTTGTCCGGGGGACTCACTCCCCGTATTCTCGCGAGTCCTCACCGACGGGGAGTGCTCCGATTATCATCACCATCATCGAAAAGGACTCCCTTTCAGATTTGGAGGAGAATCAATTTTTGCTGGTGTTGGAGCAATGTAAAATTAATTAAAAACAATCAGAATAAACAAAACCAACTACATTTTTTTTTAAGAACAAAATCCAATTTCGAAGCATTCCCCGTATTCTCGCTGTTTCTGTACGCGGAGTCCGCATGGAGTGACTCCCTCTATTCTCGCCGTTCCCTTCGATTCCCCGAGGAGTCCTCGGGGAACGGCGAGAATACGCCTTAGGACGGTAAAACTTGTCATTCCTTCTGGACGGTAGCGTAGTTATACTGAACGTTGGCAAACTTTGGAATTCCCTTGAAGCCTCGATTGCTCGAGGATTCCAAATTCCCTAGAAATCCCCTCGATTACTGGAGATTCCCCGGTTGAAGAAATTTTATTTATAGTACCACAGCAGGTACCTTATATATTCAAGGATTGTATGGCACTTGCAGCCTTCGACTCAAGCGCCATGTAGCGACCATGATGTCTCTCCGTCGGTTCGTCTATCCCTATGTCTAACTTTGCTAGTCCCGGCATTTCTATATAAGCTAGGGCTGTGAAGGACTATAAAGGACCGGACTGATCCGGGACCTTGTGACCTTTGGCTTTCAAGGCAGCTGCTCTGCCACTGAGGTAAAAAGGGGCTTTTAAACTTAGTTCGCAAACCACTACAATGGTTACGAAGAAGCAGGCCAAAGGAAGCACTTCACATACCCATGTCACGGGTTTAGATAGTAGATGGAATTTTACACGAGGGACTTGTCCTGTGACAAAAGACGTATTCTTGCTGCCTCAGGGAATGAGAAGGAACGGCGAGAATGGAGGGAGTCACTCCCCAAATTAGTCTGGATCCATTCTATTTTTGGTTTTGTTTATTCTGATTGTTTGTAGTAACTTTACATTGCACCAACACCAGCAAAAATTGATTTCCCTCCGAATCTGAAAGGGAGTCCTTTTTATGATAGTGATGATAATCGAGTATTCACCGTCCATGGGGACTCGTGAGAATACGGGGAGTGAGTCCCTGGGACAAACAAAAACGCAGGGACTCCTCAAAAGGAGTCCTCGGGAAACGGCGAGAATACGCCTAAATAAACCAGCTGATTTGTCACGGTAAAGTCACTTGAGTAGTGTTCCGTTTACACAGATTCTGGTCGCATCCGGTCCAGACGTCAAATGGCACATCCGGGTCCATGGCATGTGTGCCTTCCAAGTTTCTCACTGTCTTCTTTTGGTCCTCATGCACATCATGAAAGTTTCCAGAACCTCCCTCACCCCTACCATGTCCACATGCGATTCTGACACGTAAGTATCATATCTAAGGAATTTGCTCCTGTCACATTCTTGCTATGACCCACAGAGTCACTGGAATGGTAGCCCTTCCAGATTTTGGACCCGTTACCTTACCTTTGCACAATCCAAGTTTCATCCCAATCCCTCTATTCATCTGGTTTCTACGCATGTTACTGAGCCTCTCCTTCCATCCCACCACCATAGTCGGATGCAAGTCAGACACGCAAACGTTGCATCTACGGTAATTAACTACCGAATGATTTGCCCTTGATTCGGAGAACATCCGGAACATTTTTGGTGACACACAACTCCCCCGACGAGACCGGATCCGGTCTCGACCTCAAAATAACATATCTAGGTTTCATGACCTTTGGACGCTACGTATGTTGACCGATTTCCGGCCCCCCCCCCCCCGAAGTCGGATGTGATTCAAGAAACTTATGTCGCATCTAGAGCAACCACCAAGTTTCTCCCGAACCGAAGTACTTCCGGAATTTTAAGGCACACCCCTCCGGCTCCTCGCACCAAGGTCGTATTCAATCCGGACTTCGAAATCACACAACTGAGCCAAATAGTCTTTGTACCGTCCAAGTTTCATCCCAATCTCTATATTTCTTTGCAATGAACGTTCCAAAATTGTTCACATGTTCCAAATATGGAATCCTTATATCCCATCGCAACGTTCCAAAATTCCCAGAGTTCCCCCTCGCTTCCGTGGTCGGATGCGATTCGGCCTTATAAATGGAATATCGCTGTGCTCCTCTGAATCGGGTCACAAGTTTCCGTACTCCCCATACCTCCACCGCCACACGAATGGATGGATTTAATCCGGGAAAACACGGTTTCGCTGAGCATTTACAAGCATGTGAAGTGTCATCATCTTCCGGTTACGTGGAGTGGATGCACAAAAAAGTGAGACAGATGGATCACCATTACGGTAACTATATGGCACTTGAACCGAAAACTGCAAGTACCAGAAAAATTGCAAAAACTTGTTGGAAAACTGAAAAATAACCGCAAAAAGGCTAAAATTAGAGCAAACGCCAATAAGCCAGCGGCGCGACAACGCAGACTGACCGATCGGCCGACGAAAAAGTGATCGGCGTATGGCACTTGGCCGGAAGGCAAGTGCCATAAAAGCAAGCCTCCTCAAATTGTTCCGATGGAGGAATAATTTGCGAGGGGGGTCCCCAAACTTCGACTCACTGGGGGTATCTATAGGGTTTACCTGGCACTGGATCAGGCGGCGTGAAAATATGACACCAAATATACGGGAAGACGAATCGACGGGGCCTGGATTACTGATACCTTGTTTATTTAAGTATCTACCAAAGGTTTGTATCCCGGCAAAAGACGAGACAGATAAGAGAAATAAAACAAGAACTAAAAATAGCAAGGTATGCACCATGTATTTTAGCCAAGGGTCGAAGACGCTCCCAGCATAGAAATGGAATATCTAGTACACGTGATCTAGCCAACTACCAAGTTCCATCCGGATCCAAGAACTCGTTCGAGGGCAATGCATGTCACAAGATATCCAGGAACCCGCCTCCGACTCCCTGACTGTGCTCGGATCCATCCGGGACACATAGGTCTTGTGACTGTCCTGCCCAACAAGTGCCGATTTGATCGCCCTCTACTCTAAGCGAGCCAGAAGATCTCCGGTACTCCACCAACTCCACCAGTCGTTGCCAGATCCAGCCCAGAGCCTCGTTTTTGTTGCATGCTGCAGGTCCACTTCTCGGCCGATTCCGGACTGATTCTTTCTACATCCGTTTTTGCACTGCAGCGCTTCCGAGGAAGACGGCAGCGCTTCTCGAGAATCACGGACTTGCTCCCCGACCAAGTCCGTGCTTCCCTGCAAGATGATGCAGCGCTGCCGCTTCAACCAAGAAGAAAGTGAATCCAAAAACGCATATTATGCAAAAGCAAAGAAGTGCTGCAGCAGCGATGCGGCAGTGCTATTGCAATAAAAACGAGGCCCAGACCTCCAAGCGGACCGGCTGGGGCATGTCCATGTATTCTTGCTAACTGTAAGGTTTTGCCTAGATGGGATTCCGCTGTCGGTAGCTGTGCATGCTACAAGATTCCCAGAGAATTTATTGTGCCCTCCTAAACTCCCCCACTGAGGTTGGATCGGGACCGGAAACATAAATGTCACATCTGAGCTTTTGCTCCTGTCTCTCTTCAGATTTCATTTGAACACGGAAACTTCCAGAAAGTGTAAGCCCACCCACCCCTCATGGGTGGGGAATGGCACATCTGGGGCCCATGCTCAAGTTTCGTCACTATCTCTCCATCCGTTTAGACCCCATGCGCATGACAACATTTCCGGGATCCCCTCCAACTCCCCCACCGCATCCACGTGCGATCCGGATAATGTTACACCTGGAGCTTACGCTCCTACCACCTACTGAGTTCCACTCGATTCTTAGCACTTCTGCAAATGTCCGGTAACTCCCCCCACAGAGGCCACAATATTCCGGATTCCCCCTACCTCCGCTAACGCACGGCATTGAGCATCGGGTCGGGTCCTTTAGACACGTGCCAAGATTCTAGCCTATTTGAAAGTGCTCGAACTAGCAAAACCAAGATAGACCGAAAAATTCGGAAATACAAATAAACAGCAACTTGAGAAGAGTCGGGAAATAGCTTTTATCCATGGTCCTTGAAGGCTAATAAACTCGATGGGATTGTTGTCGAAGAAGCTCTCTGTCGTCGGGACCTTTGACTTGTATTTAATAAATCCCTAAGTCAGAAACACGGTTTGTCTCGTGTTTCGAAAGCATTTATTATACAAGAGCCAGGTTTAAGCATTAAACTCGAGAAACACAGAGAATCCCCCTTGTCTTTCGTACTAGCTTCATGCATAAATATTCCTTCATTCCTTATATATAAATATTCCTTTTTCCAACTTGAGCGGCTTTGAAATATAGGGCCGAAATATAGCTCTAATGAAATTCAGCTGACTTATCCGTTTTGCACTATCAAATAAGCTTCATACATGACCTAACCTCCAGAACACAGCGAGTACGAGTGGATGGCCAGCTTAGTACCACGGAGGTGAATGTTCTTAGCGGTGTACCACAAGGAAGTGTTCTCGGTCCCCTTCTCTTTAACATTTACATAAATGACATCAGCTCTCCGGTTATGCTATACGCTGACGACACTAAGCTGTACAGAGGCATAATGGGACTGAAGGATGCGGAGTCTCTTCAAAAAGGACCTTGATAAGATCTGCCAGTGGACGACTAAATGGGCCATGGAGATCAATACCGATAAATGTCACCACCTTCGTCTTGGCCCCACCAACCTTAACCATCGGTACACCTTAGACGGGAGGACGATTTTGGGAACCACCTCTGAGCGTGACCTCGGGGGTAGTAATGGACACAGATCTAAAATTCTCAACACATTACGAAACTATCATCAAGAAAACCACAAGAACTGTGGATCTTACGAGAAGGACATTTACAGTTAAGGACAATTCCCTATTTTATTTAAGGCACTAGCTCGCCCACTAATTGAATATGGCCACGCAACAACAAGGCCCTTCTATATCAAGGACGTTATCGCCATTGAGCAAGTTCAAAGAAGAGCAACAAAAACAGTACCAGCCATTCGCCAACTGCCTTATGAAAACCGGCTTCAGAAACTATGATTACCTAGTTTATCTTACAGATTTCTTCGAGGTGATTTGATCGAAACTTTAAAATTTGCCATAGTTATTATGATAATATTAGGCCTGATGATGTCTTCGCTTTCAATCACAACGGTCTCAGAGGAACAACTTGAAACTGAGTGGTAAGAAATTCAGAAAAGACATCGGAAAATGGAGCTTTAGAAACCGAATAGTAAAATATTGGAATAATCTCCCAGAAAATGTTGTGAATGCCGAAAATATCAACCAATTCAAAGCAGGTGTCGACTACCACCTGGCTCAAATTGAATTTAGTGTGTAAAGTGTACCGAGAAATTTATAGAGGCGAAAGCCTTATTATTGCAATTATATATGACCAAATAACACTTAGTATGGCACTTGCCGTCGTCATCAACTCAAAGTGTCATATACCGATCGCTTTTCCGACGGTCTTATCGGTCGGTCTGGTTATCGTGAGTTTGGGTTCTTCCGGATGGGCTGATACGAAGGAAACCTGTCAGGAGGATTAGGGACCTGACCAGATTGAGTTGGAAATTGTCATTTAGCAGATCCAACTATCGAGGGGGGTGTGGAGAGAGGGTGAATCCAGAATGTTGCGTGCATAACTTTCGAACAAGTTAACTGATCTGGATAAACTTGACACCGGACAAAACCGCATGTCCTAGATATTCTCGGGTCTTGACTGAATCTGGCAACTGGGTGGGGGGGGGGCTTGTGGCATTAGAGGGTATTTTTAGACGGTCTAGGACGAGGAAAGTTGTTATGCGTTTAGGGACTTGATCAGATTGACTAGGAAATTGTCGCTTCCCAAATCCGTCCATCCAGGCATGAAGGTTGACGGATGAAGTGACCAGACCACGAGCCAGGTGTTCTGCTTCGGATGTGGACTGAATTCTGCTACCAGAAGTTGTGAAGCACACTTAGGGTTGAGGATTCGGGACGGGACTTGGCAAGAAGGACAAGCATAAGCCCTAGTTATACCCCTGATAAACCAAGACTGGATGCGGGTGCTGTGAAGGAGATGGAGAGGAGATCCCGAAAATCTTATAGCATGCATAAATCTCAGACAAGTGATCCAATTTGGATGGAACTTGACAGCTGACAACGGTACAACTCACAGATGTCCTATTTACAATGCAGTACTATATCTGCCCGCTCCGGTGGGAGTTAGGAAATGCATTAGTCCACTCTGGAATGCGTGATCCGATTCGGATTGAACATGATAGCTGGCATGTCCTAGATGCTCAGTTACGGATCTGGACCGGAGTCAGCCACCGTGGGGGAAGTTAGAACAGGTCCTAGAAATGTTGTGATGTACTTATGGCGAAGAGATCGGAATGGGGCTTGGCTTGCATGACTAGTCGTCGAGGGAGTTCGAGGAATTTCGGAAGAGCGATCCTACCATGAGGTCGCGAACTTTAGCTGATATACATGCCCTTGCAAATGCCATTCGGGTTTCAGCCATTTTTTCCTTTTTTTATTCCGCCTTGTATTAAACTGAGCATTGACCAGATCGTATCTGGGCTCTTTGGGGGAGTTGGAGGGGGTGTACCGGAATTCCGGTGATCGCGAGTTAGGATACTTCCAGATGTGCTCAGGACGATGAAACTTGGCAGGCATATTAGTGACCCGGCCAATAGACTAAGAACCCGACACAATGCCCTAGGAAAACTAGGAAACTTGAATAGAGCCCTAGGAAAACTTTCGTCCTGGATCCAACCATTTCTAGCGGAGTTAAGGGAAGGAGAATCGTCGCTTCCGTCCGATTCGAGTGAAACTGTATGGGTGATATGAAGTAAGGACCTAGGGAGGGGGGGGCTTCCCCCCCCCCCTAAAGGTCCTGAGAAAGTACTTTCGTCGGGCGAAGCCCGGCGAAAGTTCACTTGTTTGTCGGCGCGAAGCGCCGGCAAACATAGACAAAATAATATTTTGTATGCTTTTTATCAGGCATCGGTCGATCCGTCGGCACATCGGGTGTTTTTATATGCAAGAAATGAAATCCTGCAAACGTTTGTCGGGCAAAACACTGAAGAAATCGAATTCTGCATGCTTTTGTCGTGCCTCGGTATTCTCGTTGGCACATCGGGTTCTTTTTATACAGAAGGAATCCAGAAGAAATAAACACAAATTAAGTTTTTGTCGGGCATCGGTCGACTCGTCGGCACATCGGGTTCTTTTTATACGCGAGAAATGAAATCCTGCAAATATTTGTCAGGCAAAGCACTGGAGAAATCGAATTCTGCAAGCTTTTGTCGTGCCTCGGTTCGTCGGCAGATCGGGTTCTTTTTATAGAAAAGAAATCCAGAAGAAATATTTTTTTATGCTTTTGTCGGGCGTCGGTCGACTCGTCGGCATATCGGGTTCTACTTATACGTAAGAAATCAAATTTTGCAAACTTTGTCGGGCGCACCCAGGAAGTTTAAGTTTCATTGGCACAAGGGGTTATTTTTACACGTATGAATCAAGTTCTGTACAGTCTAGTCGAGCAAAACACAGAACAAATCAAATGCTCGATGGTTTTGTCGGGCGTCGGTATTCTCGTCGGCACATCGGGTTCTTTTTACAAAAACAAAAAAAAAATCAAATTCTGTAACTTTTTATCGGGCGCCTGCCGAAAGTTCAAGTCTCGTCGGTACATCGGCTTCTGCTTCTAAATACACGTTCTTGACAATCTTGTCGGGCAAAACACAGAACAAATCGAATTCTGAATGCTTTTGTCGGGCGTCGGTGTTCTTGTCCGCACACCGAGTGTCTATACGTAAGAAATCAAAGTCTGCAAACATTTGCCGGTCGCAAACTTTTCCGGAAAAATACAGATTAAAAAAAAATTCGCCGGCGTTGCTTAGTTCAACTTGTTCTGGGTACAGTCGTTGGAAGTTTCGCTTCTTAGCAAAAGTTTAAACGAAAAGCCGAATATGTGAAATTAAATATATGTATTTACATCAAAGGAACAATGTAAACTGATGCATTACAGTAAGTTTTACACAAAATTTCGCCTGCGGCGCATTTTGTAGTATTCCCTATTTGGACGAATGGAGTATCATTTAGTTTTCCTTTTAGGATAATAATTCTTGTGGTTTCGAACACGTTAAAAGCCGGAAATTGTATGGTACTATAGCTGAATTTTCCGCAAAAAAACAGATTAAAAAAATTTCGCCTGCGGCGCTTCGTTTTACTTGCTTTGGTACAGTCGTTGGAAGCTTCGCTTTCCAGTGAAAGTTAAAATGAAAAGCCGAATGTGTGAACTTTAAAACACGAAATTATACCAAAGGAATAACTTCAATTGATGCGTTGTTACAGTTTCGCCTGCGGCGCATTTTGTAGTATTCTTTATTTAGAAGAACAGTGTTTCATTTAGCTTGGCGTTTTAGGATTGAAATTCGCTGAAACACGTTAAAAGCTAGAACTTGTATGGTAGGTATAGTTAAATTTTTCCGGAAAAAAAGGCAGATTTAAAAAATTTCGCCTGCGGCGCTCAGTTTAACTTGTTCTTGGTACAGTCGTTGGAAGCTTCGCTTTTTAGCGAAGGCTAAAATGAAAAGCAAAATAAGTGAACTTAAAATACGAAATTACATCAAAGGAATAATCTCAACTGATGCATTACAGTTAGTTTTACCCCGATTCTATTCTGTGCTGGCGGGAAATGTACGCCGTTGCCGCGAAGCGGCAACGGCGCGTTTTGTCGGCAAATTTTTTAGTCCGTCGGCACAAACCGGACGTCCCCCCCCCAAAGGTAAAAGGCTAGTGACGCCCCTGGTCCAGACCACACGTGGCCATGGTTGGAGGAGTTGGAGTGTGTCCGGAAACTTTGTGACATGCCAAAAAACAAACAAACGGGCCGAATGTTATGCAAGTTGAACAGTACCGAGTTTATGCGGCTTAGGTTTGCTATTTGGCATCCGGAGCGGATCCTGCCATGGTAAAAGGAGGATGAAGTGGGAACCGGAAATTTGAAGTTATACTCCGATTCGATTCAAACTTGCCAGGAAGAGGAGATGTCGGAGGTAAGAAGTTTATGTGTCTGAATCGTATTCGTCCACAGTAGGGGCAGTTGAAGAGAGAGTCTCGAAAATCTTATGGGTTGCATCGAGGTCAAACGAGGGGTGCGATTTGAATGAAACTTGGACGCCTTAGATGACATACTTTTGGGTCCGGTTCTTAATCCGACCACGGTTGGGGGAGGGTTACCGCACTCAGGGGTGTCGCAAGTGCATTTTTGGTGGGGGTTGCAGAGCTAATATCTTACCGAATCTTTCAAAATTTTACCGAATCCTAGAACTAAGAATTCGAGCTTTAAATTATGTAACGGTAACGATTACGTAGGAAGAGTAACAATAAAAGGCAGCATGAACGACGATAAGCCAACTACTAGGCGGCGTTTTGGCGAAGCCCACATGGAGAATGCGTTGCCGGGCATGATTGCAGTAACAGTTAATATATCTATTATAGCCAATAGAAAATTAAAACGAGCGCAGCAGGCGAAAATTTTCGAAATCCATTTTTTTTCGTTTTTGTAGGCTAAAATTTAACTGCTTCTCTTACAAATTCTATGATTTACCGTTGATGAAATACCAAGACTCTTAAGAAGTTCTAGAAAACGGATGGAGCGACGTTCCGGCAGCAGCAGCAACTGTAGTCTAGTCAATATACTACCTATGATACCATAAAGTGAGCGCCGCCGGCTAAATTTTTTTTTGCTTTTTCCTGCCAAATTTAATTTCCATCCAAATTCTACCTTTTAATGTATCGAAATCTCAATCCTAAAACTGGCTTAAAACCCCGTCAAATGACGCGCCCTTCCACAAAATAGAGAACATTACGAAAAGTGCTGCAGGCGGAATTTTCGAAATATTTATGATTAGATATTCTTTTTGGGATCCAGAATAAAAGTAAGGACTTTCGATGATATCATAGATCATCCCTTTTGTCTGCGACCAGTGCTTCACTCGACCTCTTCTGAGTTTCGAGGTTCGTGGTCACTTCCGAATCCTGGCAATTAAGAACGAATAAGCTACCGAATCCCAGTTATTATACCGAATAAGTTTAGACCGATAGCGTGTTCGGGATTCTGTATAACCACGTATCCCGGTTATTATACCGAATTGTTTTGGTTTCGAAAGACTACCGAGCAATATTCATATTCGGTATACTTTCGTCGAAACTGGAACAAAGTCAGGATTCGTGGTTAACTTCCGAATCCTGGAAATTATACTTAATAAATTACCGAATCCCAATCATGACACTGAATAATTGTGAACAAATATTCGGGAGTCTGTGTCACTACGGAATCTCCACAAATATACCGAATAGTTCCGGCATCGACAAATTACCAAATGATTTCAGTAAATTCTCTCACCAAATTCGTGATAACTACCGAATACTGGCAATTATACCGGATCCCGATCATTATACCGAAGTGATTTATACAGATAGCTTATTTAGGATTCTGTATAACTACCGAACAAAAAAATACCAAACAATTTTAGTAAAAGATCCGGCCCAAAATTTTACCGAATCTCAAAAAGGGGGGGGGATGCTGCACCCCCGCACCCCCCCCCCCCTTGGGACGCCCCTGACCGCACTATCCCACAAATGCTGGAAAGGGGAAGGGGGAGGGTACCACAAATACTGTGAAACGTCTGGGAATGAAACGAGCGGATCTAAACTCGGAAGGTAGAAAAGTCATTTGCCCTAGATGATCCGAGGAGATTTCGGAATATGGTCAGACTCGAGTGAAACTAGATAGGTGGTAATAAAATATCCTCCATTCTAGGTCCGAACCTAGTCGGGTTGAAGGGGGTATTTTGTGACGTTCTCATCTATTTTCTTGCACCACCTACTCGTAACAAGTGCCGTATGAGCTCGTAGCTCTTGTTTTCTTATTGTTGAATAAACACCTCTCTCTGTCATGCCTCTCACTCTCATGATGGCTGGCCAGAAGCCCAACACTAAGATGTACCAGTGAGCTCATCCTCGATGAAACATTTCTCAGGGATTGAGGGATCGCTGGGATCCCCCAACACACTTAATTTGTGAAATTTTGCTAGATTCGTGGGATCCCTGGGGGATCGTGTTGTTTCCCTGCTAAAAATTTAACGTATAGGTGCGATTTCTCGTGTTAACTAATTTAACACATGCCAATAATATTTTACGTTATATACTTTCGTGACACGTGATACATGAAAGGGTCATAACATACATATATTCGGCATTTGTCATTACATATAACACTTGGGTGCGCATCCATGTGTTACATGTTATCAAACTTATGACGTTTTGTTGGACGCCTTGATTGGCACTGATTTTGTAATGAACTTTGCTCGTACACTGTCAGAAGTTTCATAACTGCAACACAAGGATGCGCGGTTTCAACAGACAACACTCAAGAGACAACCCTTGGGGTTGTAATCTGTTGTCGCAGGAACCGTTATGCATGACGTGTAAGCAGTGCCAAGAAGAACCGAAAAAACACCAAAAAAGTATCTGTTCAATTTTCCGCTTTCATGACGACAAACAAAAAAGCCAGCAGATGCTTCTTTCGCAATTTGTCGGCTCTTCCTGACAATCATTGGCGTCACGACAAGGGGGGGTCCCCCCCCCCCTGAATGTTGTCGACCAATCGGTAAAAAATAGCAGAAAGGACCAGTTGGCGGTCGGTAAAAACAGTCGATTTTTTTCTTGGAAACTGTCGATTTAAAAAAAGGCGGTTTTTCGTATAAATAGTCGATTTTTTCTTAAAAATAGTAGTTTTTCTTAAAATAAGACGATTTTTCGTCAACACAGTCGTTTAATTCTAAAAAATTGTCGTTTTTATCTGTAGAAACAGTCTGTAAAAGGACCAGCCAGTCGGTGAATACCTTCCCCCCCCCCCCAAAAAAAAAAACATTTTGCCTACTAACGCATCTGCTGGCAATGCTTGTTATGCAAACATTTTATGAATAACGTTTGTTACTACAAATTAGATCCAAGTGTTGTCTATTGAACCGCGCATCCCTGTGTTGCCTGTTATGAAACTTCTGACAGTGGAGTCAATCAAGGGACGTGACAGCCTTATTTCAGCGATATATTAATTTATTTCTTCTCGTGGTTTTTAAAATGTCGTTGTGGATGTTTTAGACAATAGGAACTCGGAGGACCCGAACGATCAAGAAACGAAGAATTCGAGGAGGAACAGGACCAACTTTACGTCAGACCAACTTAAAGAACTTGAGCAACTGTTTGAAGAGACACACTATCCGGATGCGTACATGCGAAGCGAAATTGGAAATCGACTGAAGTTAAGCGAATCCAGAATTCAGGTACTGCATTCAACTACTTCGCTCTTTAGTTTCTTGTATGTCAAGGATAGTGAGGAAAAGTTGTCTATTAACTGAAACCTATTGTAACACATCCTACTTTCAGAAACTCCTCAATAAAATAAGCTTTCTAAGAAGCTAAAGTTTCCGAATAAATTCCTTAATACTAAGTGTGCTTCAAGCCGTTAAGCCTTTCAATTAGGCCTGAACGAGTGGTAGTTTTTATAAATATTGGTAAGAGGTTTGAACACACCCTGAATCTTTCCGCTTGACAGGACAGATAGAAGTTGACATGGTCAACCCCACATTCAATCACAGAGGGATCACATGATCCGTCCTGGCCGAATGGCTAGAAATGAACTCATAAATGAAGGGTCGTCGGTTCGAATCCCGGTTCTGCCGACCGTATGGTTTGAGTAGCGTGAAGGTGTAAGACAACCAAAAGTCCGCCCAGCTTCAAATGTACCTGTAGACAAAGGTGGTCACTCTTAAGTATCGTAGATACAGCATTGTATTTATAAAAGTGTTCCCAAAAAATAACACCTTCGTAGTAGTGTTCATTCAGTGGAAGGGCGTCTCGTTCATGTAAGGTCATTTTTAGGTCTGGTTTCAGAATAGAAGAGCGAAATGTCGGAAACATGCCAATTCTCGACACCTTGGTCGAGGTAAGATGATTTATTTGTACTGTAGTTTTCGACCCTAATCCTTGTGTTCCCATATTCCCCGGCCATCATTTCAGTCCTTCTGCAGCTCTTTGTTTCCCGCTTTTATTAATGGTTCTGAAGTCGGCTGTTCACTCTGTGGCAGCCCTGTGCAGATCTTGGGAGCATTGACCTCTTCTCCCTCCCCCCACACTCTTTGAGGAATGATCGACCATTACTGTCAAGATCCCTACTTGAGAACTCATCAGGGCAGTGGTGTAGCAGAATATCTTGGAAACTTTGTCGTAATCCTTTGGTTACCCTCTTCCCCTGATCGTTAGCTAGAGTGACACGAAATCCCATGAGCCCTTTGAGAATTTCGTCTTGCTTGACATTCCCTAGCATAGGCTCACTGCTATTCATTGATTTGATACATGCAATAAGGTGTTATACAGATTCCTCTCTTCCTCGGGGAGCGCTGCAATAGGGTGTATAAAGAGAGTAGACCGGGGTTCTATTTGGCTGATGCAGAGCCAATCAGGTTTGCGTTTTATTTGAAGTTCAGAGTACAGCGGGAGCGGACGGCGAACTGTAAATATTCGTTTTATTCATGGCGGTCTACGTCAGAAGGTACGCTGAACTGTTCTCTGCCCCACCCAGCGTACAAACTAGCGGGTCCGCTGGCACTCAGCGGGCGGCCCGCAAATAAAACGACTTCGGTGACCTCGCGCCTTCCCACCGTACAAATAAAGCATTGTCCTAATAGATGTAATAAGGTGAATAGCGCTATACGCGATGTTTACGTCTTAATACACACGCCTGTTCAAATACAACCCAAGAGGTTCTTATCAATGCGGCATCCGGTGTTGCCAAGGTAAACAATTTTTCGAGCTCTAAAAATATCCGTAAAGGTTCTTAGTACTACTTGAGGTACACAAGTACAATATAACGCAAATTATACTCTGAAAAAGCTATTAAAATAACAGATGGACAGTATTGACCCTCGAACTGACGAAAAGCCGTAGTAATAGAACAAAAACGTGTTTTTTTAAGAAAAGTTGTTTCTTTAGCTTCCAACAAGGTAGAACTGTTGTGCTTTCTTTGGCAACCCTGACGACGCTGCGCCTCTCCTCGGCCCGCTGGCGGAACCAACCAAGCGATCTGATTGGCCCTGCATAAGCCAGAATAGAACGCTAGTCTATTCTCCTTATTCACCTTATTACAGCGCGCTCCGAGGAAAAGAGGAATCTGTAATAAGTCTTATACGCGGTAATACACCTTATCACACCAATTAGAACAATGCTTAAGCATTGTCCTAATAGGTGTAATAAGGTGAATAGCGCTATACGCGATGTCTACGTCTTAACACACGCGCCTGTTCAAATACAACCCAAGAGGTTCTTATCAATGCGGCTTCCGGTGTTGCCAAGGTAATACAATTTTTCGAGCTCTAAAAATATCCGAAAAGGTTCTTGGTACTACTTGAAGTACACGAGTACAATATAACGCAAACTATACTGTAAAAAAGCTATTAAAATAACGGATGGACAGCATTGATCCTCGAACTGACGAAAAGCCGTTGTAAAAGAACAAAAACGTGTTTTTGTTAAGAAAAGTTGTTTCTTTAGCTTCCAACAAAGTAGAACTTTACTGCTTCCCGTGGCAACTCTGACGGCGCTGCTCCTTCCTCGGCCCGCTGGCGGAACCAACCGCGATCTGATTGGCCCTGCATAAGCCAGAATAGAACGCTAGTCTATTCTCCTTATTACAGCGCGCTCCGAGGAAAAGAGGAATCTGTAATAAGTCTTATACGCGGTAATACACCTTATTACACCTATTAGGACAATGCTTTAAAAGGACAACGAACAGTCCGCTGTACTGTGAACTTGAAAAAAACGCAACTCAGGTCGCTTATTTGATCTCCACCAGCGAGCCGAGGAAAGAGCAGCGTCACCAGTGTTGCCAGGGGAAGCACTAAGGTTATACTTTATTGAAAGTTCAAGTTTTGTTGAATGCATTTTGTTCTGTTACGACTGCTTATTGTAAGTTCGAGGTCCAATGATCTGTTAATTTAGTACTTTGTTACGATATAACGGGCGTGAAATTGTAGCCTACTCTTGTACTTCAAGTAGTAATAAGAAAGCTTTTTCTGATCTTTACAAGCTCGAAAAATTGTATCAGTATAGCAACACCGAAGGCTGCATGAAAAGAACCTTTCACTTTGGATTTGATCAAGGGGGTTTAACGTAAAAGTCACCCTGACATTAGGTAAAGCGCTGTGTAGCTTGTTATACATATTTGAAAAATGCGTAAAGCACCAGTTTATTTCCAGTGGAAATACAAATTTCCATGATTTAAGGCGGCTTCAAATTACGCCGTTTCTGTTCTGATCGAACCCAGCTCTGTTCTTCGTTTCATGAGACCTCTAACCTTTCTTAGTACTTTTCGGATCGCGTGTACATCCTGTTTGCCCTATTTGAATATTTTTAACGAGACTAAAAAAGGTCTCTTAAATTCCAGCCAATGAAGATTTGTATCCCAGCCGCTTTGTCGGATGCGACCCTGCGAGCTCGTTCCCGCCCAATAAAAAGCCAGTGCAATCAAGTGCAGAAAAGGAACCTCCTCGTTCACCTCCTAGAATACGGCCTTTGCAACCTGTCCCAGTGTACCCCTTCGTTCATCCCGAAATCGCTTTTGCCTACTGGATACTCCAGCGAGACATTGGACAATTTCAGTTTCCAATAACATGAACTATGAACCGATAAAGTACAAGTTGGAAACTGCCATAGCCCAGCCAATGCAAAATGCGTGTTAGTGTACTTGTGTTTCTTGTTAGTGGACAGGATATCTCCAAAAGGTAGATTATCCAGTTTCGTTGTTAAAGGACCGCATTCCTGCAGACATCGACGCACAGTAGCTGATTCATCATCGCCTGGTACTTTGGGAATTACGAACGTTCCCGATGATTTTTTATGTAATTCCCCAAGTCTGGAGGTGTTAACGGGGTACCATGAATCATGAACAATCCTCAGCGTGCTAAGGTTCTACGTAGATCTGATAGTCTAGCGATCTAATTTGTGTTTATATAAACACAAAGTCGCTACACCAGCATCATAATTTTGAGGGCCATACTTTAGATGATTGTAGCGTCAGGTCAATTGGCAGAAGTCCTGTACCTTTCACTGAATGAGTGACTCCAAGTCATCACGATGGTAGAGAAACTTCTATCGCCCTTTCTGATGTGGGCAGGATTTACTGGAAAAATTAGAATAACACGAATAAACACTAGTTGCGGTTTTGCTCATACCATGGTATCTGTTACTACGGTAACTGGATCTGCAATTAGTGGTGTTTGCAGTTTTCGTGGTATCTGATACGGTACTCTGCAAAAACGACTATTACCAAAATTGCCCTTTTCCAAGTCATCCCAAAAGAAAAACAGATATCCAGTTACATCACTAAGTGCTAAACTTCCTTCTCACCAATCTGACAAAATTTGATGGAAGTGAGATGACTTTTCAGATACCACGACCAGTTACCACGGCCGGACCGTAGTATCTGAATATCTGATACCACGATAACTGCAAACACGCCTTTTGACCGTGGTGTCAGATACCATGGTATGTGCAAAATCGACTTTAGACCGTGGTATCACAAACCATGGTATCTGCAAAAACGCAACTACTGTTTCTGCGGCTTGGTTACCTTACACTGTTAGCTCTTGTCTTTCACTCGATGACTTCGTACCGACAGCTTTCGTCGCCTGGCAGCAAGAATAAATAGTACAGGCGTATTCTCGCCGTTCTCCGAGGACTCCTCGGGGAATCAAAGAGAACGGCGAGAATAGAGGGAGTCACTCCACGCGGACTCCGCGGACTCCGCGGACAGAAACAGCGAGAACACGGGGAATGCTTCCAGCATGGATTTTGTTCGAAAAATAGATATGCAGTTGACGAAATTAGTCTGGAGCCTCTTTATTTTTGGTTTTGTTTATTCTGATTATTTTTAATTAATTTTACATTGCACCACCACCAGCAAAAATTGATTCCCCTCCGAATCTGAAAGGGAGTCCTTTTTGATGATGGTGATGATAATCAGAGCATTCCCTACGGCGAGAGTACGCCTTATGGGAATATTTTTCAACAGCTCCGTTCTTTGTCACGGGAGTTCTCAACAGTGGTCTCCGGTTATTCTTATAGGCGTTTTTGCATCCACCGGTGAAGACTCACCAGTCTTATAACCCGTTCTTGAACTAACCGGTGTCCAGTTTTATCTCACCGGTGCGGATAACCAGAATCTGCTCGAGAGCCCGGCTTTACCGAGAAGTTAGCACCTTTTCGTCAATTGACGGGGTTTCGAGCAAAACCCAGAATTTAGTCCGTTTTTTTCGCTCATCGGAACCTACAAATTAATGATTTTCATAGGCTTTTCCCTCTGATCTATGAGTTTTTGTTATTATTTTGTCCGACCAGCAGGCAAAAAAACGCCCCCGAAAGGCACCCCCCCCCCCGAAATAAATTCCTGGATACGACCCGCCGGTAACTACCAACCGGTGAACCAAAAACGCGTTACAAGAGAAGAATCGGACACTGATGACAAAACACCAGAGACAACCCGGAATGCAACGAACGTAGCTAATGGAGGTGTCTAGTTAGGTTACTACAAGAAGGTATTTCAGCTGGAATGACGTGCGCTTTCAACCATGCCCAAATGTGCAGGGGCGTCACGACTGGGAGGGGGGGACGCCCCTCCCCAATGCTGTCGGCCAGTGGGTAAAAAATAACCGAGTCGGTGCCAAGCGCCGCGACTTTTCGTCAAAACAGTTGATTTTTTTTACGAAAACAGTCGCTTTTTCTGAAAATCAGTCGATTTTTCGTCAAAACAGTCAATTTTTCTGAAAATGAATCGCTTTTTTTTCAAAACAGTCGTTTTGTTCTTGAAAATAGTCTTTTTTCTGCAAAAAGAGTCGGTAAAATTTACCACCAGTCGGTAAATGCCTTGTCCCCGCCCCCAAACATTTTGGCTGGTTTAACGCCTCTGCAAGTGTGTGTTTAATTTTTATTGTGCAGTAACAAACAGTGGCGAGGGATTCTGTTTTGTGTTTTAATAAAAGTGAAGACATAAAATGAAGCTTGGAAAGTTTTCACCCTGTCTTCGCGACCTGTAGTGCGGACACACTATCAGGATAAGGAGCTCCCGGACTGGTTTTCCTGCCCTGATTTTCGGCACCATCATCACTTTCATGAGGTAAAGTTGAAATTTTGGCAATTCGATGATGAAATTGCAGGAAAACCCGCCGGGAAATCCTGATCGTCAGCGCGCTCCACCTTTACAACAATAATAACTATTAGATACTATTCCGTTCAGCCTTCTCGAAACAGTAACTAATAGTAACTGTTTGCTTACTATGCTCGGGAGCGTAGTAAGCGTGGTTACTACGCATCTCTGTGAGTGATTGGTCGGATTCGCCCGTGGCAAGATATTCTGCTGGAAAATAGAAAAATCATTCCAGCCGTGACGGCAAAAAGTCAGAATTCATGACGTCAGCGTAGTAACTACGGTAAGTAGGGTACAACACGCTCTGTGTGTTCGCACTTTTAGCATGCTTTTGGAGCGAGAGCAAGACTTCCCGGTATTCCCGAGCGAAATTTGGGACTTATTTGTGTTCAGCTATTATCAGGTTTAAATAAACTCTAACCAGAAAATCTGTTTAAGGGTCGCTAATCCTTAATAAACCGTAGTCAGAAATCTCTACCCCTCCCATCATAACTTAGCATGTTCTTGGCGCGGGTGAGACTTCCCCAGTATTTAATGGAGACAATCGTCGAAAATCCGTGATAATCTCAGCGTAATCAGATTCGATTGTTGCCGTTCCCAAAGAAATGTAGGAGCGTTCCAGGTTTGCACCAATCTGGAAAAGTGCGCGAATGAACCTTTAATGGAATTAGGTACCCCTCAGGGGAGACACTTGTCGACATAACGCAGGAATAAATCTGGAAGGGGGAGAGATTAGGGCTTTTCGGGACTAATAGCGCAGTTTAAGTATTTTAGAAATCGTCATCTGTTAAGGTTCAGGGTTACCTTTATTTATAAACAAATGTATCTTTAACACTTCCTATTGCTGAGAGCAGAGCTCGAGCGCACACGAACAAAAAAAAAGTAAAACTAAAAATAACTTCAACATGACGAATCATACCCATTAATATCCATCCGCTAAATAATCATACAGCTAACCGAAAGCATGGCTAAGGCACAGTCACAATTAAACAAACATAAATATATAAAAAAGAAATAAAAGTAGACAAAGATGGGAATAATCAGTTGCTATCCACCATTCAGTTGCTATCCACCATTCAGTTGCTATCCACCATTCATAGCGAACACACCTGAACTCGTTTAACCAGTGCTTGTGTCATACCGACTGTAGGAATCTCATTGGATTATTCACCTGCTGATGATTTGGATTATATTTGACGCTGTTTGAAGCTGGGGGGTCGTAAAAAAGCCCCCCTTGCGTGTAAGTCTTTGGCTTATGTTACTTCAAATTTCTAAGTAGTAGTCTATGATGTCAGCCTGGCAAATTGGAGATGTTGCTGTTGCGAAGTTCCAGGGCTACCCTCTGTGGCCGGTTAAAATCGGTAAAAACAAGCAAGCTTCGGGCCCAACAAAATTCACTGTTTTCTGCTACGGGTCGCATGACTTTCAGATAGTCCCTCCCCAAAGTCTTCACGACCTGAAACTGAAGAGAACAGAGGCGCTTCAGAAGACCACTAATGAGGTCAAGATCGCCTTCGACGAAATGGATAAGGAACCGGATATTTACCAGCCTTACCTTAAAGAATACCAAGCTAAGCGGAAGGGCTCTATCTCTAACAGTACCGTTTCACAGAGTCATCCTTCAACTATTCTGAAGCGAAACCAAGCACGGTCATAAGTAGCGAATCCTCTGACCTGAGCATACGATTAAATCAAACTCAACAAGAACTAGAAGCAGTAAAAGCAAACCTCAGGGAGGAAATATCACGCAAAGTTTCTGAGCGCCTGAATTCTCAACTCCCAATCTCAGCGGAATCAGTTATTTCGGACGTATATGATTCCATTGTGGTAGAGTACACGCCGAAGTTTGACATGATCGAAAAGCAGCTCAAATCACTGAAAAACAGCTTCATTGTTCTTGAAGAGCGAGTGAAAAAAATTGAAAACAGACTGGATGATATTGAGCAGGAAGACAGAATGGATTCTCTGATTTTCAATGGTCTCAAACAAGCTCCGGGTGCTGACAGAAAATCGTGCATTAACAGAATTATCTCGGACAAGATGGGTGTACCTGTTGCAGCGCCCGATTTAGTGAAAGTGTATCGGTTTACCCTTCCTTCCAATCCTACGCGACCTGATATGATTGCTCTGGTACTCGCCCAGTTCTCGTCTAAAGATATGGCCAGAAATGTTTTTGCGGCCAAGAGTAAGTTGGCCAAATCTGGTATATTTGTATCAGAAAGTCTAACGAAGAAACGACGTGAAATCCTGCAATTGGCACGGGATAAGTTAGGCAACCATAACGTCTGGTCTGATCGCGGCCGCACATTTGCTCGATCCCAAACTGACAATCAATCGCGGAGACTGTGGTGTCGTGTCGACATCTAATTTAAATGTATTCGGTTTGTTTTTGTTAGTATCGTAGAAATGTGTTCTTTAGTTTTTACAGTTTTTTGTCGTCATAGTTCTGTAATAGTAACTAGTGTGATTTATTTATGAATGTCTTCGCGATTACTTCAGTTAGAAAATAGCCGTTTTTCGTTAGATAATATTCTGTCGAGTGATGTTGGTAGCCGGTCGGAGTTTATTGATAAACAGCCAATGAGGCTAAATAAATATATTGCAGTCGATGATACCCGACCTCCCTTTATGGTGTCCGGATTCCAGATTCTTCAGTGGAATTGCCATTTAACTACTTCACATGAGGATGTAGCTGATCTGATTAATAAACTGGACACTAAGGTACAAGTGCTAGGTATTTGTGAATCATTCATTAGTGAACAGTGTCCTGCTTCGTTTTTTAATTTTCCAGGTTACACACTCATTTCCAAGACCCGGTCAGCGATGGGAAGGGGAGGTTTAGCATTCATAATCAAGGACGATGTAAAATTTAAAGTAAGGGAAGATTTGTCATTATGGATTGAAGGTAAGATTGAAACTTTTGCTATTGAGATAGCGATAACTAATAATGATCCACTTTTTATTTCTTTAGTGTACAGACCCCCCAGTGCTAGCCCAGATTTTTTTCTAGAAGAATTGGAAATTTTAAGTTCAAAAATTATTCAAAGTTTTGATAAGACAGTAATCATGGGAGACTTTAATTTTGACTTATTAGATCTTCAAGCCAACAATTTGGATTTCCTTAACCTCATGCTTTCACTTGGTGTTTTCCCGTTAAATTCTATTCCATCCCGAATAACTGAGCATTCTGCAACTTTGATTGATAATATATTCGTTAGTGAAGGTTTGGTGGAGGATAGCACGTGTGACGTATTAACCTCCTCTGGATCGGACCATTTACCACTTCTTTGTTCGTTACAGAAGTTGTCAAATTGTATAAACAAAAGAATAAATAAAATTATTAGGCGGGACATGAAAGAAGTAAATCTGGCTAAATTCAAAAATGAAGTTAGTTCGTTGGACTGGGAGGTGGTTTACAATGAAAAGGACGATGCTTCAAAAGCTTTCAATATTTTCTCAGATATCCTTTACCCTGTATTTGAAAAAAAATGCCCTATTAAGGAAATTAATTATAAGAAATCTAAACCGAGAAAGCCATGGATTAATGATGAAATTCTGAGTTTAATAAGTCAAAGAAATAAGTTGTATTGCCAATATCTAGAGAACCCGTCTGAAGTTGCTTTAAATGATTTCAAAGAGTTAAGAAATCATGTAAATAAAACAAGAAGAAATGCAAAGAATGATTATTATTTAAACCGTTTAAAAAGTAAGCAAGGTAATATAAAAGATACGTGGTGGATTGTCCGTGAAGTAATTGGATGTGATAAAAAAGATAGAAGCATCACCGAACTAAAAATTAACGACAGAATAATTGATGATAAACTGGAAATAGCAAATCATATGGGTGATTATTTTTCGAAGATTGGGAATGATATACAGAAAGATGTGTCTGGAGGTGGTGGTGATAACACTTTTAACATTGATCCTTCGAGTATGCTGAATGGTTTTGAGTTTGAGCCGTGTACTGTTGAAGAAGTTGATAAAATTGTTAGTGGTCTTAAATCAAATTCGTCTGGTATAGATGGACTGAACCTTAAGGCTTTTAAAATTGTTTCGGTGTACCTTTTGCCGGTATTAGTGTATTTAATAAATCTGTCAATAGCTAAAGGCCATTTCCCGTCTAAACTAAAACAGTCAAAAATCATACCGTTACATAAAGGTGGGGATCCCTCGGACCCCTGTAATTGGCGTCCAATTTCGATTTTACCTTTATTTAGTAAAATTTACGAAAAGGTTATTTATAGGAGATTGCATAATTACCTGGATTCGAAGAAAATACTGTATGATGGCCAATTCGGTTTCAGAAGTAAACATTCCACTAGCCATGCAGTACACCATCTTTTAAGCTTTGTTGATAAAGCTCTTGAAAAAAACCTGGTCCCTCTAACTGTTTTTGTAGACTTCCGTAAGGCTTTTGATACTGTTGAATTTAATACCCTTCTAAGTAGACTCAGCGGGCTTGGGCTAGGTAGTATTTGTGTACAGTGGTTTTCATCGTACCTGCATGGCCGAAGTCTCAAAGTTGCTTTATCGGATATCCTGAGCAGCGAGTTCAATGTAAAGTGCGGAGTGCCTCAAGGTTCCGTGCTCGGACCTCTGCTATATCTCGTATATGTTAATTCGCTGGCATCACATGTCGGTGAGGAGGCGCTGACCTCTTTCGCGGACGACACTGCCATAACAATAATTGGTAGTAGTTTGGTGTAGGTTGTACATAAGGCTAACTTAGCACTTGAACGTTTACGTAGTTTTACAGTTGGTAGTTCCCTAGCAGTTAACGCATCTAAAACAAATTACATTATTTTTAGTCGAACAGGTAGGTTACTCAATGATAACAATAAAAAAAAATTCGGAGATTTACCCATTAAACAAGTTTTTGAACTGAGATATTTGGGATTTTATTTAGATAATAATATTAGTTGGAAAAAGCATTGTAGTATTATTGGTGCAAAAATGGCTAGGGGGCTAGGAATTCTAAGACGGGTAAGAAAAACATTTCCATTTCAGATTTTAAAAATTATTTATTTTTCCCTTGTTCACCCTTACATTGATTACGGTTGTGTTCATTGGGCTAGCAATTTTTTTTCTAATTATAAAAGGATCCAGATTTTGCAAAATAAAAGCATTCGTTTGGTTGCGGACATAAAAAGGAGGTTGAATCCAAAACCATTGCCAGCTTTTCCCGGTGTAATGTTCTGAATGTTGGTCAGATTCGTGATTACCAGGCATCAATTTTTGTGTTTCAAAGCATGAACCATATATGCCCTGATTATTTCCATGATTATTTTTCTATGAATCAGGAGCACCACAATTATGATACTAGAAATGCACAGTTTTTAACTAATGAAAAAAGAAAAACAGTTAGATCATCTTATATGATTCATAATCTGGGGCCTTCTGTTTGGAATAATCTGCCGTCTAGCATCAGGGAGTCTGCCACTTTATACGGATTTAAAAAGAAACTGAAAACTTTCCACTTAATTAATACGAGTTGAAGGGTATGTGGTCTTTTTCTTCTTTTTTTTTTTCTCTTTCTTTTTTTTCACAGTTGTTCGGGTGGGGCTGAAACTGGTAATGAGTAAATATTAAGGATTCTTGTTGCGTGTAGTGTTCACGTTTAATTGTTTGTTATTTAAGTCATAGGCTAGGTGGATAATAAGTTGTTATGTTTAGTTATTTATTTATTAGATACAAGTAGTATTAATAAATTGCAGCACACGTCCTTAGGACTTTCTTTTTGCTGCAATGGGATATTAGTAGTGTTATTTTATTTTATTTTCAATGTTTTTGGTTAAAAATAAAAACCTACCTACCTACCTACCTATCGATAGACTTTATATAAATAAGAAAGTAAGAGAAAGTCGGAAAGTGAGAATCACTTACCTAACTTCTGTAATTCTCGATCAGCATTCTTCTAGCGAACTAAAAACTTGGCACAAGGATTTCTTAACCAATTGTTCGCGACGTTTCAGATTTGCCGTAAATTTCCCAAGCTTCGTGTTCGAAGATGCGGTCATGTTGATACGAACGATCCCGCTGAGAAGCTCGAGATTCTCCAGAAGTTTAGTTACCTACCCTGATTTAAAAGTATCGGATCCTCCCAAACCTCTGCCACCCTCTTCACTTAGAGTACATTCCCCTCCCCACCGTACGAGGACTGATAATTGACCCTCTGAAGAATGTTCAGCTTCGTACCTGTGTCATCACATCTGCTGCGCGGGAGTTTTCGGTAAATTCACAGCCAATTGCATCCTGGTCCTGGAGGGAAACAACGAGGAGACGAACTCCTATACCTGTCGCTGCGGCCATCTGTACCTAATTGTGAATATGACATGAAACGAATTATTCTTCAAATTACAGTATTATAAAATATTTGTATATTTTAAAACTAAGCTATGCTTTCAACAAATAACCTACGGTTTTGGCTGTTTTAAGCCTTTTCCGAGACCCGTTGACTTATAGCGAAAACAGGGAAACAATTTATAGAACCAGTTTTTCTGACGGGAAAACTTCTCGCAGACAACCGTCGACAGCGTGATACACATCGAAGGTTTCGAAGCACGGCAAGTGAGAAAAATCGGCATGGTTTTGTTAGAGGGGTTGAATGTACAGTACGAAATTATGTTCTCCGGGTTTAGAAATATATTGAGTGATTATGGAAGTAGGTTGCGTTAGTATTAAAGGTAAGACAGGTCCTTTGAATCTGTGTGGATTCCTCGTGGATTAGTTGCCCGTAAAGATCGCCGTCGGGCTTCATTTTCAATGCCGTCACTGTCAACGACGTCATCATTTTATTCGCGTCATTTGGGGCAAAACTTGTCAAATTTCTCTTCGTTATTTCATTATGTTTTCTGGGTTCAGTGAATGCATTTGCAACCTGTCAATTGTCGATATGTGCTTTAATCCGTCCTCGAAAAGGAGAATCTGTTCTTGCCCACATCAACGTCAGGACACTTCTCCTACAACAACGCGAGTGTGTACCGTCCCAACCTCTTTAGACAGGTTATAGGACCTGTCTTACTTATAATACTAATGCAACCTACTTCCATAATCACTCCATATATTACTAAGCTGGAAACCCCAATTTCGTACGGTACATTCTCACCCCTCTAACAAAACCACATTGATTTTCTCATTTGCCGTATTTTGCTACCTTCGATAAGTTTTTCCTTAAGAAAAAACGGTTTTGTAAATTGTTTCCTTGTTTTCCTTACAGGTCAACAGGACTCGGAAAAGGCTTATTACAGCCAAAACTGTGGGTTAATTGTTGAAAACAGCCTAGTTTTAAAGTATTCAAATATTTTAAAATACTGTCTGCTGAAAAGTAAACAGTTCGAGGGGCCCTTTCATAGATCACTAGCATCGTCCTTCCAACCTGAGTCGAGGGATAGACGGCGCTAGTGGATTTTAGAAACTGTCCTTAGGAAGTAGTGAAATTCGGAAGGGACCCCCACCAGGTTCAAAAGTGGCAAATATAAAATTAAAATGTAAAAAAAAAGAATAATTGGTACTTGTACATTTCATTTCTAGTTCTACATGTATCTTTTATAAGGTCAAAGTACCTTCAGCAAATAAACAGAACTAAAAGTTGTTTTTGCTGAATCACCAAAAAAGGCGATTGGGCCCTGGTTCACAATGTCTAGGCCTGTCCGTATGAGGTTGGAACACATCCTTAAAGGATACGTCGTACTTATAATGCTAATGCAACCTAATTCCATAATTGCACTCATTAGTTTTAAACCTGGAGACACGAATTTCATATGTTGGCCTACATTCTAAGCCCACTGACGACACCTCACTATTTTTGCACTTGCCACGATTCCCCATGCGCATTATGCTCCCGACGGTGTTAGCGTATCATGCTACTGATGCTTCAAACCTGTTATCTGAATTGTGCCGAGTTTTTGCTAGACGTCAGACGCCGGGGATAATTTGTTAAAAGCAGAGTCTAGTTTTACAGTATTCAAATAGTCTTGAACCTTGGAAAATAAACATTAAATAGTGCGAGTTGTGCTTCAAACTATCTATTCCTTAAATTTTCCTTCAGCACAAGGTGACTGCGAATCATATTTGACGATGCAAACGGATAAGTCAGCTTATTAGAGCTATATTTCGGCCCTTCTAGGCAAGGGCCCTCTTCAGGCTCAAGCGGGAAAATGAACGTGTGGAAAAACAATTGAAGTTCTTCCTTAGATATCTGATTTTGTGAAGTTCTTCTGTGAAAATTGTTGTAGCTAAAGCTGGTGCTGTGATTTTATTCTGGACAGGGCTGCTGTTTTTGCTGATGGATTGGGCTCATTTTCCAGACACGTTCATTTTTCTTGCTTGAGCCTGAAGAGGACCCTTGCCAAGAAGGACCAACATATAGCTCTAATAAAATGTAGCTGACTTATCCGTTTTGCATCGTCAAATATGATTCATTCCTTGCTCCTGTTGCGGTTCAAGGTTCTGACAATCTGTCGCAGGACTGCTCGGGATACTTATGACAGACGAGCCTTCTTTCCCTAGTCGAATGGATGCCAAATTAACCACAATATAAGTCATATGTTAAGAATGATCATTGCTTGGGACTGTCAGAGGAATGTTTATAAAGTTGACAAATGCTTGCTTTATACTAAATGATCGAGGGGTTCTAACCATCGTTTGATCCGTGGGGGTCCAATAGAAGGAGGGGTGGGGGGGGGGGGGGGTCCGAACGACAATCGATTATGCCGCTTCCGCGTTTTTGCAACTCGATGAGGTTTTGTCTTGTTATCTGGATAAATTGAGGTGAAAAAACGTTCGGTCTGCAATCTTACCACAAACACTGCCTCAACTAATGACAGCTTTTAATGTGTTGGAAAGTTCATCCCATAAACCGCGATTATTCCCACAGAAAATGTCTGTACCGTGTAATTTCTCCAGTTTCTTCTGTCTTGGCCATGTTTCATTCTCCCGCATTTCACTCTGTTCGCCTACATTGATGCTTGTATTATCACACGATTAGCTTACTAACCCTATGAACTGAACGCTTCCCTTCTAGTCAAAATCTGTTTTCGCGTATTTCTCGCGTTTTCTTCACACGAAAAATGAGGGGAAAATGATCCCTGTTCTAACTTTCTTCTCTTCTTCCTTAAAGGACCCTTTGCACTATTTACTCTTCAACTTAAAATATTTTACAATATTTGAATACCTTAAAACTATGCTGTGCTTTCAACAAATAACCCACAGTTTTGGCTGTTTTAAGCCTTTTTCCGAGACCTGTTGACTCGTAGCGAAAACAATTTAGACAACCGGTTCTTCTGATGGAAAAACTTCTGATGGAACGAGTCCTGTTCTCGTGTATCAATTCTTTCTCCTCACAAATTGTGATGTTCGGAGCCTTGTTTTGCTACTCATTGACAAGCACAGCTTCGTCGTTAACCTTATCGACGAGCAGGGCTTCGTCGCGAGGCTTAGCACTTTTTGGTCCAAAAATTTGTATTGCCGAAATTGATAAGGATTTGCGTTATGCAGTGAAATACTGTTCGCAATTTCCGGTCCTACCTGACCAATTAACTTTTCTGCCCCCTCTCTAGTAAAGTGGAGAGGGGGGGGAGGAGGGGTTATCTCTGTGATTGTGATGTAACCCTTTTATTCTACCAGACCATCAAGTAGTTACTGTCCTGCCCAGAAAGTATAACTTCCTTAAGCAGGGGTAAAACCGGGTCATTTAGTTTTTCCGGTTGTCTAATATTGGAATTAGCATGGCATTCATGATCTCTGGATTGCAAAAAACAACACTTGGATGGAAATTACTGATTTTCTATAAAGAACTTAAGAAATCAGGCGTAAGCAAACCAAGTAAGCAGGGTATGCGGAGTTCTAAAACATTTGTATAACAGTCTCTGACGCAGGATTTCATAAACTTGTACCTTCCTCGACGTTATAGGAATTCCAGTATAACTACAACTTTTCTGCCCTTTGACCCTTGTGCAAAGTTATCTTCAATTTCCCAGGATCTTCGCGTTTCTGCCCTTGGCTATTTCTCCGCATTCCATTTAGGAAGAAGATTTTTGTAGACCCGATTAGTCCCTTTCCTTTTATTAATGTTTATTTTTTGATCTTTGTGCATTTACTACACTATTGAAAGCTCAGTGTATTTTTTCCTTTTCTTTGTCTGTACTGCACTATTTCCTCTTCAAGTGCGTAAATAAAATTTCATCATCATCATCATCAAGCAGGATATGTTTTTTCTTAACGTCACTCGCACTGTTCCGTACGGGAGTTTTTCTAGAAAAAACAAGAGCTGAAAGCTCATATGACACTTGCAAGAGTTAGCAAAATGTTGGCGGGAGTTTTTTGTTTGGGAGTTTTGTACAGAGTCGAATATTATTTTATTATACACTAGTAAGTAAAAAGTACTGTATTTTTTTTAGCATTTACTGCATTTCTAGAACTCCTCTTCTTCGTTGGGCGGTTCAATGGTCTACAATATGGTTTCAACATTTATATCAAGTACATTTCTTCTTTAAATTGTTGCTGCATAATTTCCCGTTTTAAAGGCGCTAGAAACGCATCTGTAAGCAAAACCCTTGAGACAAAAACGATAGCAGGTTCTTAGGGATCATTGATATATACAGTTTGGTCAAAAGTAGAGCCCTTGTGGCACAAATGATAATGGGTTGAGATGTATCGTTTGATAAAAAGTACTTTTCGACCTTGCGGTGACGATGCGCACTTATAAGGGAGCTGGAACCTTAAGCAAAACCTTTGAGGCAAAAATGGTAATAAGCTCATGGCGATCATGAAAATTCATATTTTGCTTAAAAGTATTTTTCTTAATTTGCGGTCATGATTGGTACTTTAAGGAATGGTAGGAATTGGAAAGTGGCGAATTCTAAGCCAATCTTGTCCAATTTCTAATATTCCAGCCAAGTTTCATCGTCCTAGCACATTTGGAAGTACCTGTACTCGCGATCACCGGAATTCGAGACTCCCCTTAAACTCCCCCCCCCACAGTCGCCTGAGCCAATCCGGTTCTGTAAATGATGTATCCGGAGCATCTGTTAGTTATTCCCACAAAGCTCCATCCCTATCTCTCCAGTCTAAGTCGGTCACATATTCCCCCCCCCCCCAGTTGTCGTTGGATCCGGTCTGGACATGAAAAGATCACCAGAGACGTGTCCTCTCTTCAATTACAAAATTTAACTCAAATCCGATCACCCGTTCCAAAGTTACGCATGACTCAATATTCCGGATTCCCCCTTCCTCTACTCCCCCACGACTATCGGATCGAGTAAATTTTAACTTACAGGTCAGTTTGATAGGGTCCCTGATACGTCTCCCAAGTTTCGTCGTGAAAATCCCCAGAACCGCCATCACCGGAATTCCGGGAAACACCCCTCCACCCAAGTGTCCGGATCCAGTCCAAATGTGTAAACGATCCCTCCATTCTAAACGTTTCTCGGGATTTCCGGTCCCCCCCCCAACTCCTCCATAGCTGTCGAATCCAGTTCGGACTTCAAATGGAACATCAGAGATATGTCATTTATTCAGGAATTAAGTTTCATTTCAATCCGATCACCCGTTCGAAAGTTACACACCACTCGATTTTCCGGATTCCCCCACCCTCCACTCCCCCAAAATGGTCGGATCGGGAAACTGATTATTTCCAGGTTGGTTTGGTCGGGTCCCTGATACGCCTGCCAAGTTTCATCCTCCTAGCACCCCCTAGTCTATATCAGACCCTACTAAGTTCAACAACATACGAAGACGAAAACAAGAAAAAGCATTTCAAGTTCTCCAGCCCTTCAGCCCCCACCAGTTATCGGATCCGATCCGAATTTGACAATGAACATCCAAGACATTTGTTCTTCATACCTGTCAAGTTTAATGCACGCACGATTATCCGATATATCAACCCCTACTAAGGTTCAACAACATATTTTGCCAACCCCTTCGACCTTCGATTGATGTAGCTCTCTCCGAACGAATCTTAGCAAATCATCCACGAGCACGGCTATACTAGTGCGAAGAAAGGGGTAGGGGTTTGATGAAAACTAGAAAATGAATTTCAAAGAGATTTCGGGTGTCCCCCTCCCAGTTATCGGATCCGATCCGAATTTGATAATGAACATCCGAGACACTTGTTCTTGATACCTGTCAAGTTTAATGCACGCCCGATTATCCGTTCCAAAGTTATGAATGTTACTAATTTCCGGATTCCCCATGTTGCCACTCCCCCATTAATGGTCGGATCAGAGAAGTGATTATTTACAAGTTAATCCGGTTGGGTCCCTGATATGCGTGCCAAGTTTTATCGTCCTAGGTCATGTGGAAGTGCCCAAACTAGCAAAATGCAGACAGACCGACAGACATTACGATCGCTATATGGCACTTGAGCTTAGTGCCATAAAAACGACTTCCCGCTACGAACAAGACCAAAGGTTTCGATGGGATCTCAAAAATTCAATATCTGATCCAGACAACTGGGTCTTGTCTTAGCCAGATCCAGTCTTCGCCAGACTCCTTGAACATTTTTACAATTAAAGTTCAGAAACAGATTAAGGCCAAATAGCTAATCACCTGAGAAAACCACGTTCAGATTTGGATTCAGCATGTGTGTTTACCCGTATAAGTCATATCTGTTTTGACGAAAACTTCCTGCCACTTCTGCCAATTTCCCGGTTCCGGCCGAACTCCAGAACTACTTGTCCGGCGAAAAAAGAAAGCTCAAAGACGAAATCAGGGTATCTTCTTTCCCCAGTAATGAACATCTAATCAACTTCAAATAGAAATTTAGCTTATAACAAATTTTCCGATTCCAGCCGGATTCCGGTCGAACTATATGTCCGGGTAAAATATGATTGTCATACAGGGACTCAGCATCTCTTCTTACCCCTAAATCGCTTATCTAATCAACTAGAAATAAAACTTTGCCTTCCAACAGATTTCCGGTTTTGGCCCGATTCCGGACGAACTACATGTCCGGGTAGAAAACTGTTTTCACATAAGTGTTCAGCATGTCTTCTTGCCCTAAATCGAACATCTAATCAACTCCAAATAAAACTTTAAATTTTGACAAACATTCCGGTTTGGGCCGGATTCCGGTCGAAATACTTGTCCGTCGAGAAAATAGTTTTCACCATCGTCTTCAGCATGTCTTCCTACCTCTAAATCGAACATCTAATCAACTTCAAATAAAACTTTTACTTTCAACAAACTTTCCGGTTTTGGCCGGATTCCGGGCGAACTACTTGTCCGATGACAAAATAGTTTTCACCATCGTGTTCAGCATGTCTTCTTTCCCCATAATCGACTATCACATTAGCTGTTTCAAAATATTTTGTTTGTCCCTTAATTTGAATCCCCTCCCCCACCCCTAAATGTAGGGCTACAAAGCCCATTTACGAAGTCGACTGGTCCGACGACCCAACGAATCTTCCCTTCGAGAGTTATGTAGAGCTGCAAAGCCCATCTACAAACTTGACTGGTCCGTCGACCCAACGAACCCTCACACCAAGTTTCATCGAAATATCTCGTTCCCTTCGAGAGTTATCGTGCTTACAGACGGAAGGACAGACGGACAACTTTTGCGATGTCATAGGTATCCCTCCACTCACGTTTTGGGATCCCAAAAATCTTTTCGTTACGTCAAACAATGGATTTAGGAAAAGCTCGTGTTTTGAGACATCCGCTTATCTAATGGCACTCTTTACTTGCGTTTGGGAATTCATTCCATAAAATGTTCATTCTATAAAACGCGATTTTTACAGCGGAAAACACAAATACCGTGAGGCTTCTCAAGTTTCTTTTGTCTCCTATGAAGTTCTTCGGACTTCTATATGTGTATCCCAAACTTGGTGCGTGTAGCACTAAGTGCTACCACGATTAGTTTACCGGCTCGGCACTTTGTGAGACACAAAGCTTTTGTTCGTACATTTTCTATGGACTTTTCTCTGCAGCAAAAAACAAACTGAGAAAAGCTGCGATATGGTTTACTAATCTGCTGATGAGGACTTTAGGACTATTGCGTAATTGTTCTGTAAAACGTGATGTGTCTGTATCTGTGTTGTGCCTTAAATTTCTCTTCTTTTTCTTTTTTTTGGTATCTTCTTCTTTACTCCGGTTTGTTCTTAAGTGAAAAATACGGGTAATAAATACTTTACTTTCTTACTTACTATTCTGATCCCTAGACGAACAGGTGGGTTATCAAGTCCTGTTTTACGGATTTCCCGACCAAGACGTTTTCCGGCCCCAATCAAACGAGTCAAAAGTTTCTAGCTACGAGTTCTAAAGTTTATAAGAGCTAGCGCCATCTAGACAGCCAAAGAATTCTGAATACTGCCTACAGACCAGCTTGATTTTTGATGGAGACTAATCGCTTAGGGTTGGCGGCAACTATCAACAAGACCAAAGGTTTCGATGGGATCCCAAAAATTCAATATCTGATCCAGACAACTGGTTCTTGTCTTAGCCATGCAGATCCAGTCATCGCCAGACTCCTTGAACATTTTTACTATTATAATTCAGAAACAGATAAGGCCAAATAGCTAATCATCTGAGAAAACCAAGTTCAGATACGGATTCATCGTGTGTGTTTACCCCTATAAGTCATATCTGTTTTGCCGAAAACTTCCTGCCACTTCTGCCAATTTCCCGGTTTCGGCCGAACTCCAGAACTACTTGTCCGGCGAAAAAAGAAAGCTAAAAAACGAACTCAAGGTATCTTCTTTCCCCAATAATGAACATCTAATCAACTTCAAATACAAATTTAACTTATAATAAATTTTCCGACTCCGGCCGGATTCCGGTCGAACTATTTTCCGCGTAAAATATGATTGTCACACACGGATTCAGCATCTCTTCTTACCCCTAAATCGGTTATCTAATCAACTACAAATAAAACTTTAACTTCTAACAATTTTCCGGTTTTGGCCGGAATCCGGGCGAACCACATGTTCGGGTAGAAAATTGTTTCCACATAAGTGTTCAGCATGTCTTCTTTCCCTAAATCGGACTTCTGATCAACTCCAAATAAAACTGTTAATTTTAACAATTTTTCCGGTTTGGGCCGGATTCCGGGCGAATTACTTGTCCGTAATGGTTTTCACCGTCGTCTTCAGCATGTCTTCCTACCCCTAAATCGAACATCTAATCAACTTCAAATAAAACTTTTACTTTTAACAAACTTTCCGTTTTGTTCAAACAATATTGACAGCCTGACGAGGACCCTTGCCAAGAAGGGCCGAAATATCGCTGATGAAAAATCATAGCTGACGTATCCGTTGTAAACATTGTTTGAATAAATGTTTCAAAGTCAGCTTGGGCTCAAAGAATATTTATTTCCGTTTTGGCCGGATTCCGGGCGAACTACTTGTCCGATGACAAAATGGTTTTCACCATCGTGTTCAGCATGTCTTCTTACCCCATAATCGACTATCACATTAGCTGTTTCAATATATTTTGTTTGCCCCTTAATTTGAACCCCCTCCCCCACCCTTAAATGTAGGGCTACAAAGCCCATTTACGAAGTCGACTGGTCCGACGACCCAACGAATCTTCCCTTCGAGAGTTATCGTGCTTACAGACGGACGGACAACTTTTGCGATGTCATAGCAAAGCACCTGCTCCACTTGTCGAAATTATGCCATAACCATACTTTGACGGAGAAGTTCAAAATTCAAGATGCAAGTGTTACCCTTTTGGATGCTTCTTCGTCGCTATCAAAAATCATTGACAACAGAACCCAACCAGCGCACGACCTTCTACACTGCTTCCTGGCCGACGATTGAAATTAAGTGTCTTTTTGTGTATGTTTATGTGTTTTATTTACTTTCTTCATTTACTCCGCTTTCTGAAAACGGCGGGTTATCAGTAAATTACTTACTTATAGGTATCCCTCCACTTACGTTTTGGGATCCCAACAAGGGAGATAATTAGCGTATTTGTACCGTGTCTTTAACAAAGGAAGTTTCGACATCTGTCGCGAAAAGACGCTTGATGGCGCAGGCTGTATCCTTTCATTTAGACCCTCTCCGCTCCTGTTTTTTTTTGCACCGAGTAGCCTACTGAACATTAAACCCAATTCACAAAGAGAGCGAATTTAGCCACGCACGGCGATATTCGTCAGACCAGGCGTTAAAAAAACGCATCGTCAGGTAAAATAAAAATGCTTCGTCGAGCTTCGGCTGAAGCCGAAAGAAATCGCAACGCCTGGCAAATAAGTTGAGATGGATATGGGACAGCTACTTAGCCTAGTTCGAAGTTATCCAGCGATCTACGATACTGGTATCAAGGAGTACAAAGACACCAGAATTCGGGAAAATGCCTGGAAAGAAATTAGCCAAGGAATCGGAGAAGAAGGTACAGTAGAGACATGTACGACAGCACAGCAGTTTAGTCAGCTCTTGCCATTCATTTTTAGGTTGTGCCCAGATGCCAGCTGTACATAGGCTGTATGGATTTGGGCTGTGCTGTAGCAGAGCAAGCTACTCCTCTAGGCTCCACACACCTCTCTTTTTTTCTGTTCATATTAAAGAAATAAAATTTGGGCGTATTTGCTCCTCGCGATTTCGCCTAGACGTCGCGAGGCGTATTTTGCCTGGCGATTTTTAGACGGCCTCTATAAGCGTATTCTCACCGTTCCCCGAGAAGTCCAAGTCCACCTGAGGAGTCCCCGCGTTTTGTCTGTCCCAGGGACTCACTTCCCGTATTCTCGCGAGTCCCAACGGACGGGGAATGCTCCAGTTAACATCACCATAGAAAAGGACTCCCTTCCAGATTCGAAGGGAAACCAATTTTTGCTGGTGTCAGTGCAATATAAATTAACTAAAACAATCAGAATAAACAAAACCAAAAATAAAGTGGATCCAGACTAATTTCGTCAACTGCATATTTTTTTCGAACAAAATCCGTTTTGGACGCATTCCCCGTGTTCTCGCTGTCTTTTGTACGAAGACTCCGCGTTCAGTGACTCCCTATATTCTCGCCGATCCCTTCAATTCCCCGAGAAGTCCTCGGGGAACGGCGAGAATACGCCTATGTAAATTGCGCTTAAGCCGACATCGATTCAAGTCGACTGGTACCAGCGCTGATATAAAATCATGGGGCTTTGCTACTATGCACGGTTTGGCATTTACAAGAAGCTCATGCTAAATCGCAGGGCACAACACAAAAGTTAATACCGACTGTCTCCTTGTAAGTACTTTATTCTACGTCCACGATTCACAAGAACATCTTACAAACATCCGACCACAGAATCTACAGCGACATCTCTCACACCACTTTGGGAAGGGACCCAACCAGAACTTCGATGGACAGGTTCATCAACAAGTTCACACTTCCCCGCGGGAGCTTAGGACAAATTCGTAAAAAGTCGCTAAAAGAAACAACATCAAGGGCACATAATGCAGTGTTCATGGCTACCCGCAAGGGCCTCCCACTAACATGGTCGTTTGATCTTCTTCCCCAGCTATGAGAGTCCTTTGACCCCGCCAGATCACACGCGGCTCGGACAAAGAGAACGCGTTGCCTGATTTGGTATTTTTAAAGAACGAAACGTAAGTTTTGTTCACAAGTGAAGTAGTATGTTCTGTCGGACCAAAGCAGGCCTCCTCAACACCATAACAGGCAGCCAACTACGAATCCCTGACTTTTGGATAACCTATGCCATGCGCTGGATACACTATGCCAAATGCTTGGTTCTGTAATCAAATAACATATATTGATGATTTTTGTGAAGCTCAGAAATCAACCAATCACAATTTCTTTATACTGGAGTAGGTCATGGTTAAGTTACCAACAGGTCTCCAGCTTTCGTCATAGGGTATCCAGCAGCCGTGATTCGTAATTTGTTATGTTGACGAGTTGTAAATGATATTATGGAAATGGATGAGTTATTATTTTTAAATCAGGGATTTGCGGTAGGCTGATACCAGCCATTAATAAACAACGGTGGGAGGAAGATCATACTTTTAAAGGACAGGTAGTGGAACGCTGCTGTGAATTGCTAACTGATGAAAAAATCATGGGCCCCTGCTGCCATCTCGAAAGTGAAGATTCACTGCGCAAGATGGATTCCAGGCGGCTTACTGTGCTGCAGACGAAGCATCAAGATCGGCAACGAACGGACGCCGGAACCAACTCTCAAAGATTTAGTCGCTCGCGAATTAGTTTTAAAAAACAACTGGAAGGTGAGCAAAATATTATCTATATACGCATTTACAAATGTGGAACACATCTGATTACTTCATTTCACTACGACACTGACAGATCATTCTGGTAATGTTGCGGGCAGACGGTCAGGTTTCCCCGGTCGGATTTTTGCCCTTTCATCATATTATAAAAATCTATAATTTTCCCTACGAAACTGATGATGGTCCTGCAAGAATACCTGCCAACGACCATCCGACTGTCTGAACTACACATAAAAGTTCCGGTAAGCATCACTGAGAGAACGGTTTGCTTTGCTCCCACAACTGGAAAACCAGACCTGACTATCGCTTGCTACAGAGCTTCTACCACCCAGAAATGCAAGCGATTTGAGCGGTGCGACTACATAGAAGAAAAGGCTATATTAATATCCCGCTCTTAAAGCCGCGTTCACACGCATGCGCAGCCAAGCACAGATGCCTAGGCACGCGCCCAAGCTTGGCCAGGCATCGAGTTCTAGAGACTGGAAATCCGTGCCTGACCCAAAGTTTGTGCCTGGGCACGGACGTGAACGGTGGTGCTAGGCTCAACCCTCCTCCTCCATCCCATCTACAAGAACTTCCTCCCGCCTCCCTTTGTCCCCCTCAGATCCCGACTCCCCAGAGAGGCGGCTGCGAAAGTTCCAAAACTGACACCGGTTTACTCCAGGTCACAGCGTTATTCTCGAAGCTTTGTGCCGAGTTTTGTTCGTACTTTTAACAATTCGTAACTTGTGCGTTTTATCCTATTCTTTTTGTTTTTCTCGTTGACAAATCTTTCTTGTATTAACTGTTTGACTAAAAGATACCATATTTGGGCTATGCCTATGAGAGACTGTATCTTGTTTACATTAAATGATTTGATTTTGAAGTCCCTAGGCATCGGTGCTTGGCTAGGCAGGCGTGTGAACGGGGCTTAAAACAATACACACAACTAACGCGACCCCTCTTCCACCTTTCCTCAGGCTTTCGCCAAAATCAGAGAAGTGCGCCAGCAAAGAAACACGCGACTGATCATATGGACGGAATCCCTTCGTTTCTTTTATGAAGTTTACACTATACTCCAGTACCAGTAAGTGCTTTAGTGTCGAGATTGACACATATGGGATTTCTCTATTAACTAAGATGCTTTCACGGGAATGTTATTTACTTAAACTACAGCGAACAGGATCAAAAGTTTTAATCAACCCGTATTACCCCCCCCCCCACCCCCTACTGCCTCCATGGTAGATTCAAGACGTTAAGTCCATGGAGAAAAAAGACAGTGACGTGAAGTAACGGAATTGCAACATTCAAGTAACACACACACAGTTCCAGTTTTTGAATGTGAATATCCAGATTTGATGCCAACTGGCTTTTCGCCCGGAATTCTGGATTCGGTTGCGGATACTGCATTCGGTTATGGGTGTGCACGTAACCTGATTATCTACAAGAACGCATATAAGCATCTTTTAAGAACAGTTTCTGAGAATATATTCGGGAAGAGATCTTGCATTTCCATCTGAAACGTTATCAGCCTTCTCACAGCCTAATACATTCTCAGTTTTTTGCACCCACAGTTCTTAGTAACTTTCTTGTTTTGTACGATTTTAGAAAAAAATATCAAGCCGGTATTTTAGGAAGATCTTATGCCAAACACATTTGGGGGCCAGTTTGCTTATGGCAGTAGCAAATCATCATCCAAACTATCATATTAATTCAATGCGAATAAAATAGTTCCTGAAAATCTTCAATCCATAAGAAAACAAGAAGTGATAATAACAATTTTTTACCCAACATACCTGTGATTTTAGGGGTCTCTTACTCGAAAAGTCGTTGGGTCGCATAATTCAGCTGAGATTTATTCCGAATATAGTATTCTGATACAGCTGGAATAAATCTCAGTTGGTCCGTTTACCCTCATCGACCACGATTCGCAGTTAGCTTGGGATGCAACTCGAGGTTCTCTTCCGAATCACCTGGGTTGGGCTTGGGAGGCGGAGAAGAATGCTATTCTCAAAGAGGCCTTATGCGTTCCTGGTTCCTACAAGCAAATCAAACCTACATCTAAGAGTATAAAATCTTCCGTGCAAAAATACACTACATCCGTGTTAGGCGAGATCAGAGTATATAGACTCTCTACATAATCAGATTGCAATACTAAACATACTCTGACATAAAAATACATGATATGCATTTAGGCAACTTATCGGACGAACAGTTCAAACTAACATACAGGCATCAGAAATATGTTCTCTAAGATTTCCTGGGCGGAGTTAATAAGCGCTATACCGACTAGACGAAGTGATTTGCAACTTTCCGAAGCTGAAGTACGCAGAGATTCATTTACTCACGGTCACTTTCTGGTTGTAAATACGGTCACATCTCTTTTTTTTTTAAGAGTTTTACCGCAGGTCAACAAACTCTACAGATTACGCTTGTATCTCTAAAACCGATAACCTGTATTAAAAGAGCACTGCCGTCTCCGACTCGATGCCGGACACTATAACGGAATCCGGCTTGATTCTTGAATTCTTAAACAACTTTCACTTTAAAATTAAGACCTTCGCAAAGTTCAAACTCTGTTTAAATATATGGCATATCCAGCCATATACTGTCCCAATTTTCGCATGAGTTCAATTCTCACTCGTAAGGTCTGATATGCACAACATGTCTATTTATCTTCTTGAGACCATCAGCTACGTCTTGATCTTTTGGCGACTGAAGCAATGGTTTGTTTCGTCTCGTCCTGCGCGTAGTTGTCATAGGGAGTGTAGCCTCTCGAAGACTGGAGGGAAGAGAAGACGGATTAGGATAAGGGTGGGGGGAGGGGGGGGGGGGCGGTGGTTGTTTAGAAACTTTCGATTCCTGGCAAAGCAGGGCTGGCAAGCATGGTAATTTGCCAACCCACTACATAGGCCGGGTAGTGAGAGGATGACATAAGTGCAAGAAAAAAGAACAACAACCGAATCGCCAACTTGTTGGAAAAAAAAAATCATGGAACACCTGGGTGGCACCAAGAAATCCCTTGCTTCTCACAGCCTGAGACTAATATAAGTTTTTGATTATTCATGTTTTCTTTAATATTAAGTTTTTGATTATTAAGTTTCGGACGCAAGTTACTATGGCTGTCGAGGTAAACTTAACTATGACTGTAAATGTATATTTTACATTTTTTTCGTAGCGATGGAAGACCAACTATCGGTTAAGTCCGTATTTGGTTTTTAGAACAAATTACTGATTGTCTGATTGAGTAAGTGACCGTTTACAAAATGCCACTGCTTTAAGCTGCATTAGGCGATTTGTTAGTTTTCATCGGACTTCGATTCGCCGGAGTACGTCGGAACTGGAAAGCCTCTATTCTTTCGGAGACCCGACGGTGCTCGACGCAGGGCCCCAAAATACACTCCTTCGTACCGACAAAAATGACCTCCGTCACTCAAGCCTTTTAACAGCCGGAAGGGGTAGACTCGAGAGGATCCAGTACCATTCTATACTAATAATATCAACATACCCCAAAACCCCTTAGATTTCCCTTCTTAACGAGTTTGTCAAACCGTAGACGCCAAATTTCTACCAAGTTTGGTGACCAACTACTGGAAGATCCCAACCATCGTCACATCCTTCCCCCTCCCCACATTCCCGACCGTATAAGGCCACAGAGAATGGCAGCACAGTTCCTAAGATCCAACCCATTCGGTCAATTCATGCGAGGTACGAAAGAAGTTTTTTTTCCCTCTTTTGTGAGTTTTATTAACGCGAAATAATTCTTTTCCTCTTTTTTGGGTTAATTATTAGAATATAGCGCTTTAACTTTTTCGCAATTTTTGTTTTTGTATAATTAATGAATTAATCTGACCATGTCAAAGCGCAATTGTACATTGTTACGTTTGGTTAAAGAACAAATATTAATTTTTGTTAAAGGACACCTGAACAATGAAACCATACTTGAACACACCATGGAGAATACATTTATAGACCTGGCCACGGAGAGCATTCTTCTCCTGAGCGTGACGTTATCAAAATAGGGATGTTTGCTTCTGGAGGTTTGCACATGCAGACTCCAAGACAAAAAGCGCAATTCATTCAAATCTTGTACAGCGCTGGCCGGATCGTATTGGAATTTCTTCTAGATATACGTTTGGGCTTAACTGGTTAAAAAATATTCCAGAAGAAGGGTTGATTGGAGACATTTGTTCATTTCTAAAATTGTTTGGTACTGAAATAAGGACAGATTCAAAATGGAGCAAAAATCATAGCTTGGAAACACTATTTCGTATTTGGATTGGGTTTTCTGCAGGCAATGTTAACGGAAGTCATACAGATAGAAATGATACTTGGTACTCTTCATTCCGGTGTCCTTTAATACCGTAAGCATTGCTTCCGAATAATGAAGATTGATTTACTGATTGACATCGTCGCAGATGCAAGCTTTAAGAGACGACCGTGGTCTCTTCTTAGATGCCTTGGGCGCTTCTCGAGGATCAAAGGTAAGCTGTAAGGTATTAAAGGTAAGCAATAAGGTAAGGACACTTGCCTCTCCCATGATGGCAACTGTGGTCTCGCCCCGCTCGTGAGCCACTTTATGTTCTACTAAGAAGTACATATACTCATCAAAGAGGAGCCGAATGAGGTGGAAGGAGCCAAAGCTGGCAGCGCTGCGAAGGGTCAAATCGCGAATCACCATGGAGCTGAAAAGGAAGGAAGTGGTAAGTAGTAAGAAGAGGCAAGTGCCTCTGATGAAAAATGTGTAGCCTGCGTAGTTGTATGATAGCTGTACGAAAACGTTGCATCTAGTGATATGTAATAGTAAAGAGTACTATCAAAATGTGCCTCAGACTGGGCCAATCTTAAGCAGTAGTATCCAGTAGCATCCTGTCTTGCTCTAGGAGCATCAAGTCTTGCTAATAGTAGCATGTAGTAGTATGCAGTAACACGGTAGAAGTAGAAGAACATTCTTGGAAATGGAACATAGAGAACAGTGCTCTTTTCAATTAAAAATCTCATTATCCGATCACCCGGAAGTACCCTAGCTCGAAATCGTGGCAATTTCTGGCCCTCCCTTCAACTCCCCCCATAGTAGGCCGATCCGTTCTTGTCAGTTATCAAGTTTCGTTCGGATTCAACCACCCCTTAGAAAGTTACACATGCTTCAATATTACGGATCCACCTTCCCTCCAGACCCATTACGATAATCGGATCAGACTATTTTCAAGTTTGGTCGGGTCCCTGATATGCCCCCCAAGTTCCATCGTTCTACCATATTTGGAAGCAATGCTCTATCTGATCCAGTCCTTACCTGTAAAACGACCAATGAAGGAGAAACTTTCTCGCTGCTTTTTGAAACTCGGCCTTTCCCACATGACTCTCCAATATCCTATTGACAACGCCATCTAGCCATGTTGCCCACTGCTCCAAGGTGACCTGATTCTGAAGAGTCGTTTTGAAATCCCCTTCTAGAGATGTCACTAAAGTCGGATTACACCGGCAAACCCACGAAGCCTGAAACAAATTCATGGGTAAGCAAATGGGAGACCCGTCCATCGTAACATACTCCCCCCCCCCCCTACCCACATTCCCGACTGTACAAGACCACAGAGACCAGTAACGGCGCCAGTTCTAAAGATCCAGCCAAATGATAGTTGCGTTTTCGCAGATACCATCGTTTTTGCAGTTATCGTGGTATCTGATACCACGGTTAAAAGGCGTTTTTGCAGTTATCGTGGTATCTGGCCAGTTATCATGGTATCAGATATTCAGATACTACGGTCCGACCGTGGTAACTGGTCGTGGTATCTGAAAAGTCATCTCACTTTCATCAAATTTTATCAAATTGGTGAGAAAGAAGTTTAGCACTTAGTGATATATCTGGATATCTGTTTCTCTTTTGGGATGACTTCCAAAAGTGCAATTTCGGCCATAGTCGTTTTTGCAAGAGCACCGTGTATCAGATACCACGATAACTGCAAAAACGTAACTGATGTGACAGTGGAACTGTGCTTTTCTATGGATATATTTACAAAATACTACAGTCTGTACATATAATAAACAGTTCGATGTTGTCGGACGGTTGGTTCGACGTAAAAGGAAGTAGAACCACTGTAAATGAAACCTTCTGAGCAAAATATGTCGATTTTGATTAAAATATGTTGATTTTTTTTATTTAAATATTTTTTTTATTTTTACCAATGCTTCTCACTTTTCTTTTACATTAAGATTATTATAAATAGATCCCCGAGGGTATACACTGTAAAAAGTTTCTCAGAATAAGGATTAAAGTTAACTGCAGTTTTTGCAACTGGGATTAATCTTATCTCTACTGGGATAAGAATAATCCGACTTAGAGATAATCTTATCCAAAATAAGACAAGATTAATCCCAGTAGCAAATCCTGCAAGATTTTTTTTTACAGTGTAGCTCTAGTTCAAGTGTTACCTTTTTTTTTATTTAGCGAAGGGCTGGTAGCGTTAAAGTTTAACTGAAAAGGGCTGAGATCACTTATTCACTTAAAGAGGCTTGAAGACTTGAATGCTTTACTTCGTTATTCACGATTTTCACGAATAATCAGTTCCCAAATAGGGGAATTTCCCTGTCCGTTTTGTGGTACCTCTATGAGCTTTTACATGTGTTGTATGCTCGACGAAAACAATTTATAAAAATAAGTGGTCAAGCGGTGAGCTACCTTCCGCGAGCTAATCGAAGGCCTCTGAAAAGCCACGTTTGTGTGAACATTCAAATCTTCCGCGTCATAGCAGAATTTTGCGTCGTGAGGCCGGCCATAGATATTCTGCAACGTCGTGCTGGAGTAATAATGACAAATAAAACAATCCCTGAACACAATCCAAATAATGCAGTGCGCTCAATTAAACGACACAAAAATAAGTTGGCTTTTCAGTTAAACTTTAAAGATGACCTAGTAGCCAGAAAGATACCGCTTACCTGTTCTTGGATATTATGGAAGTCGACACGGTTCAGGTCCGTTAGCATCTGGCTAATTTGCGACTCGTTGTGGAGGACTGCTCTTGCCGCCTGTGCCAGGTGATTTAAAGATGTATACCGCCGCAACGTCTGCGATAGAGCGTTGACTGCTGATACCTAAAAAAAAGATACTCACTAAAGATAAAGAGCGTGTTCCACCCTTCCAACAATATTAACCATTATATAGTTACCATGCTGACCGTTCCAACCTTCTCGAAATAGTAACTAATAGTAATTATTTGCTTACCATGCTCGGGAGTGTAGCAAGCATGGCAAGAATACAGAAGCGGGCTCTTCTTATTATTCATAGTGAACCGAAGCTTCCCTACTCATACCTTTTAAAACACTTTAACCTAAAAACACTGCAAGAGCGCAGAAAGGAGCTATGCACTGACTTCGGTTCAGCCATGGTATCTCATCCTCTCCACTACCCAAGTCCTCCCTCCCCCCTATCAAAGTGTTAGAAGTCGACCAGAACGAGCGGTAAGTTCTAAGGTTCCCAAGCTCTGTCCCGTACCTACAAAACACGCTAGATATGCAAAAAGTTTTATTCCCGAGTTCGTGAAATATTTTAACGAAGCGTGAGTTTTTAAGCGTACTGACATCAGATACATATATTATAGTTTTTTCTGTTTGTTTGACAATAATCGCAAATTTGGTTTATAACCACGATAGTCGATTTTTACAATAAACTTTCTATCTATCTATCTAACTACGGAACTCTGTAACTTGATTGGCTGGATTACCCCGTGGAGCGATATTTTGGTGAAAATGGAAAAATGCATCCCAGCCTTGACGTCCAGAAGCCAAAGTTCGTGACGTCATGCGTACTTAACTATGGTAAGTAGGGTGGAACACGCTCAAAAGGATTTCTAGGGATACCAAGCGCAGATGAGGGCCTGCAATCTACATGAACAGACTAAAATTTGTCCTCCGTACATCTGACTCTGTGTCTGTCGGCGACTTCAATAACGTCAACCTTTTTAACTTGCATCATTATGTTACGGTGATGCCATCTGCATTCCGTACGTTTTCCTTATGCCGCCGCTAGGCAGCGTTACTCCCTTCCATTGCCTGTGTCTTTTATCTTTTATACCGTCGCGGCCACTCTTTCGTATTACTTATTAACTCTCTGGCCACGCCGGGTGTGAGTCACCTTCTTCTAAGGACTTTTTTCCCGGTTCCCGGCCGGGTAACAACTCTTTTCACTTAAAGATTGTTCTTTTGTAAGTACATCTATTAATAAAACCTTTTGTTTACTTACGGACCATAGGTCACTTCTATGAGTCTTTGCTAAGCTCCTTAGAGTGGGCTGGCCTGTAAGGCCTAGTGTATGATGGGTGGTTGATAACCTGTTTTGTGTTCGGTATGCAAACCATAGTGTGAATCGACCAGGGGAATCCATAATGAACCCGTGAAGTTCTGCACGTGTAGTAGGCCACCAACGCCCTAGGCCATCCTGACTCCGATGATTGTTTACCTGGACATTTACCATCTTATGTCCGGCTTACTACACCCCTCGCCATAACATCAGGTTTGAGAGTGCAAACTCCATATACAAATACAGTCATCGTAACAATGGTGTCAGAAGTGGGATTTGGATTTTTTCCCCGCACCATTGTCGTATCAATGATATAAGAAGTGGATTTTGGAATTTTTTTTTCCCCACACCATTGTCGTAACTATGGTACATGAAGTGGGTTTTTGGATTTTTTCCCCATTGCTTTATTATAATAATAGGTTAAAAGTAAATTTGCAATTTTTTTTTTGTCGAAGAATATAAAGTAAAATTTTCTGATTTTTTTTTTCTTCGAAGAACGTAAAGTAAAAACTTTGGATTTTTTTTTCGAAGAACGTAAACTAAAATTTTTGGGAATTTGTTTATTGTTTGGAATAAATTATAGGTTTAATAGCAAGAATGGGGAATTATTATAAGATTTAAGGGGGAAAATAACTTAAAAATTAAATTTTGGTCGATTTACGCTTTGGTTTGTAGTACTGGACTTTTTGTCGTTTAGTTTAAAGTAAGCGTTACCTTATGACAACTTAGGCCTAATATCCCCATTTTTCTTGAGGTATGCCCCAGATAAGCGAGGCTAGTCCTCTATTTATAAGTAAAAATATGGGTATAATATTTTTATTTTGGGTATTTAAGGATATTTATTAGGTGAGGTTCCACTAATAGCATGATTGATGGGTGCATTAAGAATGAATTTGCCAGAAGTTTTGTAACTATTTGGGCTGGTTAATAGTTAGTATGACTGTTGCATATCATTTTTTTTTTTTTGTCCAATATTTATGATACATTATTCCCTGATCAGGAATTTTTCTTTCATGAATTATGTGGAGCATTTTCACTGATATTTTTCACCAGTGGTATTGTTGTTTATGTTAGTCAGGAGTCATGACCTGAGCTAACAACTAGCCTCACAGATTAGAATTTTATATGGAAATGGATGTTACGTCCATATTTTCCTGTTATGACAGGAATTACGACCTGTTTTGACATTACACATGATGATTGTGAATGTGAATGTATTTTAGTGGTATGATTGAGTCCCCTATTTCTTTTTTTTAGTCATCCTTCTTGGCTGCCAGTTTTATCCGTTATGTTTACTTTATAACTGGGTTGGTTAACTAAGTTGGAGACCCTCCCCCCCTTGTATGCTTGTTGATACGGTATGAGTAGGCCTCACATTTTTTTTTCTAGTCAACCTACTTTCCTGGCAATGTATCCCTTATGTTTCCTTAATAAGTGGGTCGTTAGGTTAAGTTGGAAGACCCTTCCCCCCCTATTGGCATATTTATGGAGATGAATTGTGGTGCTATTAGTCCCTGTGTTATTGTGGTTCCCCTCTCACTGAGATATAGCACCACTGTTCAAAGACCTTTGTCAGAAGGCAAGAAGGTTGAGCCTTTATTATAAGGCATTATTGAGAGATGATGAGTCACATTGTGACCATGCCCCTTCACATATTTTTATTATTCCCCCCTCCCCCTTACCTGATGGGCTATTCTCTTAATGATAGAGATTTGTATATGACATTGAAGTCATAGTGAGTGAACTAAAAAGTAATGTCATAGGTTAAGGACCATGTATCTTTCTATGAGGCTGTATGTTAAACAAACAATGAATAACCCATTTGTGTGAGATGTTTTTTTTTATATGATATGTAATATTCCAGTCATATTTCTTAGTTTTTTGACAAAAATATTTTTCAAGAATTAAAAATACCTCATAAAATGAGAGATTTATGTGGTAATAATTCACATTTGGTATTTAGGTTAGAAGAGTTGGAACCTCACATATTTTTTTTTTACAAGTTGTCATATGGTAGTGTTTACTTTTTTGGTTGTTGCCCCCATTGTATATTGGTCCCTGGTCAGTCTTCTCTTTTCTCTCATATTTTTTTTTTTTTTGAATCTCATTTGGGAGATTTCTCTTTGATATTTTTGTTTATTACATTGAATTAAATCTAAAAAGTAAGAAGTATTCTGATTATATTGAATAAGTTAAAGATATAAAGATAGTATCTAGCTTATTCATGATTCCAAACCGTGTTACCGGTCGGGGCCCTTTTGACTCCCCCCCGATCACCCCAAATATCATGGCGACTGAGGATCCACCCCCACCCTACTCGACCTTTCATTCTGAAGCACCTTCTTTGGCCCCATTAAACTCCTTCCAGCCCATTAATCCTCCAGCAAGAACTTCTGAGCCTTCTGCTCATTATTCCCAGTTCTCTGGCGTTT